>JASPKZ010008364.1:0-372500 GCA_030220185.1 Diploptera punctata | reverse complement strand
TTCAAAATATTCAAAAGCCTGGAGGGCTGTAAAATTGATGCACTGACCACATGTCACTCACTGTTATCAGCAGGTAAATTGAATAACTAGAATTAACTTAATCGAGAAACTTCTTCTAGGGGAGAACTCATGCATCCATGAGGGACGTATGATGTATACACATACTGTAAATGCATTCAATAAAGTATCTCTAAAATATTTTCCCTTACATATTTCATAGTTTTGGGTTTTGTGTTAAATATTGTCAAAAAACGCACTTCGTTATCATTCTACTAATTTAAGTTTAAAGTTAATTTAAACTTAAACTTAAACGAAAATAATTACACTAACCTTGATTTACATGCAAAGGCTACTTCTTGGTAATAGCCATATATTTCAGTACTGGTTTAGTTATTTTGGATTACTTGAACTATTATTTTGTAAACAAACTCTGAAAGTACTAGTGAGTAAAATTTTATATAAATAAAGAGATAGCATCAAAAAAGTGACATTTATAAAAAAATGTGTAAATAGGAAAATCATAAAATAAATTGCATTAACATTAAAAATATTCAATGTACTAAGACTTTAGTAAACAAGTTGATAACAGGGCGACCATTCTAGATTTAGACGGCTCAACTGCACTTCTACTAGCGCTTGATTTTTCAGTTATATTGTTGTCAACTATAGCTCTTCTTCTGTATTTACTAACATTATTTAATATTTTAAACTTTTTCAAACAATTGTAATAACACTGTTGTTCTATAGGACTGAAAATATTCGACGCTAGTTTAAGTGCAGTTTTTCCGAGATGACATTAATATATATGTATATATATATGTGTATATATATATATATATATATATATATACATTTCATCGATAGGAAAATGATGAAATAAATTGCATTAATATTAAAATTATTCATTGTTCTATAACCTAAGTAAATAAGTTAAGAACAGGGAGACAATTCTAGATTTTTAGAGAACATAAAAACCATCAGGCTAGTAAATATAATATTCCAATATTTCTACTAAACAAATAATAGAAGGATTAAGAGAGTATATGTACGGTATGCCGCGTTGGAATACGGATGGCCAGCACACTCGACTTGGATGCCAGGTTCGAATCCTGGTAGTTCCAGAAGGGTATTATTGCTGGACTATAATAGGATTTTTCGGGGTTTTCTCGGTGTTCTTCCATGTCCCGCATTTCATTCCACGAGCACGCTCCATTCTCCCTTCCCTCCCTTCATGTCATTTCATTTATCATTAATTAATTTAATTTCACCCTTCATCTTATTTCATGTTACGAAAACATTTTGGTCGGCACCCACAGCTGTTGAAAATATGTGATTGCGGGGAATCTTACCGGAGTGCTGTCTCATGAATCCGAACCTGAACAATACAAAACAAGCAGAAGGTGCTGAAGGGAGGATTGCAGTTCTTCCTCGCGGCCATGGCCCCAACCCAAAAAAAAAACAGTATGAATCATGAGAAATAAACCAAGTGTGTCTGACCCGGACAACGCGATGGCCTACAACTCACGTAACAATGTACGGTTCATTCCATTCATCCATGGTGTACTGGGATAGCGGAATAGTATTTTTTTTTTTGATTGCGGTGGAGAGGTTAGTCCGCCCGCCCAGTCCGAATAAAGGAATAAATAACTAACACTAATGAAATAGCCATAAAGTAAAATGTTAAAATATATACCTTTTGGCAGCTGCCGTCGCCCTCAACTCTGTTAAAACTTTCATTTAAAAATGAACAGCTGTAGGCTTTTCGGAAGTCGATTTCCATCATCAGCAGAGTCAGTTGCTACCGACTAGTCTTAAGAACAATCTAAGTACAAAACGTCGCACAACAACAACAGTTAGTAGCACACATTTCTTCTTCTGATGATGGAAGTCGACTTCCGAAAGGCCTACAGTTATTAATTTTTAAACGAAAGTTTTAACACAGTCGAGGACGACGGCACCTGCTAAAAGATGTATACTTTAACATTTTAGTTCGTGACTAGATACGATAATGAAGTTCAAACTCGCTCCATTAAGTTGCCATGTAATAGTTACAAGAAGTAAGCCCTAGACATATGTAAGCAAAATTAATATGGAAAAGAAATGTCAATTGTATATTTGTAATTCATTTTGTATTAAATGTGTGAAGAAATAATTAATATTTTCGTATGAAATTAAGTTAAATATGTTTGAATATTATGGGACAATTGTTGTTAGAGAAAACGTAATGGCATTTTTAGAAAATATCTATTTTACAGTACTATATGTGGGTATATACCTGCGCTGGATTAGAAAAACATGCATTTATTGATGTAAAATGGGCAAATTTATTTATAAACAATTTATCCCACAAAAATTAAAATCAATTGAGAAAACAAGGCATGCCACAGACTTTTTACTTCTAACGGTGCCATATACCCGCATAGCAAGACCATGTTATTGGTTGACTGGCTAATTTCTTTCCAACCAAAATGCATCTTTTTTAATATTACATTCATTTGAATATTTTACTTTTCTTTTACAAAATTTTGTTACAAAATCAATGAAAACTTTAAATTAAAAAAATAATCATTTGAACATTTTTAAATAATAAATATGAAGCATCTTTTTTTGCTTATTATTATAACATAATATATTACTAATTACTTTCTTCTGTATTATTGGTTTTAATCCATCACTTTATATGTTTTATATTATTTTATGTATATCATTCTCCATTGCATTAATTCTTTTGCTAGAATAAGTTTTACCCTCAATATATTATTATTTTTCACTTGTACGTGTCAATTTTTGTAAAAATGAAACTGGCCCCTAACTTTAAATGTATATACTCTATTTGTATTATTCATGTAACTGAACTGCGCCCGATCACGAGCATTTGCTCATTCTGGTGTCAGTACTGTATATAACATTTTTTTTAATATGCCCATGTTTTCCCTTTACAGAGATTTAGGCGCTCAACACTACAGGGAAGAATTTGAACCACACTAATTTAGTTACACTTGTTTTCGTATAGATGTCATTTTGAGTGGTCCGTGGTCAGCGTTCCGCCTCATACTGACATCTAGGAAACCAAGGTAGCACTAGGACGGGAATATTCGGTAAATTTTGCTTAGAGGCCTTTTCATTCAGGCTTAAGGATCTTTTACGAGCCTGAAAATCTTCAGACTCGGGACCCACGGCTTAAAGTCCCTCCCGGAGGACTTGCTCCTTGGATTTTTCCGTCCTAAAAAAATCCATCGACCCCGGCCGGATTTGAACCCGCAACCCTCGGGATCAGAGGCAAGGTATATAACATTTATTTGTAAATAACATTTATTCTTATTATTCATAAGCTAATAATTTTGCTTATATAGGTTTAGGACTTTGTTCTTGCTATTATTGCATCACATGCTCTTTTCGGAGTGCTTTCCTTATGGTGCAAGGATGAAATTCTCTACTTAAATATTGTCTCAGTTATGTTTTGTTTAGTATAAATATTGGAATTTGCTTTTACTAGTCTAATGGTTTTCTCTTTTCACTTGAATCCAGCTCGTCTGCAGTTTATTTATAATTTCGTGTATCAAATAAATACTCTATGGCAGATATCAGAAAAAAAACCCTTTTAACATTTTATGTGATAAAATGAGTATGAAAGTGTAATATCACATAAACATCAAAGAATATTTTTTAAAAATATTTTGAATAAATAACATGAAATGGCATCCATGATCACTGAATGTTTGAGATTAATAAAAAGAACATGAAGTCAGTTGTTAATATGCAAGGAAACCACAATATACTAAAATAAAATAATACAATGCTTGTGAAAACAAACAAATTCAAGTCCGTTATTTATGCCAAAGATCCAGAAAAATATAGAATGTATTTATAATATGAAGGGCTTAGCCACATTCTGTTAAGAAATGTTACTTATTACAATGATAGCAAATAAATATATTGAAATATCCATAAAATTATTTGTAAGTACGCCAGTGATGAGTTAAAACATATAGACACACGATGTATTAACTTCAATACTGCCCAATTAGTATTTATAATTTTTTAAAACATTCAATTCTTTATATCTCAGAAGAACAATATGTGGCTTATCATGTTAATTCCCGAAGTCCTTCATATGATATAGTAGATAAATAGGCGAATTATAATTTTGGGGATGATCTTCTGTATTATTAAAAGATTAAAATACACAGATTACGTTAACACGGATGTAAATAAATACTTAAAGTAAATATTTTTTCCGTTTTGTTATCTTGCGTTCTTAAAACACGTTCGGTTGCTTATGCGGATGTCGATTATACCAGATAATGTGCTGCCGTCTGTTGGAAATTTCGTAAGCATTGAGCAAGCGCAACCACTATTATGTAGAACTGGAGGAAACATTCTTGAGTGATCTAATAGAAATACGTAAATAATGTAGCTAACCTTCACTTCACGGGCTAGACAAAAATTGCCTGTTCCGCCTCACAGTTGTTCTGTCCATATTTTCACTGGCCTTCCTACATTCCTTGAACCCCTTAGCTTGTAGTTGAATGCTGCTCTCGGCAATCTTGATACATTCATTCTTTCCACATGTGTAAACCATTTCTCTCTATATTCTTTAATTTTCTCATTCAATGGATATATATTTAACTCTGTTCTTATATCTTCATTCTTTATCCGATCCAATCTTGTGCAGCCTTTTGTTCTTCTGAGGAAGTTCGTTCCTGCTCTTTGTACTCTACTTTGTAATTTTTTGGTCATTACCCAAGTTTCACTCCCATAAAGTAATGCAGGAACTGCCAATGTTTTATAAAACTTCAATCTAGTATCTGTTCTTGTTTTATTCTTTAATGTTTATGTATAGTTCCGCATATCATTTGAAATTTCGACAGTTTCATATGTATGTCTCTTTAAGTTTTTGTGTTTGTAGTAAAATTTCAACCCAAATAATTAAAATTTGTTACTTGTTCCAGAGTTTCGTTGTCTCTTATGATTATTGATCTTATATGTTCGTTTCCCTAAAATGCCATTATTTTTGTTTTTTCTTTTGATATTTTAAAATTATGCGTATTCTTGGCATAACTGATTTAATTGATGTAAAGAATACTGCAAATTATTTTCATTTTCTTGAATAATAACCACATCGTCAGCATACATTAAAACGTTTAATATTTTAAAAGTATTATTAACAATACTTCTCCAGTATGGATGATGTCATTAATATCCAAACTCATCTCTCTCGCAGTGTTCAGCCGGCCGGATTTAATGGACGACGACTTTAGCAGAAAGCGGATAAACGATTAGGGATTTGCGATAGAATAAATATTGTTACTTGGAACGTTAGAGGTCTAGGAAGTAAAGAAATAAAATTAGAAACAACACTTTATGAAAAAGATGTTAACATTACGGTTATAACTGAAACAAAAAAAACTTATAGGGACTAAAGAATTAAATAACTATACAATGATTTACAGTTGTGTACCTGGAAATGTACGATCACGAATTGGGGTTGCAATATTAGTACATAATAAATGGAAATCTAAGATTGAATATTATACATAGGCCTATGCAAAATCATAATATAACCACCCAAATATATCCAAACATAGGAAATGTATTGTGCCTTCCCATCAAGTAGGAATATCTGGTAAACATGCACGCTAAATGGGCTATAACAGAAACGTAAACAGATGTATTGGGAACATGAGATAACTATAGATATGGATTGATCAACACTAGTTGAACAATGATATAGATATTCCTTTGTCCTTTTTTAAGTAAAATGTCGTAAAATATAATGTAGTTTTTAAAAACCTGTAATTTGCTGCGAAGTAAGTTCTGTCTATGACTGTATATCCTTATATTCGATAACAGATACTGGTAGGATCGCTACATCAGAGCAACGAGTAGCAGGTGTGAGTGAGAGGGAAACAATAGATACGTCACAGCTGTGTAGTGGCAGTGAGATTTTAAACTATAGTAGGTTGTAGCAATATTTATATACACCGTGTCCACAAATATAGTATCATACTTTAAACTGCTACTACGTCGCTATGGATAGTCATATCTAAATGAAATTGGTGACAATCAAAAGAGAAACTCAAAAAGTTTTGTGCATGTTAACAATGTCAAAAATGGAGAATAATGGACAAAAATACAGAGACTAAACTAAATTTAATCATGTTTTTTTTTGTGGTCGATATGGGTTCATTGTTGGATATTAAGCAGAAAGCGATGTCTGCAGCGTCACTCGTGGGGGGGGGGCACATTCAGTGTCTATGAGGCATAGCAAAAACGTGAGTTTCTCATTTGATTGTCACCAATTTCATTTAGATACGATTATCCAAAGCGACGTAATAGTAGTTTAAAGTATGATACTATATTTTTGTGGACACGGTGTATAACTAGCTAATACCCGGCGTGTGCTACTACGCCTAAATAAATGTAAATTATAAAGTTTAGTTCAATAAGTGAAAGGACAAATAATTATAGATTTATATCGTGATTATTTTTAGATACCCCGTTCTTATAGCCGTCCTTGCCCAAGAATATCCTTATCCCGTTGTTTTTGGCATAAATGAGCTGAAAGACGAAAATTAATGTGTTTTTACGGTTAGTTATAACGTGGGAGGAAAAATCTATATCCTAATTATTTTTAGACACCCGGTGCTGATAGCCCAGCGTTGCCCAGGAATCTACTCATCCCGATCTACTTGGAATAAATGAGCTAAAAGACGAAAATTATTGTGTTTTTATGTTTAGTTGGATAAGTAATTATGTTTATATACCACCTGCTACATACCCCATGTATTGGCCGGGGATCTAGTTATCCCGATATTCTTAGCATAAATGAACGGAAAGACGAAAATTAATGTGTTTTTATGTTTAAGTAAAAGGAGAAGTATATATCGTAATTATGTTTAGATATACCGTGCTGATTACCCGATTTTGCCCGTGAATCTACTTATCCCGATCATTTTGGCACAAATGAGCTGAAAGACGAAAATTGATGTATTTTTATGATTAGTTGAATAAGTGGATGAAAAAAACTAGCGTAATTATTTTTATAGCTTCTCCGTGCTGATTAACCGGCGTTGCCCGGGAATCTACTTGTCCCGATCTTCTTGACATAAATAAGCTGAAAAACGAAAATTAATATTTTTTATGATTAGTTGAGTAAGTAAATGGAAAAATAATTATAAGTTTATTTTAAGATACCTCGTGCTGATTACCCGGCGTTGTGCGGTAAATCTACGTATCTCGATCTTATTGGCATAAATGAGCTGAAAGACGAAAATTAATATGTGTTTATGATTAGTTGAGTAAGTAAATGGAAAAATAATTATAAATTTATATCGTAATTATTTTAAGATATCTCTTGCTGATTAAGCGGTGTTGCCCGAGAATCTACTTATGCCGATCTTCTTGGCATAAATGAGCTGAAAGACAAAATTCGTTACTGTGAGTTATCCGTAAAAGAATACACCGCCGTGCGCTGCTACGCTTGCCAGGGAATCTACTTACCCCGATCTTCGTGGCATCAATGAAAGACAAAAATGGTTACCGGTATTGTGAGTTTTCCGTAAAAGATAAATATATGCTATCTCGGACTTTTTTTGTAGAGTGGTTTTAGATATTCAATTCTGTGTACATTAATTTTGTGTATTTGTTATGGTTTAGGCAGCGTAAGCCATTTACTATCCAAAAAACTATTTTTTCACGTTTCTCACTAAAGGGTGATTTTTAAGGGTGAACGGGTTGAGTACTACAATTTTCATATATCCTATAACCACTCCAGTAAACTACTGAACGTTTTGCAAAACGTTCCATCACAATCGGATTAACGGTATGACAGTGTATAAAATAAGAACAAACAAGCATTCATTTATATATATATGATTAGATTATTGTATACGACAATCAAACATATTTAATTGCAGTTCCTTTTTTTCTCTGACTATTATAACTTAATTATAAATTACATCTCATCACTTGTATCTTTCTTTGTTTGGTTTGTATTTTCTTTTTTGGATTACCGTATATGTTCTGATATTGAATTATCTCCTGATGCGTAAACACTGTTCCGTTAAATGTAAAAAAAAATCTATGTATTTTTTCTGATTAAGTTACTATAAAATTTACAACCCTCAAATCATGGTTAATATTTTCTTACCTCATTCTTGGCCTACCTACTTGGCGCTTTTCTTCTAGCTTTTCTATAAAAAGTTTCAATGTCCCTCTTTCGTTCCTAATTCATGCCAAATGTAAGTGTGTACGAATGTTAACTGTTATTACATCCGGTTTCCCATAACGATCATGTAACTCAGGCTTATATATTTTCCTCCATTCACCTGTCTGTCTGCGTCTCTTTGGCCTAAACATTTTCGTAAGCAATTTGTTCTCAAATACTTGTCATCTTTCCTTCTCTCTGAGAGTAAGATATTCATTCATTCATAGTGTTCTGCCCAAGAGCAGGTCTTTCACTGCAAACTCAACGTTCTACACTCTCTCCTTAACTCAGCCTTCCTTTTTTGTATCTGCATACAACAAATTTAGTATTTTAATATTGTCTATCATCTGATGTATTTTTCTGCCTCTAACTTTCTTTCCATTGACCATTCCTTCTAGGGCATCCGTCAGCAGGCAATTGTTTCTTAGTCAATGGCCAATCCAATTTATTTTCTTCTTCTTTATGAGTTCCTGCATTGTTCTTCCCACACCCACTGTCTAGCACATCTTTATTTTTAATTTTGTCTTTGTCCATTTTATATGTTCCACCCTTCTCCATATCTTAGTAAGATATAATGTTTCGCATTTATGTAATATAATTGAATGAATAACCGCGTTACGTAGTCATATAGGCCTATATATAGCATACAGTTTCACGTTTTTTAAAGTTTGAATGACAAGAGTCCCCGTAATACAATAATACCATGAGTTTCCAGGGATAAGTCGGCGTAATTTCTTTTTTCTTAACTTCATTCTTGTTTTAAATTATTATTTCTAGGTATTTGAATTCTGACACTTGTTAAAAAATTTCCTCGTTCTCAGCATGTTGATAAAGAGATTGATTTTATGTCATAAAACACTGGCACTTCTTTGAATTACATCGTGCAGATGCTTAGCTTCAATTTTTCACATTTATGCAAAAACGACATAATGGAATTTTAAGCTGTAGATAATAATAAATTTTACCTATGTTTGAATTAACAAATTTTTCGGCAACATTTGTCTACTCTTTCACCCTAGCTTTGAATTCCGCTGCTAATTATCTAAGTTGTTATAGAGCTTAGTAAAAGTAGTAGTAGTAGGACTTTATTAGACAAAAAGTAAGATATTTACAATATTATTTACAAATATGGGTCGCACGGGCAGTAAGCCGTACGTGCTGTTGACAGTCCGTTACAATAAAGTAATAATTGGTACTAGTGTAAAGAAAAATAAACAAAAAAAATCAATAACATTACAATTAAATAATAACACAATAGCATTATACACTAAAAAAACATTAACATTACAATTACATAAAGAAAACACAATAATATTACAATTAAATAATAACACAATAGCATTATACACTAATTAATTTATATATAATTGTTAAGAATTAATGGTATTGCATTTTGATAACATATATTTATTCATGAATGAGTGTTGTCCTTATTTTCCGCGTTTTGTCCAGACATTTACGGAGGTTTATCCAATTTTCTGGATTTACCAACAACTCGTAGCATGCCAATCTTTCCCGATTTGAATTTAGAAATCTTTCCGGTAATAACTGACGTCTCCAATATCCTAAATCATTACATTTTCCTAATATATGTATCTCATCTTCAAAGTTCCCGCACATTGGACATATTCGCATATCGTGATCATCGCTAATTTTTAGAAATTTTCATGCCCCTAGCCTAAACCAAGCAAGCCCTGATCTCTCCTTAAATCCTAGGTTGAGTATATACGATTCTTTTCCCCAGACGTGTTTTAGGTCTAAAGTAAATACTGTACCACCCAAACCTACTCAATAGTGTAGGCTATCAGTAGGGCAGGAACGTTCATGTCATTAAAACTGATAAATATCCAAGTACAGTTGGTTTTCGTCGAGTTGGTCCATATCATGAATGCGAATTATAACTTAAGGTAGATTTTGATGCGTATCGTAAAAGTTGACAACGTAATGAGCCACTTCGCTTTTGATAAGTATTGCTTCGCTTTGAGGGATCAGTGTACATAGAAAAAAAAAATAACATGGAGAAATCTTGATATTGATAAAACCTATTGTATATAATTATTTCGTCCTTTTCATTTTAATTTGAAAGTACGCCGTAGCATAATTGGTTAAGATACTATGCTAAAAGCGTATGATCGCGGGTTAAAATGCAGTTACGGTCACAATTTTTAAATTGGCCTAAATTTTCGGCTGCGCCATTATCCTAGAGCCGACTCAATCCCTAACTTAATTGAGGAATATACTCTGTTTTGGAGGTAAAGACGGACGTGCGGTTAACATCTCATATCGATTGTCTAGAATACTGGGAACACTAACTTATCGGTACATTGACTATTTAACTCATGCCCCCAATTACGAGTCAATGAATTTTGTTTTAAAACCAATCACAGTCGTGTTTCACCTCGATAATTATCGAATATTGATTACCAAAATAAAGAAAGATCTCCCTTTTTAATATTCTGAACAGGTCAGAGCATTATTTTGTAGTGATTGACTCTCTAACAAATACGTTGAATATAGCAAATAATGAACAGATTCCTTCGACCTACACATTTGATAATAAATTGTGTGTTCAATAATTATGTTTTTAAATACTGGTTTTACTGAGTTTTTTCCGGGAAAAAATCAATTAACCTATAAGGTTGGTTATATATAGTTTTGTGTTTTTCATTTTTTCTCCACTAGGGTGCATTCTTACAATATTGCAATCTTATTTGTGTGAGAGTAGCCATACCCTACTTCAGGGGGGGGGGTAATGCTTTGCTCTACTGCACTTCATTAGACTATCTGCGACACGGATATAGGTTACCTGACAACTTAAAGAACTTGCTCGGCGACGATGTCGACATACTTCAAAGGGTTTAGAGTTAATACATTCTAGTTCTTTAGAGAAGAAATTTTAGTTAGACACAAGTTTTATATCATTAGATTTATTTTACATATTATATTTTAGTATAATGAACGTTGGGGTGGATTAGAAGTTATGGTCCTTGTCTCCTGTCCCGGAGATTCTGGGTTCAAACCCGGCCAGGGTCGATGGATATTTAGAATGGAAAAATCGAATGGATAGGTCCTCCGAGAGCGACTTTAAGCCGCGGGATTCGAGTCTAAAGTTTTTCAGGCTCATAAAAGAACCTCAACCCTGAATAAAAAAGTATCTGAGAAAAATTTAACAAATTTTCATCCATCCAAATATTACCTGAGTTTCGTACTAGATGTCTCCTCGAGACGATGTACTGACGACATATCACTCTCTGACATTTATGGAGAAATCAGCCTAACTAAATTAGTCTGGTTGAGACACTTTCCAGTAGGGGTGGTCCCATGTCGCCATCGGGACCGAAAGCTTAACTTTATAAATTATTTTATGACGTTAAACGGACGCTAATGACCTTTGATATTTGGGTCCAAATACATCTGTCATATTGATTCGTTGCGGGGAAATGAATTTCGCCACTAAAATATTCTTAAAATGTATGACTCTAATTAAAACTTCATTCCTAATTGTTCGATTTTGCTCTTTTCGGAATAATGTTCCCATCAGATTTTAAATATAAAAATTGTAAAATTATAAATAAGATACCATGTAATTACTGTCTGCTCAACTAATAAAGTACAGTTCTTATAAATGTTCACCTTTGATATCAGTCCCCACACTCTATGGTCCAATTTGGTGATTAATTGACTCGATCTTACGTTTATTACTCAATAGTCCAAGATCCGGATGCAAGATTACTACGTTCATCGAGTGTATGAACAAAATCTATTTTTTTTCATAAAATTGTGAATGACTGAATACATTTTTGCCGAGTTGCCTATTAATATTCGGCCGCCAGTATGTTTAATTAAAATATAATTTATTTATTTATTCGAAATAATTTGATTCACTTGTTATTAAAATAAAGTATAATCCACTGCAGAAATCGATGCATAGAGCTTGAGAAGTTTTGGTTCATATTGCAAACATAGCCGTTAACCTCCTCGCGGCTACAGCAGGCTGTGACACCAATCAGATATTAAAATGGCGCTAAGTACGTATTTATTATTTTATATTGTTTCAAATAAAGTTCAGTTCATATAAAATGCTGTGATTTGTTTCGTATAATGTATATTAACACTACCTTTTGGATATATTATTGCATATTACATTGTACGTAGTATACAGTACATAAATGGCAGTGTTTTACTTCCCGCTGCGAGAAGGTTACGGCCAAGTTTCCAATGGCAACCAAAACTTTTCAAGTTCTATACATCGATTTCTGCCAACTGGAATATAATTTATTTTAGTAACAAGTGAATCAAAATATTTCGAATAAATAAATTAATTATACTTTAATTTATCATACTGGCGGCCAAATTTTAATAGGGAAGTCGGAAAAATGTATTCAGTTATTCACAATTTTATGAAAATAATATATTTTGTTCATACACTCAATGAACGTAGTAATCTTGCAGCTGGATCTTAGACTATAAATGTTATATAGCGAGTTTTGTTGTGAAAAATAAGAATGGCGACCGAACGAGCGATTCCGAAATCTTCATTTTCAGGTTAGCCTCTATTCTTAGTGGTACAATTTCGTTGATTTTTGTAGAACATTTTTCTAATTTTATTGCAACTACATATAATTTAACAATTCAGCCGACAGAACGTTTTTTTAAAATGTTCATATCAGGTTATTGCCCACTCCTAATGGACCATCCGTCTTTGTTTGTAATTAGAACTTGCTTCTCTTGAAGCATTAAAGGTGGAAATCTAGTACTTTTGACATAATATTTCTTTGTAACTGGTATTGGTGTTTCAAAATATGAATACCTCTTCTTTTTTTACTATATGTATGTTTTAAGTATTCATCAGATTTCTGGTTATTACTATGCATTGTTCTGCATTTTAATATAAATTCAAGCAATTCCTAACGATTATTGTTCTACTGATTTAGTGGAAATATGAAATAAATGTAATATTAACAGATGAGGGAATCCCAAATATTTAATTGAAGCTTTTGAAATTCTTTACGTTAATTAAAAAACAAATATGAAATTTTCTTTCTTCTTCATCTCAGTTTTATCTCTCACATTGCAACTACTTTTTACATGCAAATACGCCATTCGGGCCTTGCAGTGGCTTGACCTTTTGGGAGAGAATTTTAAATTGTGGATAACATACATAATTTTTTTCCACAAAAAAGACATGGACAGCCTCCCCGAATGTGTGATCAACTCAATGTCAGGGCTTCCTCCGAGACGACAAAATATTTAGCCGAAACACACCATTCACACACATACATTCATACTAAACATTGTTTTACAGGTGAGGAAAAAAAAAACACCACGCAGAAAACGTGTCCCGACCGGAGATCGAACTCGGGCCTGCTGCATATGAGGTAGCGAAGCTACCCAGAGACTACAGTGGCGGTCGATTAAAATCTCAAAGGAAGACATTTCGGAATCTATAAGTATATATAAAGGAGTAAGACATTCCTGTGAACTCTCTCCAGTCCTATTTTAATATTTATATTAACAAAATTATAAAATAATATATATGAGACAATTCAGTACGAAATGCAAATTTCATAGATGAGTACTCTCCAAGTGATATTAAATGCAGTTGACTGACTCATCTTATATACATCAAACGTGACTTGAAGAAGATAGCGTAAAGATCAAACTACACATCAATTAATTGCCCTTAAATTGGTAAAACAAGGAATCGAAATGGAAACCTGGATAGACCACTACTGAAAAGTATTGCAACAAAGAGAATCCTGAGCGTAAAGATCAAACTACACATCAATTAATTGCCCTTAAATTGGTAAAACAAGGAATCGAAATGGAAACCTGGATAGACCACTACTGAAAAGTACTGCAACAAAGAGAATCCTGACCGCAGATGATAATCTCTGAGACAAACACAACGGAATTAAAGATCACCAGCACGGAGGTAGCAGAAGTCCTAGTAATGGCAAAAAACAACAAAGCAGCAAGCCCAGATCAAATTTTCTACGAACACCTAAAAGCAACACAGCCAATGCTACTACATGAGCTGCACTCTTTAATGCCTGTAACAAACTACAGAAAATTCCAGAATCCTGGAAATGATCCACGTTAAAAGTCCTGTATAAAGGCAAAGGAGACGCCAGCAACCGGACTTCTACCGAGGTATAGCCTTACAAAGCATAGCCTTCAAACTATTTACCTCCATTCTCACAAAAAAATAAATGAAATGGTCGTCCACCAACTGCCAGAAGAACAATTTGGTTCCCGCAAGAACAGAGGCACATTACACGCAGTCAGAAATCTGATGAACGATATTATGGAAGCCAAAAGTGAAAACGGAGGGAAACTATATACAGTGTTCGTAGGTTACAGTAAGGCATTCCATCTACTGGACAGAAATATTGTTATAGAAAAATTAAAGAGACGTACAGGACAAGACAACCCGATTGCACTAACAATCTAACAATACAGAAAATCGTTGCAGCCAACTACGCCACTATAAACGACATAGTCACAACATCTGAAGAAATAGCGCAGTGGAACGGAGTTTTATAGAGTAACCCCCTTAACCACATACTATTCAAAATAGCGACTTAGGACGTAAATTCAATGAAGAAGAACATTCAAAATATAAAGCTATATCTATATGATGACATGGTTATCGCATCAAAACATTGAGATTATCTACAAGAGGCTGTGGACAGACTCACGACCTGGGCAAACCAAAAGTATACATCAACAAGACCAAAACGACGACCATGATATTCAGAAATGGAGGAAAACTGGGCAATCATGAAAAATACATATTCTGTGAAGGACATCGTCTAGAGATTCAATTCACCTATAAGTGTCTAGGCATAACGTTGCAAACACTTGGAGAGACATTCACGATCCATAACAAAGAAAGACACACAAGCACTACTTGTCATGAACAATATAAAGAACCCCCCACGCCTATCCCTGGATACAGCCATGAAGCTCTTTCATATCAAGATCACACCGATAGTAACCTATGGCCTTACACTAATATGGAATCATCTAACAGAGCGCAACATGGAAGACAGAGAAGAAAATAAAGGCATTGGTCTTAAAAAAACCTATGCGTTTCAAGGAACACCCCCTCCAGACTAGTGTATGAAATGACAAAGTAAACCTTCTTTCTGAATCTAGACTGGACCGGAACAAACTATGACCTCTGCCATGTGGTAACAAGGCTCAGCATCCATGGTTTTCATTACAAGATGTGCACTCTCAAGCTATTCCATGATCCAACCAGTGAATGTGTATGTGAACGGTGCGGCAAAGGGTGTGGAAAATACGACATCCAATTGTGCTAAGAAGGGACCAAGTAAATAACAACCTAAAGCAAAGAAACTTGGCATGTACAGTGTATTGATACTATACAAATTCGTGCGATTATCTTTATTATTGAATTGATAAAACAATAATTTATTCTGTCAGTAATCTAAATGTGGCAGGCCACAGTGAAAACGAATCCAGCCATAGTCATGCTTTTAGATGAAAATTTATGACTAGCATACTTTGCTATCTATTCACTTTTAACCCTAGAAATTATTTTGATTATACACACTCTACAAATTTCTTTTATTAACCAACCCTTCTTAATTAATAATGAAAAAAATGATAAAAATCTTACTATTTCTATCCCTTCTCTCTTTGCGTAACTAGGTTATTGTGTGATTCGACACGCATTTAAGTAATTTCTTTTCGTTCGTTTTCTTCTGTTCTATTAAAAATATTAAATAAATTAAACCAATTGATGTATTATATTGGGTACATTGCATATTAAGGTTAAATAACAGTCTATCAACTAAACAATATCGCTAAAAATTACATAAAATGAATATTTTTACGTGCCAATGAAAGCGGAAAATGTGTGGAAACGATTTAAAAAGAGTTGCAATAGAATTAGGAGGAACAATTATTGAACAAATTGTTGAATTTACAAATGTAGGTAATTTACTTTATGATATAACTAGTGACACAATCAGAAAATAACAGTAATATAACAAAATAATGGTTTATATGTCATTTTCAAAATCAAATTTCAAGAAATACAAAAGTGCAGTTATATAATATATTAGCAAAACAAGCTTTAGAATTTAGCAGTAAAAACAATATTACATTTATGATATTCTGTACCTTAAAGGTCCCAATGCTGAATTTCTTAGACTGCACTGGTCAACATGATTTTTGTCTAATGAGTACCAACAGTTGTACTTAATGCAGTTTTTAATCGTATTTTCAAACATGTATTTGGAATTTCTCCATAACCCACAGTTTTTTATTTAAATTTAAATTATTGGATTTAAATAATTATTATTTTTTAAACTTTATCTCGTACACTTGTCCATTGTAAAATAAATGCAAATGAGCTAACTCAGGAGATTTCATCTTTGGAAAAGAGATATCAAGGCAAATGGAATCCTAATATGCTGGCCGATTATGTTGGACCATCAAGAGGGATGATGCACAGGCGAAATATAGCAGAAAATTATAATTTCTTACTTTTTAGGTGAGTCCGAATGTTCGAATATTGTGTAGTTACGAATGTAGGAGACATTAAAGTGTTTGAAATTATAATTGCCTGTCTCTCGGAAACCTTGTGTGATGGAGGAAAACCGATATCACATTTGAATTCAGGAGACAAAATACTATCAGAATCACATATTGTTCTTTCTGAGACAAAAAAAAGTTTTTTTTGTTGCTCAGTGTTATAAATAATTACCAAGAGGAGGCAGGTCTATTGTCATCGACTCTCGTTGAAGTAATGGCTTGCTTGTGACTATTTATCTCATGCCCCAAATGGGAGTCAATACCATTCACATTTCAATGATTTTTTATTTACAACCAATCACAGTCGTGTTTCGCCTAAAATTTACCACTAAAGTTTATCATAATAGAGAAAGCACCTCCTTTTTAACATTCTGAATAGGTCATAGCATTATTTTGCAGTGACTGACCCACTAAGAAATAAGGATACCAGATTGTATAAATATAGTGCATAAATGTCAGTAAAAAGCGCTTGCGATAGATGATATAAAAACATTTGTAACAATTGTTCATACCACAAAAAAAGAAACCACTGTTTGCACTTTCTTAAACGAATTATTTTCCAGTAAATTATGTTGCAGAAAAATATATTTGACATATTTACATCATAGGACATCAGAAATTAATTAATACCTATAACGTTGGTTATAAATTTCTCCACTAGGGTGCATTCATACAACATTGCGATCCTCTGGCAATAAATAATATTATGATCTGGTTGCAGTGATGAGCAAAAGAAGCAAATGAAGCGTACCAATCGTTTCTCATTTGTTTTCAAACATCGCCGTTTACATTAAATATATAACTATGTTAATATAACTATATTTAAATAATGATTTGTGAGTAAACAGCTTAATTTTATTCGTTAAATAGTCCTAACAAATACCACTCTTGATTTCCAAATTCTCTAGATGAATTCACTCCTCACTTCATGAGTCGTGAATTTATCGATAATTTGGAAATCACTCGTGGCATTACTTATGATAATTGTATACAGTATATGGTAGTAAAAATTCGATTTTATACTCGGAAGTCTAAATTCGTATTATTAGCAGGCCAATTAAGATTTATAATAATAATAATAATAATAATAATAATAATAATAATAATAATAATAATAATAATAATAATAATAATAATAATAATATTTGTAAATGTACATGCCCCCACAGAAGATAAAGATGACAAGATCAAGGATGAGTTCTATGAAGAATTAGAATGCTTATTTTGATAGCCTTTCACGATATCATATGAAAATTGTCTTAGGAGATTTTAATGCAAAAGTGGGGCGGGAAGATATATTCAAACCAACAATAGGCAAATTCAGTCTTCATGAAGATAGTAACGACAACGGGGTTAGATTAGTCACATTTGCCACATCAAAGAATCTCATTGTTAAGAGCACAACATTTCAGCATAAGGATATTCATAAATACACCTGGACGTCCCCAGATGGAGAAACTCGGAACCAGATAGATCATGTATTAGTGGATAAACGCTGGCACAGCAGCTACATCGATGTTTAATCAGTTAGAGGGACAGACTGCAATTCGGATCATCATCTGGTCAGAGTGAAAATCAGACAACGGCTGTCGCTTATGAGAGGAACAAACGCTAAAGATGATTCTGTAAATTTTGAATTTAAAAATTTGAAAAATGATGAAATGCGGCAAGAATACTAAATCAAAATTACTAATAGATTTGAAGTACTGGAATCTTCAGATGACAATGTGGCAAACGAAGAAGAAACTGGTATAAATAAAGAATGGGAGGCTATAAGAGATACTATTAAATTGTCAGCATCAGAAAGCATTGGTTATTTAAAAAATGTGGCAAAACAAGAAATGGTTTGATGAGGAATGTGCCGACTTTGTAAAGAAAAGAAAGCTAGCAAAAATGAAATGGTTACACGAGCAAAATGAGTTAAATTTAGAGGAATTGGATAGTATTAAACGGGAAACCACAAAGCTACTAAAGAGTAAAAATAGGGAATATTTGAGAGAGAAGATTAATGATCTTGAAATGAATGCAAGAAATAGGAACATTAGAAAATTATATCAGAGAATTAGTATAGAGAAGAAAGGGTTTCAGGCTAGAACAAACATAATTCGGAATGAAAATGGGGATATGATTGCAGATTCCAGGAGTATATTAAAAAGATGGAAAAGTTACTTTAATCAGCTATTAAATGTACATACAGAACAGGACATTGTGGAGGATAATTTACAGACGGCAGAAATGCTAGTCGCAGAGCCAAGTGCATTAGAGGTTGAAATGGCGATTGAAAAATTGAAGATGTATAAAGCATCAGGTTCAGATGAGATCGCAGCAGAACTGATAAAATCAGGGGGAGAAAAATTGATGGACAAGATACGCTGGTTGCTTAGTATGATTTGGGAAAAAGAAGCTCTTCCAGATGAATGGAAGGAATCAATTATCGTACCAATTTATAAGAAAGGAGATAAAACTGATTGCAACAACTACAGGGGCATCTCATTACTTTCAACTTCATACAAAATTCTAACAAATATATTAGTAAGTAGACTTACTCCCTATATTGATGACATTCTAGGAGATCATCAATGTGCATTTAGAAGAAACAGGTCTACAGCAGATCAGATTTTTAGTATAAGACAGATTTTAGAAAAGAAATGGGAATATAATGGTACTGTACATCAACTGTACGTAGACTTCAAAAAAGCATATGATTCAATTAAGAGGGAGAAGTTATATAGTATCCTGCTGGAGTTCGGAATTCCGAAAAAGTAAGTTAGACTTATACGAATGTGTCTAAATGGCACAAAGAGTAGGGTGGGTGTAGGCAAACAGTTTTCGGACACGTTTGAAATCCAGAATGGGTTGAAGCAAGGAGATGCACTATTTCCTCTACTATTTAATTTTGTACTAGAGCATGCCATTAAATCTTTAGAGAATGAGGAGGGCTTACAACTCAATGGTAATTATAAGCTGTTAGTTTATACTGATGATGTAGTATTGTTGGCCGATAGCGAGGAGATACTAAAGGACAACACGCACACACTATTGAGTAACACTACGAAATTGGGACTGGAAGTAAATATCAATAAAACTAAATATATTATAACACATAGAAATTAATTAAATAATGGAAATGGATAACTAGTGAAAAATGAGGGAAATTTTGAGGAGGTGGCTGAATTCAAATACCTAGGAACAATAATCACAAGTAGGAATGAGATGCACAAAGAAATTAAACATAGGCTCAATTCTGGAAATGCGTGCTATTATGCATTGCAGAGACTCTTGATGTCCCAACTCCTTTCAAAAAACGTTAAACTGAAAATATATAAAACTATTATTCTACCAGTTATATTATATGGGTGCGAAACATGGACTCTTACTTTAAGAGAGGAAAGGAGATTACAAGTATTTGAGAATAAAGTACTTAGGAAAATTTTTGGACCAAAGAGAGATGAACAGACAGGTGAATGGGGAAGACTACTTAACAAAGAACTACATGGTCTTTATAGGAAGCCAGATATAATAAGAACAGTTAAGTCTCGTAGACTGCGATGGGCAGGACATGTTGCACGTATGGGGAATGGGAGACTTGCATGGAAGCTTCTTGTAGGAAAGCCAGAGGGAAAACGCCCAGTTGGTAGACCAAGAATGAGGTGGGAGAATAACATTAACTATGATTTGAGGGAAGTAGATTATACAGGGAATGATTGGAAAGCATTAGCTCAGGATAGGGATATATGGAGAGCTTATGTCCGCGCGGCCATGAACCTACGGGTTCGATAGTGCCAGTGAGTAAGTAAGTAAGTAATAATAATAATAATAATAATAATAATAATAATAATAATAATAATAATAATAATAATAATAATAATAATAATAATAATAATAATAAGAAGAAGAAGAAGAAAAATAAGTCCACAATAGATAAGATTTTTTTTTGTATAAGACAGCTTTTTGAAAAGAAATTGGAAGAAAATAGCACTGTACATGAACTATATGTTGATTTTAAAAGGGCACGCCATTCAATTAAGAGGGGAAGTTACGTTGGGTAGTACGAGTATCCAGCTGGAGGTCGGTATTCCTAGGAAGTTAAACTTACTCGAAAATGTCTACATTGTACCGAATGGGTGTAGGCAAATATTTTTCAGACTATGTTGATATTCACAATGGGCGAAGCAAGGTGATGCACTATCATTTCTACTATTCAATTTTGTACTGGGCTAGAGCATGACTTCAAATCTTTAGAGGATGCAGAGGAGGAACTTTTTGAATAGTTATAAGAATAAACAAAATTTATGTTAAAAATGTTTTTTAAAATAATATCAAGAATTACACTGATTTTTTTAGACTTTATTTTATTATCTCAATGATATTAATAAGTTGATAGTTGAATGCAGGCTTTCACGGCCGATAATCGTAATGTTGAGTGATTCCGTGCTATGTGGCCGTGGTCCATTACTGGTGTTCTACCAGACGTTTCTCCCTCAACTGCATAGGACATCTTTAGTGGCGAGTACTTCTAGGTGTTGTAATCTGGTCGGAGGCTCGAATGTCGACATAGTCCGGAATTACTCAACATTAAAATAAGTTGTTAGTTTATGCTGACGATAGCGAGGAGATACTAAGGGCTGACCAGCATACTACATTCATTAACACAGGGAATTGGGACTGGATGTAAACATCAATTAAAGTAATTATATGATTACACGTAGAAAAAATAAAGTATATAATGTAAAGGCCAGTCAACGACAAATGAGGGACATTTTGAAGTAGTGGCTGAATCCAAATACCAAGCAACAATGATTATTTATTAGTAATGAGGTGCTCCAAGAAAGTGAACATAGACTCAATTCTAAAAATGCATGCTACTCGTAATATGCATTATAGGGACTTCTCTCAAAAACATTAAATTGAAAATATATAAAACTGGTATCTCCCAATTATCATGGATTCGACACATGGTTCGTACTACAAGGAAGGGCAAAAGATTGCGAGTATTTGACAATAAATATCTTAGGAAATAAATTGTACCAAAAAGAGATGAACAGATAGGCGAATAGAGAAAACTACATAACATGTTATGGGAAACGTGATGTAATAAGAAAAAATAAGTGTCTTAGACTACTATGGGCAATACTTGTGTCACGAATGAGGAATCAAAGAGGGCATGGATAGTCCTTACAGGAAAACCCGATGGCAAGCGCCCAGTAGGTATCCTCTTGGTCTAGGATTTGATGGAAGTAAATTATACAGGAGATGATTGGAAAACATTAGCTCGGGATGATGTGTGGAGAGCTTGTCCTATGTTGCGGTATATTAAGTAAGGTTATGATGTGATCGTGTGTTGTATATTATGGTTGGAGGATACATATTGGAAACGAGAGGCTAAATAATTGGGAGTGTAGGTAAATAGAATCTTAAATAAGAGAACAAGACAATGTAATTTTACTCCATCTTGAAACTGGAACCGTCAAAATTCGTGGAAAAATGGATAAATGCGACCATGTTTTCAGATATTAAATATGAATCTGATATGCATATTATGAACACGCAGCAATTTGTCTGACAATCCATCATTTATGTCGGTTAATAGTACAACAGTCAAAATGCGGCATCACGAAGGTTTGGATTAATTAGAGACTACCAAACCAGGCTTGTCAAAAGCATCTTGAGACTTAGGAACAAGTTCAGAAAAGGAACCCAATGATGGTGATGACAAAACTAATGTATCTTGTAGGACACATTGGTAACTCAAGCATGATGGCGAGAGAAGTGATGCAAAATATAGCTAATTTTCATTTTAAATCCAGGAAAGAGTTAGGATTTCAAAGATGACATCCTGCGTGAAGTTTAGAAGCCAGCACTGGCAATTTGGTTAACATTACCTAAATTAAGCAATTGCAGATTGAATTACTGAACATGGGTACCGCTTACTTCCACTTCGTTTAATCTCCACCTCAAATTATTTAACTGAAGAAAATCTTCTATCGTGATCTTGTACGTCCACAGATCGTTTAGTTGCAGGATTTTTATTTTTTAATGTTTCCGAATCGTGATTTTATTTTTAACTAGCTAATACCCGGCGTGCGCTCCTACGCCTAAATAAATGAAAATAAAAGTACTTTTATATTTAGTTGAATATGTAAAAGGAAAAAAATATATACATTTATGTTTTTTTAGATACCCCGTGCTGATTACCCGGCGTTGCCCGGGAATCTACTTATCCCGATCATCTTGTCATAAATGAGCTGAAATACTTACTTACTCACTGGCACCCGTAGGTTCATGGCCGCACGGACATACGCTCTTCATACATCCCTATCCCGAGCTAATGCTTTCCAATCATTCCTTGTATAATCTACTTCCCTCAAATCATAGTTAATATTATTCTCCCACCTCATTCTTGGTCTACCTTGGGCTCTGGCTTTCCTACAAGAAGCTTCCATGCACGTCTTTCATTCCCCATAGGTGCAACATGTCCTGCCCATCGCAGTCTACGAGACTTAACTGTTCTTATTATATCTGGCTTCCTATAAAGACCATGTAGTTCATTGTTATGTAGTCTTCTCCATTCATCTGTCTCTTCATCTCTCTTTGGTCCAAAAATTTTCCTAAGTACTTTATTCTCAAATACTTTTAATCTCCTTTCCTCCCTTTAAGTAAGAGTCCATGTTTCGCACCCATATAATATAACTGGTAGAATAATAGTTTTATATATTTTCAGTTTAACGTTTTTTGAAAGGAGTTGGGACATCAAGAGTCTCTGCAATGCATAATAGCACGCATTTCCAGAATTGAGCCTATGTTTAATTTCTTTGTGCATCTCATTCCTATTTGTGATTATTGTTCCTAGGTATTTGAATTCAGCCACTTCCTCAAAATTTCCCTCATTTGTCATTAGCTGTCCATTTCCATTATTTAATGAATTTCTACGTGTGACCATATATTTAGTTTTATTGATATTTACTTCCAGTCCTAATTTCTTAGTGTTACTCAATAGTGTGTGCGTGTTGTCCTTTAGTATCTCCTCGCTATCGGCCAACAATACTACATCATCAGCATAAACTAACAGCTTATTAATACCATTGAGTTGTAAGCCTTCCTCATTCTCCAAATATTTAATGGCATGCTCTAGTACAAAATTAAATAGTAAAGGAGATAGTGCATCTCCTTGCTTCAACCCATTCTGGATTTCAAAAGTGTCCGAAAACTGTTTGCCTACACGCACCCTACTCTTTGTGCCATTTAGACACATTCGTATAAGTCTAACTAACTTTTTAGGAATTCCGAACTCCAGCAGGATACTATATAACTTCTCCCTCTTAATTGAATCATATGCTTTTTTGAAGTCTACATATAGTTGATGTACAGTACCATTATATTCCCATTTCTTTTCTAAAATCTGTCTTATACTAAAAATCTGATCTGTTGTAGACCTGTTTCTTCTAAATGCACATTGATGATCTCCTAGAATGTCATCAATATAGGGAGTAAGTCTGCTTACTAATATATTTGTTAGAATTTTGTACGAAGTTGAAAGTAATGAGATGCCCCTGTAGTTGTTACAGTCAGTTTTATCTCCTTTCTTATAAATTGGTACGATAATTGATTCCTTCCATTCGTCTGGAAGAGCTTCTTTTTCCCAAATCATACTAAGCAACCAGCGTATCTTGTCCATCAATTTTTCTCCCCCTGATTTTATCAGTTCTGCTGGGATCTCATCTGAACCTGATGCTTTATACATCTTCAATTTTTCAATCGCCATTTCAACCTCTAATGCACTTGGCTCTGCGACTAGCATTTCTGCTGTCTGTAAATTATCCTCCTCAATGTCCTGTTCTGTATGTACTTTTAATAGCTGATTAAAGTAACTTTTTCATCTATTTAATATACTCCTGGAATCTGCCATCATATCCCCATTTTCATTCCGAATTATGTTTGTTCTAGCCTGAAATTCTTTTTTCTCTATACTAATTCCCTGATATAATTCTCTAATGTTCCTATTTGTAGCATTCATTTCAAGATCATTAATCTTCTCTCTCAAATATTCCCTCTTTTTACTCTTTTGTAACTTGGTGGTTTCCCGTCTAATAGTACCCAATTGCTCTAAATTTACCTCATTTGGCAAGTGTAACCATTTCATTTTTGCTAGCTTTCTCTTCTTTACAATGTCGGCACATTCCTCATCAAACCATTTCTTGTTTTGCCTCTTTTTTAAACAACCAATGCTTTCTGATGCTGACAATTTAATAGTATCTCTTATAGCCTCCCATTCTTTATTTATATCAGTTTCTTCCTCGTTTGCCACATTGTAATCTGAAGATTCCAGTGCTTCAATTCTATTAGTAATTTTGATTTGGTATTCTTGCCGCATTTCATCATTTTTCAAGTTTTTAAATTCAAATGTTACAGAATGATCTTTAGCGTTTGTTCCTATCGTAAGCGATAGCCCTTGTCTGATTTTCACTCTGACCAGACGATGACCCGAATTGCAGTCTGTCCCTCTAACTGATTTAACATCGATGATGCTTCTGTGCCAGCGTTTATCCACTAATACATGATCTATCTGGTTCCGAGTTTCTCCATCTGGGGACGTCCAGGTGTATTTATGAATATCCTTATGCTGAAATGTTGTGCTCTTAACAATGAGATTCTTTGATGTGGCAAATGTGACTAATCTAACCCCGTTGTCGTTACTATCTTCATGAAGACTGAATTTGCCTATTGTTGGTTTGAATAGATCTTCCCGCCCCACTTTTGCATTAAAATCTCCTAAGACAATTTTCATATGATATCGTGAAAGGCTATCAAATAAGCATTCTAATTCTTCATAGAACTCATCCTTCATCCTGTCATCTTTATCTTCTGTGGGGGCATGTACATTTACAATTATAAAATCATGTCGTTTACCCTTTAGAATTATGTATGATACCCTATCACTAACAAACTTAATATCTCGGATAGCGGATAGGATCCTCCTTCTGACTAGAAAACCCGTTCCAAATGCAGGTTTTTGTGCACCCCCGTAGTATAATGCAAAGCTTCCTGATTCCTGACTACCTTCTCCTGGCCACCTAACTTCCTGTAAAGCGACTATATCCAAGGGTGATTTATCTAATTCCCGCGTTAATATCTCTAGTGCCCCGCTATTGTATAAAGTCCTAACATTCCATGTTCCTAGGAACATATCCCTGTGTTTGAGCCTTTGGCATGGGTTCCCTGAAGTAGTCCCCGCCCGGAGATCCGAATGGGGGACTATTTGACCTCCGGAATATTTTACCTCAGTTGAACCCATGTCTGCATTTCTCGACGGTTGTATTTTTACGGTGAAAGATCGTCACTCTTTCGCCCAATGTACTTTTTTCGTCTGGCTTATCACCTTCGACCAGTCCGGCATGGGTAACCCTATTGGCAGCAATGCTAGCCGGCATAGCTCTCAGGATCATTTAAGCACGCAAGCCACTCCACCACGACAAGGTAAAGATACCATGGAGGAAATGAGCTGAAATACGAAAATTAATTTGTTTTATGTTTAGTTAAATAAGTGGAAGGAAACATATATATCGTAATTATTTTAAGATATCTCGTGCTGTTTACCCGGCGTTGTCCAGGAATCTACTCATCGCGATCTTCTTGGCATAAATGAGCTGAAAGACAAAAATAAATGTACTTCTTATGATTAGTTGAATAAGTAAAATGAAAAATAATTATAAATGTATATCCTAATTATTTTAAGATTCCCCATGTTGATTACACGATGTTGCCCGAGAATCTACTTATCTCGATCTTCTTGGCATAAATGAGCTAAAAAATAAAATTAGTTATTGTAAATTATCCGTAAAACAATACCCGCTATTTGTTGCTACGCTTGCACAGGTATCTACGTACTCGTCTCGATCTTCTTGGCATCAATGACAGACAAAAATGGTTATTGTGAGTTATCCGTAAGAGATAAACATATGCTGTCTGGGACTTTTTTTGTAGAGCTTTTTGAGATATTGAATTCTGTGTACATTAATTTTGTGCATTTGTTATGGTTTAGGCAGCGCAAGCCATTTAAGCTCCCAAAGAGCTAATTTTTTTCACGATTTCCACTACAAAGGGCGATTTTTAAAGGTATAGGAGTTGAGTATCACATCTCTCTTATAGCCTATGTTCATCCCGCGAATCTCCTGAACATTTTGCAAAAAGCTCCATCACAATCGGATCATCTGTATGGCCGCGCATAAAGTATAAACAAACAAACATAATTTTTTATGTATTGGATTTATTCAACTTTAATGTTTATACAGTTAGTTTTTATCGACTGCAGCGCAGCAAAGGAAGCTTAATGATTTAGCTGCTTATGTGTATGGACATTAAATTGCATCTCAAAATCTACTGAATCGATTCTGATAAAAGTTGTCAATCGATTCGTCTATACCGCAAAATAAAACACCAATGTAGTGGCCGTGATGTAAGAGAAGATTGAAAAAAAAAAAACAAGTATAGAGTGTCACTCAATAAGTCTTCCATAATTAAGATGATGCTTCTTTAATATTTGTGCAGTGCTGAGGCCAGTTTCAAAAATATATAACTTTAAATTTAGAATAAGTAAGTTGGTAATCTATTTTCGTTCTCATGGTTTTATCACAAGTAATGCCACGAGTGATTTCCAATTTATCTAGAGAATTTGGAAGACAAGAATGGCGTTTTTTAGGACTATTTAACGAATAATTTTAATGGACAGTTAATGACAAAAGAGGGAAATTTTGAAGTGTCTGAATTCAAATACCTAGTGACAATAATTATAAATAGGTATGAGATACACAAGTTTTACATATTTTCAGTTTAACTTTTTTCTGGGAGAAGTAATATATAAAGGATGCATTTTCAGAATATTGAATCGATGTTTTATATGTTGAGCATTTCTATGTGTGAACAGGTAAATTTAGTTTATTGATGTATACTTTTTTTGGGGTCCCATTGTCTTAGTGTCAAGTAGTTTGTGGTGAGTGTTGTATAAACCAATTCCGCTGCTGTACCACGTAATTTTATTTATTTTATATGTTTTAGAAACCTACTTTTTAGAATTAATAGTCGAATGGTCCATACCATGAGGGGAGTAATGATCTATTTAAATCCTCAATTTCGTTCGGTCTCTCTTTTGTAACGACATATCATTTTGTCCCTGTTCTTAATTTCGCACGTCACATTCTGTACCACTTGCATGTTGTCATGGCGAACGCGCGGACAATTTGCGCTCTGACATCGACAATGGTAAATGACACTATGGAAACCTGTGCGCATCAAAATATGCTGTGAATTATTAAATCGAGGAAAAAAGTGAAAATCGCCTATACGCACATGATAAATGAGAGAGTTGATAGGTGAATGAAAGCTAGCGGATGATGCATGACCAGTAAGCGGTTTTCAACCTCTGATTTTCTAACTAAATACGTTATATGATGCATCATATCTGTCTCTCCTCTCATAATCCCAACATGCTTCACACAATTTTCACTGCGCCGATTATAACCAAGCCCCAGGTTCTTGAGTTCAAACATATTTCCTAGTGCTCATAAATTACTAAGTATAATAATAGTAATAATAATAATAATAATAATGATGATGATAATGATGATAATGACGATGACGATGACGACGACGATCATAATGATAATAATTCCATTCCACAGTAATTCTGCCGGAGGGAAGGTCTTTTACTGTAAACGTAGGATTTTCATGGTACAGTATGCTTTGAAACGTTACTAGCGAATTATAGGTGTGGTAGATTTCCGTTGCTTTCCACACCGGTGAAGGATGGTGATGATGATGATAAGGATGATGATAATGGCAGGATAATTTTCGGGGACCGTTGGGCTCTAATCTTCTTGACATTTGTCTTACAGGTGAGGAAAAACCCCGTAAAAACCTCATCCAGGAGCCTGTCCCGACCGGGAATCGACCTCGGACCCGCTGCGTGACGAGGCAGCACGCTACCTCGAGACCACAGCGGTGGACATAATAATAATAATAATAATAATAATAATAATAATAATAATAATAATAATAATAATAATAATAATAATAATAATAATAATAATAATGAAGATGCTGAGGATAGAAGTTTGTGGCGTAGCAACGTACATTTGGACTAAAGGATAACTACTGTATTGTAGAGAAAATCTCTAATAAAAAATTTACAATATCAGAAAGGGTAAATTTGGAGGATGTGAAGAATTAGAGTATTTGGGGGTAGTAGTAGATAAAGAGGATAGGCAATATAGCGATATTAAGAAAGGAGTAAATAAGGGTAGCACAATAGCTTACTTACTTACTCACTGGCACTATCAAACCCGTAGGTTAATGGCCGCGCGGACATAAGTTCTCCATAATCCCTATCCTGAGCTAATCCTTTCCAATCATTCCCTGTATAATCTACTTCCCTCAAATCATAGTTAATATTATTCTCCCACCTCATTCTTGGTCTACCAACTGGACGTTTTCCCTCTGGCTTTTCTACAAGAAGCTTCCATGCAAGTCTTCCATTCCCCATATGTGCAACATGTCCTACCCATCGCAGTCTACGAGACTTAACTGTTCTTATTATATCTGGCTTCCTATAAAGACCATGTAGTTCATTATTATGTAGTCTTCTCCATTCACCTATCCGTTCATCTCTCTTTGGTCCAAAAATGTTCCTAAGTACTTCATTTTAAAATACCTGTAATCTCCGTTCCTCCCTTCAAGTAAGAGTCCATGTTTCGCACCCATATAATATAAATGGTAGAATAATAGTTTTATATATTTTCAGTTTAACGTTTTTTGAAAGGAGTTGGGACATCAAGAGTCTCCGCAAAGCATAATAGCACGCATTTCCAGAATTGAGCCTATGTTTAATTTCTTTGTGCATCTCATTCCTATTTGTGACTATTGTTCCAAAGTATTTGAATTCAGCCACTTCCTCAAAATTTCCCCCATTTGTCATTAGCTGTCCATTTCCATTATATAATGTATTTCTACGTGTGACCATATATTTAGTTTTATTGATATTTACTTCCAGTCCCAATTTGTTAGTGTTACCCATTAGTGCTTGCATGTTGTCCTTTAGTGTCTCCTTGCTATCGGCCAATAGTACTACATCATCAGCATACACTAACAGCTTATTAATATCATTGAGTTGTAAGCCTTCCTCATTTTCTAAAGATTTAATGGCATGCTCTAGTACAAAATTAAATAGTAGAGGAGATAGTGCATCCCCTTGCTTCAACCCATTCTAGATTTCAAAAGTGTCCGAAAACTGTTTGCCTACACGCACCCTACTATTTGTGTCATTTAGACACATTCTTATAAGTCTAACTAACTTTTTAGGAATTCCGAACTCCAGCAGGATACTATATAACTTCTCCCTCTTAATTGAATGGTATGCTTTTTTGATGTCTACATACAGCTGATGTACAGTACCATTATATTCCCATTTCTTTTTTAAAATCTGTCTTAGAACAACAGCAGCAATGTTAAATTGTGTGCAATGGAACAGACATACAAGTGTGAAAAATAAGTTACAAATATATAATTCAATAGTGAGAAGTACTCTCACATATAGAACTGAAGCATGGAAATTCAACAAGAACGTATGTCGATGGAAATGGATTTCGTGAGGAAAGCAGCAGGATGTTTAAAATTGGTAAAAAAATAATAATGTCATACAAGAAAAATTAATACTAATATTTGATAGTAGATTATATAATATATAAGCAATTGAATCGATTTGGGCATGTACGAATCGATTTGGGCATGTACGACAAGTGGAAGAAGAATGGTAACCAAGAACATTGGAAAGGTGTCCATCTCGAAAAAATAAATAAAAAAAAGGAAGGTCTCGAAAGTCATGGATGCAAGATATAAGAACTGAAATGAGAACAAGAGAATTGGAGGTCATAGAGTGTATGAATAGGGACGAGTGGAGAAGGAAACTAACAATTTACGCACAGAAAGATGCGTAAACAATGAAAAAAATGCACACACACACATATGTATATATATATATATATGTATATATATATATATATATATAAGTGTTTGAATTGGATTCGCCTGGTAGTGTAATGGATATCACGCTGAGGTACAGACTCAGAGATCCGGGTTCGAATCCCATCCAGGCATTTATTTTTGCAATACCATTGATTATTAACAATTATATATAAATTAATTAGTCTATAATGCTGTTGTGTTATTATTTAATTGTAATATTAATGTGTTTTCTTTATGTAATTGTAATGTTAATGTTTTTTTTAGTGTATAATGCTATTGTGTTATTACTTAATTGTAATATTATTGTGTTTTCTTTATGTAATTGTAATGTTAATGTTTTTAGTGTATAATGCTATTGTGTTATTTAATTGTAATATTATTATTGTGTTTTCTTTATGTAATTGTAATGTTATTGCTGTTTTTGTTGTTTATTTTTCTTTACACTAGTACCAATTATTACTTTATTGTAACGGACTGTCAACAGCACGTACGGCTTACTGCCCGTGCAACCCATATTTGTAAATAATATTGTAAATATCTTACTTTTTGTCTAATAAAGTCCTACTACTACTACTACTATTTTTCTTATCATATCATATTAAGCTTGCATTGCTCAATGTTAAAGATTTAATTATAACATCGATAAAGCGTCACTGCTATAAAGTAAAATAAATATTCTCTTTAATTTGCTTACTTGATATAGTCAGCTACTAGATGGCAGTGAAGACAGAGTTCTCGCGACATCTAGTAATAATGGAGAGTATAATACATATATAAGAAAAATAAGTGTTTGAATTGGATTCGCCTGGTAGTGTAATAGATATCACGCTGAGGTACAGACTCAGAGATCCGGGTTCGAATCCCGTCCAGGCATTTATTTTTCTTATCATACCATATATATATATGATAGTAATAATAATAGTATTCTGATAGAATAGGCTAAAGCCCATAAGAGCTGCTCTTCCACTCCACCAGCGAATATAGTATAGAAGTGATAGTACACTCTAATATGTTTTAATAAAAGTTGAAAATATTGCCGATCGATAAAAAAATGATAAAATATATGTTTCGTATGCTTCATGATACTTTAACTTTAATATACACAAGTAGTTACATTTCCATACCTTATGTGCTTTATGAAAATAAATATAAAGTCTAGCCATTACTTTACGAGTAAAAGAGTGTGTATACTTCCTCCCCCTTACCCTATAAGAGACTTCGTACACAGTACCAATCCTAGCAGTGTAACCAGTATAATTTTTTTGAGGAATTAAACCAAACTAAGTACAACTAGGATACGACACACACTCAGTCCCAAGGTTGAGATATTTTTAAAAATCCCTTGCCCCGCCAGGAATCGAACCCAGGTCGCTGGAGTGGAAGGTAGGGACTCTACCGACTACGCCACAGCGACGGACATAACCAGTATAATTGGATACTTATTAGTAGAAAGTTGTCAAATTTATAAACAGCAAGTTATTATTAAAAAATGTCTCTAAGAAACAATTTATGATATTTATTTTTGGAAATTCAATCAAATGTACAAATTACATCTTTTAAATAGCCTTTGCCAGCAGATTTATGATATCAAGACAATTAACACGAAAATATATATATATATTATGAAAGGTTCTACATACATCCCTATCCTTGATAGATAGATAGATGGAAAGCTCTGCGGCCATCACGTAAGTGTTGGCGGTGAGCGATCCATTTTGGTCCTCCTTAATAGGTAGAACCCCGGGTTCCTGTAAAATACATTAACTTTCGAGGGTTCGTTGATAAATATACCGTCAAACTCAAGAAACACACAAAACTTCCTTATGAAAGGTGCAAAGTCTTGCAAACACATGAAATGTGCTGTGTCCCATTCATTATTCACAATTCTTCAAATAGTATTCTTTATAACAACAATTCCTTCTGCGCAAACTATACTGTTTAATAGTGATCACAAATAAGCAGTTTGACTGTTTACAACACATAAAGAAAAGGGAAATGGTATACTACACCAATGTTGTGAAACAGATTGGGGTCTTACCACTACTGCTATCTTTTGGTTAACTTAATAACACTATACAGTCTCGTCTGGACTTAGCTCTGTTGCAATTTTAGTGTAATATCTTTCTATTTTACATTTAGCACTTTACACTTTTTTTACTGATAAGTATCCAATTATTGTGCTATTCACAAAACAGTTAAATGGCTTCGAAAAGAAATGGAATAACAGAAGAAGAACGCAAAATTATAGTTTGGTTTAATAATCATTGCAAATCAACATCAGTAGATATTTACCACGAAAGAGTGGCCCGTAGATACTCTCAAAAATAAATAAATAGATCAGTTACTTATTGACAATTACATTTTTAATAAATTTTAATAAACTATTAAAAAATAAGACATAGAAGAAAATAAGACATAGAATATAATTGAAAATAATCCTTCATTTTATTCATTGAACATAATAATAATATTGTTAATAATAATAATAATAATATAAATAATAATAATAATAATAATAATAATTATTATTATTATTATATTATATATTATTATAATAAAAACTTACTCACTTACTCACTGGCACTATCGAACCCGTAGGTTCATGGCCGCGCGGACATAAGCTCTCCATACATCCCTATCCTGAGCTAATGCTTTCCAATCATTCTATGTATAATCTACTTTCCTCAAAATCATACTTAATGTTATTCTCCCACCTCATTCTTGGTCTACCAACTGGGCGTTTTCCCTCTGGCTTTCCTACAAGAAGCTTCCATGCACGTATTTCATTTCCCATACGTGCAACATGTCCTGCCCATCGCAGTCTACGAGATTTAACTGTTCTGATTATATCTGGCTTCCTATAAAGACCATGTAGTTCATTGTTATGTAGTCTTCTCCATTCACCTGTTTGTTCATCTCTCTTTGGTCCAAATATTTTCCTAAGTACTACTTTATTCTTAAATACTCGTAATCGCCTTTCCTCCCTTAAAGTAAGCGTTCATGTTTTGCACCCATATAATATAACTGGTAGAATAATAGTTTTATATATTTTAAATTTAACGTTTTCTGATAGGAGTTGGGACATCAAAAGTCTCTGCAATGCATAATAGCACGCATTTCCAGAATTGAGCCTATGTTTAATTTCTTTGTGCATCTCATTCCTATTTGTGATTATTGTTCCTAGGTAGCCTATTTGAATTCAGCCACTTCCTCAAAATTTCCCTCATTTGTCATTAGCTGTTATAATAATAATAAATAATAATAATAATAATAATAATAATAATAATAATAATAATGTAATCATAGAATAACCAATAGTTAATATATTCACATTTTATAGTTAAGGGTCAAGGCAATATTTGAACTGAAATTAAAGCAAATATAAATTTCCCTTTTTTCCTGTGGTGAATTCCAGTTACATGAAATGGCGATAATATATGTCCCATATTGAGGTAAATTAAGGAAGAAATTAGAATTGGATCATTTGTTTAAATTGTGGTTGGGGAGTAAATATTGGAAACGAGAGGCTAAAGAATTTCTAGTTGAAATGGGAAGAATCTTTAATAGAAGAACTAGACAGGAAACGTTTTTCTTATCTAGGAGACAGAGTTATGAACTAAATGGAGAAAAATGGTGAAATGGGGACGTGTCATCATATATTCGGACATTGAATATATTAATCTAATGCATATATCGTGAACACGATGCAGTTTTCCTGACAGTTCGTCGCGACGGATAAATGATAACACTGAGCAACAAAAAATTAACTTTTGTTTTTGTCTCAGAAAGACAAATATTTGATTGTCATAGTTGGTTGTCCTGAATTCAAATATTATATCGGGTTTTCTCCATTACGCAAGGTTTCCGAGAGACAGGAATTTATAATTTCAAACACTTTAATATTTCTACATTCGTAACTATACAATATTCGAACATTCGGACTCACCAAGAAAGTAAGAAATTACGATTTCTGTTATATTTCACCTGTAGAGCATGCCTCTTGATGGTCCAACAATAATCGGCCAGCATATTAGGATTCCTGAAAGTCTCAACTTCAAAAACTAAAATTATGGCTTTTCAGGGCAAAGTGCCAGTCAGAGCAGAAATAGTGATCAATAATAGAATAATAGAACAGATAGCACTCTTTAACTATCTTGGTTCAGATATAACATATAGCTATGATTGGGATAATCATAATAAATTAAACCGATATCAAATGATGTGTGGCACCATAAGAAGAAACCTCCGAAAGACTCGAAGAGAACCTCAGCTCAGGTTTTATAAAATTATGACTGTTACTGTTCTTTTATATGGATCTGAATCTTGGGTACTTACAAAAAAAGATCTCTCACATTCAAGCCACTGAAATGAAATTTTTAAGATCCGTAAAAGGATGTACACGTATGGATAGATTACACAATTAATCAATAAGTAATGAACTGGAGATATGTTCATTAGTTGATAAACTAGAAGAGCACAAATAAGTGGAAAGAACATTTAGACTGAATGGACAATACAAGATTACCCAAAAAGATCAACACCTACAAACCACATGGGAAAAGATCTTTGGGACGGCCAAGAAAACGATGGACTTGAGACCGGAACAGGTCACATTGACCTAATCCTGGAAAGGAAGAAGAAAAATGAAATATTCTGAGTTAGCTCATTTGGTTTTATTTTACAATGGACACATGGACGAAAAAACTTTTATTAAAAGAATAATTATTTAAATTCATTAATTGAAATTGAAATAAAAAACTCTGGGTGATGGATAAATTCCGAATACATATTTGAAAACACGATAAAAACTGCATTAAGTACAACTATTGGTACTCATGAGACAAAAATCATGTTGGTCAGTGAAATTATATACATTTTTGTTTAGAAAAACTACGCTATTGTACACGTAAGAAGGCCAAAATATTACTAAAATTATTTATATTTCTTTATTGTTCAATTAACATGTGTCCTTTTATTATTTCAGGTAAGTGTGGTTCTGAATATGATCTACTCAACATTTAGTAAGTAGAGTTCATTACATAATTTTCATCTTTGGGTGTACGAAGTCATTTAGTAAAAGCAGAATGATATGATGTTGTAGTAGAAGTTCAGAAAAAAATACATGTATTTATTGAACTACTGTTACACTTTTTCCGCTCTTAGAGTGATCCTAACATAAACAAACGCCAATTGTACCCTTCCGCCATTCGCTCCACAATTACTGCCACATTGACAGGGAGTACGTGTGAAGTATATAAGACATTTGATTGATCAATGGGGTAGATTAGAAGAAAGCTGGTGAGATTTTTCATAGAACTTGTGATTTACATTTAAAATAGCTTTTTTTGACACTTGTCAGAGGTTTGCCAGACTCGTGTTTTAAAAATTTAGATGGCGACCCATCAGCAGAAGGTTCGACACCTTCAGTCATTCTGTTGTATCAGAATCGACTGAAGTATGACTCAAATTCATCATACATATGCAATAAACTATTTTAAGTTATAATTATTGATTAGGTATATTTTAGAACATTTTCTAAGTTTTGAATATTATTATTTTCATTCACGAAGAATAACAAGTATATTCAGGGGACATATTTTTAATTTAATAAAGGGAACTACTTTTTGCTTACTTGATGTTTCTACATCGTGCGTTCGTCTCCATAACCATTTAAAATCGAGCAGGCCACATGGTTTTGTTTTGATGAGGATCACTTTAAGAGAGTATAGCCTTTGGTATATATATATATATATATATATATATATGTGTGTGTGTGTGTGTGTGTGTGTGTGTAAAAACAATTCTGTATTAGAGTAACTAAATAATATGTAAGTAAAGTTAAAATAATCACGACTAAGAAGATTGAAGTTACAAACATGCATATACTTAACAGATTAATAAGGAAATAAGAATGCGTTTAAAAATGAACAATGATACATAGGATATAATTTAATAGAAGTACAGAGATAACTTTTTAATGTTTTTTAAACAGTCGTTAAATTTTGTTGAGAGTACATCATTGCAGTAATCTACAAAATAGAATGTTCCTACAACCGTTCTTTGTTTTCTAATTCTAATTTTGAAATTATGGTCGTTCCTACCGCAGTACGTGGTTTTGTTTTCAACCTAGTGTGTCCATCCATCCATTCACTATTTCCAACATAGGATCTGTACAATGCGGTTAATCTTGACTTTTACCTCTATATTTAAAACGTTTCCACCCGAAATCATTAATCTCTTCACATCCAAAATGTTTCGGATTCTTTACGGATTTAGCTGTGATCTTCTTTATAGTTTCTAATGAATTTGTTTTAATCTACGCGCATCCCATGAAATTGCGCTATATTACATTATGGAACAAACCAATGATACATCGGGTTTTATTTAAGCCTAACTAAATGGATAAGGAGGCCAAAGCTCGACGTTGAGTCAACCAGCCATTGGATGGATGGAATTAAATAGATTTATAACACATATATTAGGTTTTTATTGTAACATTTATTTACTTTTATTTAATGTAGGAAACCAACATTATGACTTACGGAATCCGGTTTTCCAATATGAATTTTATAGTATTAAAGCGTCAAACTAAAATAAACAATTATATTTTTCTATACCTCAAATAATACACTTAAGTGGAATAATTATTTATATATTCTTTATTATTATACTTATACTTTTTTTCATTGATAAGCAATTGTACTTTTATCCTCTAGCCATATTCATTAACGAAATGTCTTCAATGTTCCCTGTACATGTAATAGTGATTAAAATTGTGTAACATCACTTTCCCAGCTTTGAAATTCAAAATTTTACAGTTAAAATTTGCTGCCCCATCTGATATCGAACTCCTAAGCAGACAATACCACCTGACCTAGCTCTGTGGTCTGTTCGGAGATGTGGGGAGTAGTATGCGATCGTGCATAGTATCGTCCGATTTACTATATTAACTGTATACTAGGGAGTAATATTCATTTCGGTTTTGATACACGTGTTACAGGAAATGGTGAACTTACAAAGTGTGCATTGTTTTGTTTATGTTTGTTTTTCTGTGTTTGCTAGCATCGACACTACTGCATAGTGTTTTAGTTACTTTATTGTTTAAATGTAATTGTCTGCTGTATTATACAATTTTTGCAGCATCAAACTGTACCTGGTCCCGTGTAGACGATGTGTTTATATTGCTCACGTCCCTGGTCCAGGAAAGTGTTGTTTACATCGTTTCAATAGTCAGGTCGTCCTGCACTTGAGGAATGAGGTGTAAGATCTCCTAGTCTAGCTGATTACTGAAATGTATTAATTTTTAATATATATTTGTGATCTAAAGAAAAAAAATCGAGATACAAAAGATATGTTATTTTTCTAACACTTCACATCCTTTACTCTGCAGTAAGTAACGGAGACCAAGGATTTCTTATATCAAAATACTCGCTCAACATACCTTAATATTATTTGAAAATTCCACTCTGTATATGACATGCCAATAATTTCTGCCTTTTATTGCAATACATCACTTCATTAAGAGAAATAAATACTATTCTTCGTGAGCGAAACAAGCTCCATTATTTATTTGGGTAGTAGTGTTACGACCGGCTGTTAATTAGAGAATGGCAAATTATTAATTAATTATTATTTTTCTGATGAAATAATGGTTTCTAGATAACAATTACTAAAGTGAACAACCCTCGTTATTTCGAATATATCCATGTTAACTGTTGAAACCCCTGATGACACACCATTGTGGTCTGGGAATAATGTTTTTGCCCCTGATGAATAGACCGGGATTCAATTGGCGATTGGGGCAAGTATCCTGTTTGAAATTATTTTTCTTCATGTTTTAAGACAAATTTTAGGGAACATAATGTCCAAATAGTCCCCGAACATCTACTGGCCAGCATAAGTATCCATATTGTATTAGCCTTGTTTAGCATGATTGCATGAGAGAATGTGTATCTGCTTAAATGTTTGTTGCCTTGGCGTTTGACTGATCACGTATCCGAGAAGGCCTCCATGTCCTTAAATACCGTAGTAAAAAACTATTAATGCGGTCTAGAATTAAAATCTTTATACAAATAATATCCCTGTATGACTCGTGGGGCGTGGGGCATGTAAACATGTCTACAAAAATAGAGGCAGTAAACTAAGGAAATGAAAGAAGGAATGAAAGAATACTTGAAGTCACTGTATTAGGATGAAATTGTCTTTTCCAAACCAATGTATTGGTATTAAAAGTATGTAGCAAGGGTGTAATGAAAAGTGCATGCAATATGACGGTATTATGCTGGGAATGGGGGCAGCCAACGGTTTAGGTAAGCGATGATGACAGACGGCTCGTTAATATTCCCTGGTAAGAGTGACAAAGTGACATGGAAAATGAGAAGTTGGCGTGAAAAATGATTGTGATGTCGAGCAACGAATTTAATAAATGAGAACAGGCAGCATTGCTATTCAAGTGGCTTATGCACGCCTACACCACTCCCTTGCTTTCTGATAAACAATCCTCAGTGGATATTTAAAAAAGTAATAAAGTATTTACCGTATTAATGACCTCAAAGCATTTCAAAATTAGATACTAAGGCGAATAAGAAATAAACGTTGGGAGACATTTTTCCTATTCTATAATTCCCAATTGATATATTACCAGTACAATTTCTCCCAAAAGTTATGAATTCACAATTATATATACGCATTTATATTTTCGAAGGTAAGCTCTGAACGATCGCAATGCACAGACGAAAATAAACAAAGGTAGCAAGTTTCCAACATATTGTAATAACAAATAATACAATAAGCACATTTTAAACTATAAATTGTGGCGAATAAGTGAAAAATTCGTCATTATGTTATTTTTCCATTTTAAAACTATGTTAAATATCCGTTTATCTGTGATTTTTGCATACGTCCTCAAAATGTTATTATTTCAAACTAATTTTTCACAGATTCATTGTATGTCTTTTTATTAACTTCCTTAATAAATACGTGTGATGGTGACGTACTATAATTTAAATTAAGTAAAAACATCTGACTAGGTGCGTATTTTTTTTGGAAATTAAATACTTTGGAACTTGAAACATTTTGAAAACAAATGTTTTCGATAAATATAAGTTACTAGGAAACATGTATTGGGAAGACGTTTTTTAATAAGTCATTTTGGAACTAAACATTTTGGGAAAATTAGGCTTGAAATATTGCATCTGGAAGTAGTCAACCAAACGGAATCGAAGAAAGCCTTGCAGCGACGAATCCAAAAATGTATAATTTAACAAAATATTATTAGAAAATGGCATATATTTGTAATATGTACAGTCAGAGATATTAGGATGCAATTTTGTGTCTGGCATTTTTGTAAGAGTCCCGCGCCGTAGCCGAGTGGTTAAGGCAGGAAGCCTTGGCGCAGAGCTACGGGACTTGCGCTGGTTCGAGTCTCCATGGGGAAAGAACTTTTCTCATGGTATTTCGGCCAGTATGGGACCGGTGCCCACCCAGCATCGTGATGCGTTTGGGTAGCTACAATAAGTAGCGGCTCCAGGTTGAGAAAACCAGCTATAACGGCTGGGGGACTCGACATGCTGACCACATGTCACCTCTACACTGACTGATTATCATCTAGCTCTGTGATTGACACATGTGGATGTGAGGCCAGCAGCCGGCTGGTAGGCTAAGGGCCTTGTAGGCCCGTCGCGCCAGGAGTTTTTATTTTTTTTATTTTTGTAAGATTTGTAAACATGGGAGAAATAAGAGTGCGTTTATATGCAAAAGTGGGAGCCTTAACCTCCTACTACCCCAAGGGTCTCCTGAGGCCTGTTGTGGGATCACTTTACTTTTTACTGTGCAAGTCTATATTGTTCGTTTAAATGCAAATAATGCATGAAATAACCCATAAATGACATACATACAATAAAGAGTAGGCAGTTATTCACTTATGTTTATATAACATTGGCATTTGTCCCGTATTTCCACCAAAACTCAATATGAATAAAAGCTAACAAATAGGCATAAATAGGCATGATAGAGCTATCAGAAAGCATAAATGTAATTGTATTATTTATTTATTTATTTATTTAAACTCATAGGATAAACAAAATACCTTAGCCATACAACCTAAAAATCTATTGTGCTTGCCATCATTAAATCCCATCAGACAACAAGTCTGATGTTTGTGATGAGCTGGATGAGATTGTTGATAGGAAATGTTGAAAGTTTTTGTAGTTTTGAAAGTTTGTCAAAAACAGGAGCGCTTTTACATGCTACTGATTGGTACTCGCTTAATAGATGAGCTGCATAGTCATCTCCGAAAGATAAGGCTTCCCTATAAGATACGCCAGGTTCAGTGCCCCTGAACCTTTTAATAGGTTATCTTTAAGTGAACGTGGTGTGTCCGAACTAACCCTGTTTATTGTGGAAGTTTCTGGGCAGTTTCAAACACCTCACCGCTAAGTGTGAGTTCTCGCATTTTTTCGGAACATCTCATAGCTTTCTATAATTCCCTTCTTGCTGCTCCAGACAACTATTAATACCCTAGTGCAGCAGTTTGATTGAGAAGGCATTTCTGCTTATCTTATTAGATGACAAATTTCTCTCGACTGGAGAGTCCTTATCGCCTACTGTTTTTACTGTGGTATCAATTGAATCCCACAAGCACCGGGAAAATGACAGTCACACAACACAGAGCACCGATAGTGCTGGTAAGCTAATACTAACAAAAACATGGAATATAATAAAATTAAAATAATGTAAAATAAAATAAAGTAAGTGAAGCTTCCTAGATGATTATTTACAGAATGCTGAATATAGTTGTTATGCAGTTAACTTAAGGTATAAGTTCATTTGTATTTAAATAATGATAGTGATTGACAGTCCCTGATATGACTGGGAAGTTCTAGTCATAGATATTGTGTAAGATTCAGAGTACAGACATGTCCTGTGCTATGGTATCAAAAGTAAAGACGAGTCTTGTGATCTTGTTCCTAAATTGTGATGAGCTGATAAATTTTAAAACGTGTTGATAAATAACTTGGTAAATATGTGTGCAGAATTTGGAATAGTAAAGCATGCGAATGTAAAATTCTTCTGTCATTTATGCGTAGCCATGATAAGGCCTGAAATAAAGGAGACACGTGGTCATAACGACGGAGATTGAATACAAATCGAATGCACGTGTTATGAGCACGCTGACCCTATATAAGGTTGCTGGCAGAATAGCTATGAAACTATGTCCATCTGCGATATACAGTAGTTTAACGAAATTTGATGTATTTCAATATTGACTAGAATCAATATACATAGCTAATTGAATGTGCTGTAATTCACGGCTGAAAATATGCGTGGAATGAAATTACAATCAAAATATTCAGTTCCAATAAAATATATGTTGGGAGAATTTTTGTTGAAAAAAAAAATCGTGTGATGTAAGGGAAACCAATCACAAATTTTAACATTTACAGGTGCTATCGATCTAAATTCAGTTACATAGCCTACGTCTCGGCAACTAATTGATTTATTAACAAATTTTATTTGCTAAATTAATTGAGTTTCGCAAATTAGAATAATGTCGGTTGCAATTTCATTTAATTACAGATTTTATTAACTCGTGCGGAAATATTTAATAATGAATAAATGCGATACATGTATAGAGCGTATTAGACCTACATACAGTATTCTACTTTATTGTAGCTAACAATAATACCACGCACACACTCTCACTTGTACCATCGAACCCGGAATTGCATGGCTGCGAGGACATGAGCTCTCCATACATCTGTATCCTGAGCTAATATTTCCCAATCATTCCCTGTATAATTCATCTGCATCAAATCGTGGTTAATATTATTCACTAGTCCCATTTTTGATCTTCCTCCTGGCAGCTGTTCTACAAGAAAAACAATTCAACTATATAAAACATTTTTCTTCTTTGCCGAATATTTGAGAATAAAATTCTTAGAAAAATTTTTGGACTAAAGACAGATGGACAGGTGAATGGAGAAGTCTGCATAACAGTGAACTACATGGTCTTTATAGGAAGCCAGATATAATAAGAACAGTTAAGTCTCGTTGACTGCGATGGGCAGGGCATGTGGCACGAATGGGGAATGAAAGGCATGCATGGAAGCTTCTTGTAGGAAAACCAGAGGGAAAACTTCCAGTTGTAGGTAAAACATGAGGTGGAGAATAACATTAACTATGATTTGAGGGAAGTAGTTTATAGAGGGAATTATTGGAAAACATTAGTTCAGGATAGAGATGTATCGAGAGCTTATGTCCGCGCGGCCATGAACCTACGGGTTCGATATGCCAGTGAGTTAGTTAATTAGTTATTCTCCACTCCATGGCGCAACAGTCCTAGAAAATCCCTGGCTTACCAACTGACTGCTGGTCTCACATCCACATGAGTTAATAATTGAGGTAGACGATCATTCAGTAAGTGTATGAGTGACATATGTCGGGTTCTACGGCCGTTATAACTGGTTGAGAAAACCGGCTGTTACGGTTGGAGGACACGACATGCTGACCTAGTCTCACCCCTATTCTGGTTGTCTGAAAGTCCACCTCTGTGACTAACACATGTGGATGTAATATCATCTGCCGGCTAAATCAAGGTCTGTCGCGCGATGGAGGATTCCATTTACACTACCCCCCAAAAGAATGGCCATATTCCGTCATTTATTGAATCACTGTCTTGCCTCCCTCCAGTTGAGTGACAGAACAACATTGCATTATCTTACTTTTCTATTCTAAATTATTCGCACATTTACGTCAGCTCGCTTTCATATTTATTCTCTAATAGATATGTCAATACTAAATCGCATGTCAACGAAATATTAAATACATCAGAAGACTTTTCATTATTCTTCTTCTTCTTCTTCTTCTTCTTCTTTCCCTCAATTTCGCGTTACTGGAATTCATTACGGTACTAGTTGAAATCGAGAGCTGCTGATCAAAAGTCTCTTTTGACAAAAATTGACAACTTTTCTGAAATGTGTACAGCGATCACATTTTACTGCAATTTGACTTGTTTGATAAATTAAAAATGATTTCTAAGTATAAATGCGTCGACTTAAAATTGCTATATTTGTTTCTAAGTGTATTATTAGTTTCTATACTAGCTAGGTATTTAATATTTTTTTCAATTTTTAAAGAGAGGGTATAATTTTTTTTTTTGTATGCAGGCCAAATCATTTAACTGGTTGAAAGATACGATTTAATAGCATTATATTTATCATATGTAATGCGAGGAATGATTTCAAATTTATCTGGAGAATTTGGAAATCAAGAGTGGCATTTGTTAGGACTATTTAACGAAAAAAATTAAGCTGTTTACTCACAAATCATTATTTAAATGTAAATATTTTAAATATTTGTATATATATATATACACACAATGTAAACGGGATGTTCGAAAACAAATGAGGAACGTTTGTTATGCTTCATTTGTTCATCACTGCAACCAGATCATATTATTTATTGCGAAAGGATCGCAATATTGCAAGAATGCACCCTAGTGGAGAAAAAATGAAACACATCAAACTGTTTATAACCAACATTATAGGTTATTAATTAATTTCTAATGTCCTATGATATAAATTATATTTTTCTGGAACGTGAAATACCTGGAAAAAAGTACGTTTAGGAGAGTGCAAACAGTGGTTTCTTTTTATTGCGGTATAATCAATTACTACGAATGTTTTTCTATTATATCCCGTAAGTAGTATATGTTTACATTCGTGCGCTATAGGCCATATATACAATCTTGTAGCCGTATTTTTTAGAGAGTCAGTCGCTGCAAAATAATGCTCTGACCTATTCAGAATGTTAAATTTCTCGGCCCATCTAGATATGGATGTTTAGGATGGAGGATCTCTTCCACATTACCGGCGGAAATTTCGCTGAATAGTTACTGGTGATTTACTAGATTCAGAATACGACCATACACATTGTGCCTTTTCTTGTGACGTCGTCATTGTCGTTTAAATCACAATCTGTAACATATGTAAACAAAACCTTGAGAGATGTATAATACGTTGACAAAACACCGCAAGTCTCTATTTCAAATAGTTTACGAGCTAAGTTACATTGTTTTGCTAGCAGGTTTTTGTGGACACCCTGTATATATTAGATGGAGATATTCGCTTCTTTGCTAGATATTAAATTGTAGCTCTTTTCTCAATCAATTCTATATCTCTACTGAGGAAAAGCCTTGGCATTCAAACGTCTGTTTTCAGGTAATGCAAGCATTTATGGAGTTACAACTTGGGACGTACCCACGACGTACAATACTCGTCTTTCTACCATATTGTTTTATTTAACTACAAATACGTTAGGGCTACAACCTAAGGATCAAGCCTCGTAAGTGTTAAGACAGACGATTTATAGTTATAAAATCTCTAAATATGTTAAAGAGTTTGAAATAAAATTGGTTTGTAGGAATTGAGTGGGTTGTATGGGGTAGTGACGTGTGTATAACCTCTCCTACTCAATTCTCATCCTCACCTTCTCGTGGTACAACCCGTTTTCACAAACGAGGTTCTGAGGACCGAGTCACGGCGGTATAACCGTTCCATCGGGTACTGAGTAAATGCAGTATCCTAATGTCTGTCCAGAGACTAAAAGGTAGCAGCCCTACCACTGGACTACTTAGCGTCGGGCCAGTAACCTGTCCTAAGGAACTTCAAAACTACTTTCAAGTCTCAACACGAAAAAATCCAGAAGGAATTGAAATATGAGTACTTTTGGATGGTGTTTTTCTTGAGGTCGAAACAGGCCAACAAATGGCCTAAATTCGTTAATGTACTATGATGATGATGAGGAATTGAGTTACGAAATCCGATGATGCCCTGAACTCAAATAACATTTAGTCAATTTCATACGAGTTTATATAAAATACTAATTAATCTCTATAGCTCTGAGGCATAATCTCTCAGTTGCAGTTGTAAAGCTGAAATACCTCGTTTTAATATAAAAATGAAAGTAAGTAAATAGACCACAAATATATCCTTTAGGTTTTTCTATGTGTTGAATATTATTAATAAATATAAGGTTCTATGGCATGATAACATTAAAAAAAGGGTATGTGCTATTAATTTCACGTTCAGTTTTCTGAATTTAAATACAACACTCATGTAAATTAACAAAACATTCTGGAAATCAAACAAACTATATTAGCATACACTGGTTCTGCTAATGATAGCTGGAATTCAGTGGAAATATAGATTTATTCTTGTTTGAGTTCAAACAATAAATACCATTCCAGTTATTGATTTCTGGAGGACATGACGCTGTATTCATGTAGACTACACTATTCAAAACACCAAATTTATATTACAAATATTTTTTTTCACATAAAATAAATTCACACTAGAATTATTTTAACCTCTAATTTAATTAAAGATCACGTTTGTAGAATTAATAAATAATGGTTTTATTATTATGACGTGATTTTTTCAAGTCAACCGCGCAGCTATGTTTCCATTAGTGATTATGATAATCTTCCTATTCTTTACTTATTATTTAGGTTTTAGACATGTTCAGTCATCACTTCATTCCATCTTTGAAGAGTCTTCCAAATATTTGCTGCATATTATTTTATTTGAGTGATCCAACTACTGGCCTCAGGAAGCCCTTGGGGTAGTAGGAGGTTAAGGATCCCACTTTTTGTAGACAATCGGCACTTGATGTCAGCCGGGTTGTCAGCCCTGCGTGACAGCCGCCTTTACCCCCAGAACAAGCGTCTGGTACTCATTTACGTTAGAGGCTGAGTCGACCCCAGGGACATAGTGTCGCCAGAAGGTTTGTGTCAGTTTAAAATCCTGGCCCCAACGGGACTTGAACCCTCGACCTTATTATTATTTTATAATTACAAATTAATTTTGAAAGTATATTTGCTTTGAGATGATTGAGTAGTAGAGGCTGCAGAAATGAAGATGTTGAGAGCAATAGCAGGATACCAAAGGACCGATAAAAAGAAAAACGAAGATATAAGAACAGAATTTAATATATTTAATCTCTGTGAAAGAATAAAATGCTATCAAAATGCTTACCTTCAGCAAATATTACGAATAAATGAACAGCGCAGACCAAGAAGAATGTATAATTATAAACCAAAAGGGAGAAGATTGTTGGGAAGACCATTGAAGAGATGTAAGGACCAATTCGACCTATAATGAGATATGAACAGGCAATTGGGCTTGATCCTTGTTATTGTTGTTGATGATGAAAGTATATTAGCATTCATTCTTCGAAAATGTGTTTTTTAATAGGTACGTCATTTTTAGTTATTGTATATTTTTGGAAATGAGGGAGATTTTGAGGAAGTGGCTGAATTCAAATACCTTGGAACAATAATCACAAATAAGAATGAGATGCACAAAGAAATTAAACATAGGCTCAATTCTGGAAATGCGTGCTATTATGCATTGCAGAGACTCGTGATGTCCCAACTCCTTTCAAAAAACATTAAACTGAAAATATATAAAACTATTATTGTACCAGTTATATTATATGGGTGCGAAACATGGACTCTTACTTTAAGGTAGGAAAGGAGAATACAAGTATTTGAGAATAAAGTACTTAGGAAAATTGATGGACCAAAGAGAGATGAAGAAACAGGCGAATGGAGAAGACTACATAACAATGAACTACATGGTCTTTATAGGAAGCCAGATATAATACGAACAGTTAAGTCTCGTAGACTGCGATGGGTAGGACATGTTGCACGTATGGGGAATGAAAGACTTGCATGGAAGCTTCTTGTAGGAATGCCAGAGGGAAAACGCCCAGTTGGTAGACCAAGAATGAGGTGGGTGTATAACATTAACTATGATTTGAGGGAAGTAGATTATACAGGGAATGATTGGAAAGTATTAACTCAGGATAGGTATGTATGCAGAGCTTATGTCCGCGCGGCCATGAACCTACGGGTTCGATAGTGCCAGTGAGTAAGTAAGTATATTTTTGGAATATAGGCATTTATTCAATTCAGATCGCATCTCTTAATTTCGTATATAATCTTATTGCAACCTTTCGTTGTTCTTAAAAATTTAATCTCTTTGCACTTTTTATTTTAGTCCTCGCTTTTTATTTTTGCAGGAACACACGTTTCACATACATACAGAAGAACGGATATAGCCCAGGATTTAAAAACTTTATTCTTGTTTATTTTCTGGTTTTATTTTCTAACGTTATGGAATAGTATCACATATATTTTAAACGTACTAATTTTTTATTAATATATTTCTCGCTTTAATTTCTAAAATCTAATTAATGCCCCAAATAATTAAAATGAGACTTATTTTAATTCTATATCACTAACTACTCTTTCTTCTGACCTGACTAATGTGATCTAAATTTCCATTCTCGTAACTTTTTACTTATACTAAAATTAAAAAAATTAGTTGTTTACGTGTTTTAACTGGTATACTGTGAAAGCATTTTTCCTTTATTTGTGTTTTAACTCAATCGTCATGATATATTTGAAGGGTACAAGGTAAGTAACTTTTTCCTTGAAACCTAGAAAATCTACTTTTACTTGTGCAACATCCATACTTCCTTATCTGTTTGGCTAACCTTGGAGATAAACAGTCATTAACTAAACTGTAGGTTTACTGTGTAACAGTTAAAACTTATATATTTACTAGCGCACCCGACAGAGGTTATTCTTTGCTTGCCTGCTATTAGCGGGTTCAGAAAACGGTTTTCAAAATTCGAATTTTCGATAAACTATATCCTACTAAGCGACATTTAACATTGGTGGGGGCTGAAAGTTTGGGGTTGTATTTCTAATAAGCGAAAAATCTAAAAATATTTTAAAAAATCATTACAAAAATTGGTTCAACAATAGATTAGATTGCCCATGATTTTCCATAGTATATTATTGTTATACTGTTGCTCTACATACTTCTTCTGTCTTTACTAATATTTCATAATATTTTTAATTTTTTTCAACGAAACGTATGACATTATTTTACAATTTGTACGTATTTATTTACGCAAGAACGCGGTAACATTACAATATTCTTAGGCAATATTGTGATACTTTCTATTTTTCCCTCCATTTCCAATGTTGCCACTATCAACAACCCAATTACACTATTTTCGTTAGGTTAGAACTATTTTTGATAGGTTAGTGTTAGTAAATAATATGCATGTAATTTATTTTGTTAGGTTAGGAAGGGAGAAGTTAGTGTATATAAAATTTCTAATAAAAGTTTTGAAATTTATTTCGAAGGTTGGTCAAACTGATTTCACAGTATCGTGCTGCCATCTAGTGACAGCTTTATAACCTTGCTGTAGGACTTCAAAAATATGTGTTCAATCTAGCAACAACTCTATAAATTCATGCGCAAGCGCAAAATTTATTGGGAATGCTAACTACTGTTTTTCCAAAAAAATACTATAACCCGATCGCAACAACATCTACTGGGTCCAATTGTGTATCTAAACCATCCAGGGACATACTCAAACACGCACAAAAGCTTCATCAAAATCGGTCCAGTCGTTAAGGAGGAGTTCAGAGATATACACACGTACAGAAGAATGGAGGATCTATTGACTCGTCAGTCTCCATTTCGACAAAAACGTCCTCTCCTTGTATCTTTCATATATATATATATATGTGTGTGTGTGTGTGTGTGTGTGTGTGTGTAGTACGCTACTGTGGTCTCGGAATAGCGTTGCTTTCTCATACGCAGCGGACCTGTGTTCGATCCGAGTAGGAACAGGTTTCCAGGTGATAGTGTCTTAGGGGGGTTTTACTCAACTGAAAGAAAGAGTCAAGAAACGTTAAGCCGTAACGGTCCCCGAATGTGATCTGGATATCATAATCATCATTATCATAATCGCCATGTTTCATCTTAATATGTCGTTCTTTATTATATTTTTTGTAATATTTCCTTTCTCTTTATGTATTTCTCTTGTTTTTTTTCTGTTTCAATTATTTTTTATAATTCGCCATTTTATTTTTAACTGACAAACTAATAAACGTACTGACGGTATCGAACACGTAGTTTCATAAACACGGGGATTAAGCTCTCTATATATTCCTATTCTGAACTGCTTTCCAATCATCTCCTGTATAATAAACTTGCGCATCATGGTTAATGTTATTATCATTCTAGGGCTATTTAGACGACCAGTTACAAAATTGTAGATTCGTAACGAGATGCTCAAGTTAGAACACAACCGAAGGCAGTTACTAAACCTAATTCCATAACGTGTCGTCTACAATATTTTATATACGTTCCGAATTTTTTAGTATATATTGTGTATTTAGTATATTTTATGAAATTTATTTATTGAGGAAACGATATGTTTAGAGAGAGAGAGAGAGAGAGAGAGAGAGAGAGAGAGAGAGAGAGAGAGAGAGAGAGAGAGAGAGAGAGAGAGAGAGGAGAGAGGAGAGAGAAGAAAGAGAGAGAGAAATATGGACTATGGGAGAGAAAAAAACACGATAAATCAACAAACATTGTTTTATATTTTGCAATTTTCAATGATAGTTTCATATGTGAATTTAAAGTAAAAATGAGCCGAGAAGGTATTTTTCACGGTTCATCCAGAAAAAAATTGAAAAGCAGTCCAAGATGCACCTATTAATATACAGTGAGGTTCACTCGACTTGCGGCTACATTGCGTGGGCAGCGCGAGTTGATGAGACAATTCTTGCAGTCACTTTTCCCGCAGGTCGAGTGAAACACAGTGTACTTACAGAAAAGTCACAGAAATTTTATTTACCCATTTATTTATATGAAATCATAATTAAAGCGTATTTTACGTTTTGTTTAACTTGTATTTTATGTTTTGATGGTGTGTTTTGTTAGATTATAAAGTACAGGGTGTCCACAAAGTACTGTACCAAAACGATGTAACTTAGCTCATAAACTATTTAAGATAGAGACATGCAGTTTCTTGCAACGTATTCTACATCTCTCAAAGTGTTGTTTACATTTGTTGCAGATTGTGATTTAAAGGACAATAACGACACCATAAGAAAAGACCCAATGTGTATGGTGGTATTATGAGTCTGGTAAATCACTATTAACTCTTCAACCGGCAATATGGAAGGGATCATTCATCCAAATCATCCATAATTAGATAGACCGCGAAATTTCTAATGACTGGCAGTGTAATGAACTTACAATGTAATGGATGACCATGTGTGAGCCAAGAAACTATCGACAATGGACAACTTGCATTTCAACTCAGATCTCAAACATCGGTTCGTCGCTCTTCACTGGAACTGCATGTACCAAAATCAACCATTCATAAAGCCCTCCATAAGCGGCTAACATCTTCACGCCTATAAAGTGCAAATTACGCAAGAGTCGCTACTGACTGACTTTTCTCGGCGTGCGGAATTAGCTGATTCCATGCTGAACTCAATAAGTACCTGCAGTCGGTGATATTCGGATATGGGGGTACTGGTGATTTACCAGACTCAGCATACGACCATACACATTGGATATTTTCCTGTGGTGTCGTCATGTCGTTTAAATCACAATCTGTAACAAACGTAAACAAAGTTTGGGAAGATGTAGAATACGTTGCAAAAATCGCATGTGTGTATCTCAAATAGTTTACCCGCTAAATTGGATTGTTTTGGTAGCAAGACTTTGTAGACATCCTGTGTAGGTTTTGTTGCTTCGTAACTACAAATTTAAGTGACACTGATTGCTATAATAGTGGATAAAATTAATTAATTAATTCACTAGCTCTAAGAAATTTGAAATTATTTTTTATCAAAACATGTTCATTAACGCTGATACATACGGTACACAATTAAAGTAAAACTTTAAATATGTAATAATCATCGTGGGGGCACGTCGTAGCTTAGTGGTTAAGGCACTACACTACAAGCCGGAAGGTCGAGGGTTCGAGTCCCGTTGTGGTCAGGATTTTTCAACTGACCCAAACCCTCTGGCGGCACTACGGCCCTGGGGTCGACTCAGCCTCTAACGGAAATGAGTACCAAACGCTTGTTCTGGGAGTAAAGAAGGCCATCACGCAGAGCTGACAACCCGGCTGACATCAAGTACCGATTGTCCAGTAAAGTAGAGGCCTTAACCTCCTACAACCCCAAGGGCCTCATGAGACCTGTAGCGGGATCACTTACGTTAATCATCGTATTTAGTACAAATTATTATATTTCGTATCATATCTGTACAAAAAAGTGTACCTGTTCATTTTCGTTTGAAGATGAGGATATTAAATAGAAGTATTGATAAAATTCAGTTCTTTACATACTTATCTCTTAAATATACATTTGTATTTATCATTATAGGGGAAAATCAACCGGCAAATGCCTTTGCGGGATAAATAAGGCAATGTGGGCCTTGGAGTGGTGTCATTGTAAACTATTATTAATTAGTTAAAAGTTATAGTTAGTACGCAAATTAATCCAGACTAGCCGTTTGCTAGCTATGGTTACTTAAGATCTAAATAGAGCTAGTTTTTTTAAGGATTAAGATGAGAAAAAATTATGTCAAATGATAAAATTTTGAACTCCACGATTTTATATAGTAAATTGCTTTTTAATATTCTTGCTAGCGCTGCTCTAGTTCATGCTGTGAATTCAAACCAGGAGCCTCAAGTTAATTTCTTGTAAGTTTAGAACTAATTTAAACTGATTCTAGCTTTACTCACTTTTGTGTTGAAAATTAAACGGACATGAACTTCATTAAATTCAATCCCAACAGAATAATAAAATTCTCAAGTCGATTTTTTGTTAGGAGCCAGTTTTACTGATAAATTAAATCCCACGTTCAGCTTGTGCTTTTACTAACATTTGTACCGATCGAGTTCTTTCAGACTATAGCGATAGGGAAGGATCCAAATCAAATTCTGGTGGCAATCAACTTTTTATTTTTCGTGGTTTTACCCTTCTGTCAAGGCCAATGCTGGGTTTGAATTCAATTACCTCGATCCATGTCACTATTATATATTTTTTAAATTGTTTTATCCCCCATCCCCGTCGGTCTAGAAAACTATAGTCTGTCCAGCCTTAGAAACACATTTGAGGAAAACAAATGACAGGAAATCTCCTAAGCATATTATTGCTGAAGTTACTGTGATTCGTTCATGGTCAAAGCATAGTTCAGGGGAAGCGAAAAAATGGATCACGTATTCGAATAATATAATTGCGTATTTAAAGCTATTAAGATAACTATAATTGAACAAAATACAGTATACCCCTACATGTTTCTTCGAAGGTCGGAGAGTAACTGAAAATTCGCAATAGTTTGAAATTGATCGATTCTTGAGAGGAAGTTGAATGTCAGTTAAAAATATGGCGGCTGTCATATGGTTTATGGTAATTTAACTCGGTGATAAAATGTGTGATCAGAATTATAAAGAGCACCCTAAAGAGAAAATATTAAAGAGTGGTGTAAAACATATGGTGTCAAAGTATTTTGTAAGTCTATGGAGCATAATCCGAGCACTGTAATGAACGATATAGTTACATTAACTGCTGAATATACTGATGTGACGGCCCCAGTGGGTTTAGGCTAGTTTAAAAATCCTTATCATACTGGGTCTTGAATCCTCGACATTCTAGCGTATTGCCTTAAGCAAATATGCTACGGCGTGCCCCAAATGAAAATACTATTTACAACTTGTTATGTACCCTCCTGCGGGACTTACAACTCAATGGACTCATAAACCTTAACTTAGGTCAGTGGCGTGTAGGCACCACATATTAGATAGATTATGAACGACTAATCTTCTTGAATCTGTGGTTAAAGTGTGCCAGCGCCACTGACGAGAACAACACGGAACAGTGTAAAATAACACTCACACACAAGCTTAGATACAAACTGGAAATTATACAATACCTCACTATACTATTAATCGACCATCATGGCAACTATCAAAAATCATTTTTGAATTAATTAAATTCGCTATCGGTTGCAGATGACACATCAAAAAAACAATGATATGATATTATGGGTTTATGACATTTTTAAATAGGTTTTTACCTCTAAAACGGTTATTAAACATGTGATTAAACATATCAATTAAAGAAGGTAAGTATTCCGTTTAGCAGATTAAAAAAAATAGAAATAGTATATTGGCCATAATTATTACAATGGTGTAATTATGCAATTGAATACTTGTAAAAATAATGGATTATGGAGTATACTTCCCAACAACATGAATTACAAATCTGTTGTATTTAGATAAATTATGTTAAGTTGTATGGTTATTTTTTTAAAAGAATCAATAACTATAAATTTTTCAGGTGCCTTTTTTGAATAGGTGTATCATCTGGAGGAGTTCACTTGTGTCTAATAATGTATATATATATATATATATATATATATATATATATATATATATACACACAGAGTGTATAAAAAAGGATGGCGCAAACTTACATGGTTGAAAGAACACGATAATAGAAGCAACAATATCCCAGTAAACATGGGTTTGCAAACGAGCCGTTTTCGAGATAATTACGAGTGTATATTACAAGCCGCCACTGACGTCATTGTTTGTAACATCGTACGGTTTACTCCTTGCGCACTTGAAATCGTCCTATGTTCTTTGTTTACAAAACTGAATATTGCCGAGAGGTGGAGTTGTAATCAAACCATACACCAGAAGGTACAGGACGGATACAGTATATAGTCTCAAAAGGTATCAGTCTCGTCCCAGGAGTGCCACTTGTGCTGTGTTGTAGTTACAATGGAACCTTAGAGTAACGAAGAGTGTGCGGATTTGCATTTCATGTACGGTAGGGCTAATGATAATGCACGGGAGGCTGCACGCTTGTACCAAGAAACATATCCTGGTCGAAGACACGCCGAAAGTCGTACATTTACAAGGGTCCATCAGCGCCTGAGAGAAAATGGGGGTTTTGCACATGGCAGATCAGTAGATAGGCCTGCTCGCATTACGCCCTGAGGTTGAGGATATGGTGTTGGAAGAAGTACAGCTCTCTCCAAGAGCCTCGACGAGAAGAATTGCCACACAAGTGCCTGTACTAAGCCACAACAGTGTATGGAGATTTTTACAGCGAAATTTACTGTACCCTTACCACCTCCAACGAGTTCACTGTCTCAATGATGCGGACTTTGTCCCTAGAGTGATGTTTGTCAGTGGATGCAACACCAGACTGTAGTCAACCCTCGTTTCGCATGTAACATTTTATTTACAGACGAAGCAGGATTCACACGCGATGGTGTTTTTAATTATCATAATACACATTTTTGGTCTGAAATAAACCCACATGCTGTTCATGAGTCACCACATGAGCACAGTTTCTCACTGAATGTGTGGTTAGGGGTACTAGGTGATTATCGCATTGGGCCACACATTCTTCCACGAAAACTTAATGGACGAAGGTACCTTAGGTTTCTGCGGCGTCATCTTCCAGAATTGCTTGAGGATGTTCCCCTTCAGCAACGTCGGAGTTTGTGGTACATGCATGATGGAGCTCCGGCACATTTTGCTGCTGCTGTGAGACGGCATCTAACGCGCAGATACGGCCAAAGATGGATAGGTCGAGGCAGATCTGTACCTTAGTCTCCAAGATCACCTGATCTAAGTCCTTTGGATTTTTGTGTCTGGGGTCACCTCAAAAGCTTAGTGTACAGCACACCCGTTAACACGGTTGAAGAACTGGAGCAGAGAGTTGTACATGCTTGTCAAGAATTCAGAAATTATCCAGCGGTTTTCGAAAGAATTCGACATTCATTGCAGAGACGAGCACAGTATTGCATCCAGATGCAAGGAAGACACTTCGAACACCACCTATAATAGGTAACCCATAAGTGAAGTGAACTGTGAAACGTGAACTAAATGAGATGAAAAATTAATAGTAAAGTCTAAATTGAAATTAATTTGTACTAACTAGGACGATGTTTACAATGAAGTCAGTGGCGGCTTGTAACCATACATTCGTAATTATCTCGTAAACGGCTCGTTTGCGGACCCATGTTTACTGGGACATTGTTGCTTCTATTATCGTGTACTTTCAACCATGAAAGTTTGCGCCATCCTTTTTGATACACCCTGTATATATATAATATATATATATATATATATATCAGTAACTATTATTCCCTGGAGCTTGTTTTGTGCTTTGAGTCCAAAATTCATAAAGGCTTTTGACAAAGTAGACAGAAATATATTATTACAAATTTTAGCTGATGATAACTTCCACAACAATATATTACTAATATCTTCAACATCTATAAAGATAATGAAATCTCTCTTAAACAAGATGGCAAAATATCTTCTTGGAAAAAGACCAACACTGGAGTAAGACAGGTATGTGACCTTTCACCGGTGCTTTTCATTATATATATATGAATAGAATAATAAAGGAATGGAGGAAAACACAACGGGGATATATACCCATCAATAGGAACCTCTAACTTGATGCTATTTTTTTTGCAGGCGATTTAGCTCTTCCGGCACTTTCGGAAAATGATTTGCAACGATAAATTTATAATATACAAAAAATAGCTGCCAAATTTAATATGGAAATCTCAATTAACAAAACTAAAATTATGGAATATCGTGGGAAGGACCCCCATACAAAGTAAAATCTGTCTCCAGAATAAAATTTTAGAGAGATCTCATCAATTTAAATATCTTGGATATTATCTCTCTATCTGGGATGAAAAGGATATCCCTAAAAAAATGCTAGTTTTAATAAAAGTTCGGGAAATATTAATCAAGTTATGATTGTCCATTGTCCAAAAGAAAACACCAGATTACGTTTATATAACACTTTGGCTAGACCAATGTTGACTTATGGTAGTGAAGCATGGACACTAAAAAAACAAGAGAATAACGGCTTGTGAAATGAGATTCATGCGCAAAACAGTGGTTACACCAGATGGGATCGGAAAAGGAACACCGATATCTCAAAAGAATTGAAGAGTGCGCTAATTTTGGAATATATTAAACAGTACCAACTAAATTGGAAACACCGTCTTTAAAGGATGAGTTCAAATCGGATCCCCAAAGCTGTTGGTAATTATATACCAAGAGAAAGATCTCCGGGCCATCCTATGAAACGCTGGAGGGAAAATTTTCTATAGGTTAGTAACAGGCCTTGGCCTAATACCTGGAAGGAAAAAGAAGAAGAAGAATATGTGGAGGAGAATTACAGTAGATTAATTGGGTTTAGGAAGATGTTATGAAACACTGTGAAACCTACTTATAAATAAATAAATATATGTATATATATAGCTGGTTATAACAGTTGGGGGGACCCGACATGCTGACCACATGTCACCCATATACTAAGTGGGCGTCCAATTCTATTATTAACATGTGTGGATGTGAGACCAGCCGTCGGGAAGATAGGCTGAGGGCTTTCCTAGGCCTGTTGCGCCGTGGAGTTTGTTTATATATATATATATATATATATATATAATTACTATATTATTTTGTTATATTCGGGATCTATTCTTATAGAAGCAATTTAAATAAAATATATTCTTTACTCAATCATGGTACTTTCATATAACATTTAAATAGTGTAAATCTATTATTAATTTCAAGGTTCAAAAAATAAAATTTTTTATATATAAAGCTGTATGCAATTGGATGGACCGTTTCTGCAGATAAAAAAAAGACATATATTTGTAATTCTCGGGAGTACCGTGATCACGTTTTCTTTCAGGAAGTGATTAATGTTGGAAGGTTTACCTACCGGATGGGAATTTGATTTGTTAGAGGACACGAGGATCCGCTCTCAAGGGTCTGGTAATTGATTTCATCCCCAAGAATTCTGATGTGAATTCAATTTCTCGCCAAGTCTCCTGGTTCGTTTGGAAACAATATTAAAATTTTAATATGTCTTAAATCATTTCCCATAAATTCTTCTAACATCTTACGAAGTCATAAAAGCAAGAACGTTTACAAGGCAAATAAAATGTATTAGCAACTGGAAATTTGAAATATTGGAGCATCTATAATACTATTACTATAAATGTATTAGTATTTATTTTAGTTAGTACGTCACGAAGTTCCAAAGAATATATATACAATATATACGACATTTTATCATCATAATAAGTTGTGCATGTCTATGATGATGATGATAAGGATAACATTTGCAGCCGCTTTTGAGGGGTCTATGTTGTATTGTGCAGTAAGAGAGGAGGGCGAGGTACAGATACTGCCAGCAATTACATTCAATTTTAATGCTCAAAGCAATTTGTTACGTCCACCAAATTAGACACATAGATGTGAAATTCTGGGCAGACGAGGTTAGGAGAGACCTCGAAAAGTTTGGGATGGGTTGGGTATGGGAAAAAGGGACTGAAAATCACAAGAATGTATGGAGAAATAAGGAGGAGGTGCTTATAAATAAGCCGACAAGATATTTTCGCCGAATGTACGGGAAAACGCTCACTGTTTTTACAAAAGACCTAAAACACATTTGGGGAAAATAATCTTATATACTCAACCTAGGATTTAAAGAGAGGTCAGGGCTTGCTTGGTTTAGGCTAGGGGCATGGACATTTCTAAAAATTAGCGACGATCACGATATGCGAATATGTCCAATGTGTGGGAGCTTTGAAGACGAGATACGTATATTAGGAAAATGTAACGATTTAGAATATTCGAGGCGTCAGTTGTTACCGGAAAGACTTCTAAATTCAAATCGTGCAAGATTGGCTTACTACGAGTTAATGATAAATCCAGAAAATTGGATAACCTTCGGTAAATTTCTGGATAAAACGCGGAAATAAGAACAACACTCATTCATGAATAAATACACGTTATCAAAATGCATTACCATTAATTCTTAATAATTCTACATAACTTAATTAATGTATAATGTTATTGTATTATTATGTTTTCTTTATGTAATTGTAATATTATTGTTTTATTTTTTGTTTTTCTTTATTCTATTACAAATTATTACTTTATTGTAACGGACCGTCAATAGCATGTACGGTTTACAGCCCGTGCTACTCATATTTGTAAATACCATTGTATATATCTTATTTTTAGTCTAATGAAGTCCTAATACTACACTCAATTTTGAAAACATAATAGTTACTACACGTTGAATTTGTTTTTATTTACTAGTTCTGTGTAGACTCTTGACTTCCCAACTCCTTTCAAAAAACGTTAAACTGAAAATATATAAAACTATTATTCTACCAGTTATATTATATGGGTGCGAAACATGGACTCTTACTTTAAGGGAGGAAAGGAGATTACGAATATTTGAGAGTAAAGCTCTTAGGAAAATGTTTGGTCCAAAGAGAGATGAACAGACAGGTGAATGGAGAAGACTGCATAACAGTGAATTACGTGATCTATATAGGAAGCCAGATATAATGAGAACAGTTAAGTCGTAGACTGCGATGGGCAGGACATGTGGCACGAATGGGGAATGAAAGACGTGCATGGAAGCTTCATGTAAGAAAACCAGAGGGAAAACGCCCTGTTTGTAGACCAAGAATGAGGTGGGAGAATAACATTAAGTGTGATTTGAGGGAAGTAGATTATACAGGGGATGATTGGAAAACATTGGCTCAGGATAGGGATATATGGATTACTTATGTCCCGCGCGACCATGAGCCTACGGTTTCGATAGTGCCAGTGAGTTAGTTACTAGTTCTATGTTATTGAATACTTATGTTTTCTCATGCGTTTCCACTTTAGAATATAGAATAGTGTTGTTTTTATAATAATTGATTTTAATAATAATAATAATAATAATAATAATAATAATAATAATAATAATAATAATAATATGTTTCAATTATTTGCCAGCAGTTGCCAAATATAATGGATGCATCTTGGTTAAGAGAATGTTTATTTTTGCATGGCTACTACTCCCCTCCCCCACTCAGCAATGTTACCAGAACTGTACTATACACATAAACTTTTTTGACCACCTAAGGACACGAAGGGTGTCCTACCAGACACAGCATTAAGACGAAACACACCATTTGCATACCTTGCGCGATGAGAAAACCCGATATCATATTTGAATTCAGGAAAAAAACTACTATCAGAATCACATATTTCTCTTTCTATGACCAAAAAAAGCTTCTTTTTTGTTGCTCAGTGTAATTTCTTGCTAGCAGTGGATATATAGGATTTTTTATATTTTGAAATTGTGCATAATTTTTAGATTTTACATGCGGTTAATTCTTCAGCCCATATGGGCCTACTTCAGTAGCCTAGTTACATAAATACTGCACCTGGATAGAAATGTTGATTTAATGACCCCGTGGTGTCAAGTCTTCAAAATGAAAATGTAATGGCGTACTAAAGTTGTCAAGTGTATGTAGTTTTTTCTATGTGCAAGTTGTTACCCCTGGAAGATGGTCATGAATATCACAAGAGATCTCGACACATTTAGTCTCTTTATGTCAGCATGTAAAGTTTACTAACGTCATCCACTCCTTGGCAGGATTGCTTGTAAAACATCGCACCTAGGGTTTTCCTTTATGTCATTTTTATATTCATTTCATTGCAGATTTGTGAACACATTCACCTTGCGAGTGTTGTCATCCAATTCGTTATATTTACTAGCTTCCTTTTCTTGTAAAACGTATACTTGACTTAACTACTGTCATATTTTATTTTTCCATATACATAGCGAAGAGACACTCGCTGAAAGACACCACTACAATATTATTTCTGTAAGAAATTATACTCTTCTTGTAACTAAGAATTGTAAACTTTTTTAATTTATATCAAAACCGGAGCAGAATTGAAGATCTCGCTCGAATAAGGGTATAAAAACAGTTGTTGTATTATATTCTTTAGACATAATACTAACTTATATCCACGTTCAATTGAATGGTAAATTATGTCACATATTTAGCAACATATTAACTAATATCTGAGTAAGTTAGGTGAAGATTGCATGAATTATTTGGAAAATAATAATAATAATAATAATAATAATAATAATAATAGTATTAATGCTTACTTGCTCACTGACAATATCGAATCCGTGGGTTCATGGCCGCACGGACATAAGCTCTCCATACATCCCTATCCTGAGCTAATGCTTTCCAATCATTCCCTGTATAATCTACTTCCTCCAAATCATAGTTATTTTCCCACCTCATTCTTGGTCTACAAACTGGGCGTTTTCCCTCTGGTTTTCCTACAAGAAGCTTTCATGCACGTCATAATAATATAATAATAATTGTAATAGTAATAATAATAATAGTAATAGTAAAATAATAATAATAATAATAATAATAGTAAAATAGTAGTAATAATGGTAATAGTAGTAATAATGGTAATAATAATAATAATAATAATATTGCACCTGAGGCGGAATTTCATCCCAAGATCTCCAGCTTCCCGCTGTGGTGCTCCATGATTGAGATAGATGTACTTAAGTACATCTCCAAAGCCTGAGAAATAAAATAGTTTCACTATTTATTGGAAACTTAGGACTAAACGAGATATAATTGCTTTTTCTGATAGAGATGTGACTAAGTAACTCAATGGTAGAGCACATCAGCGTAAAACTGAATTGATTGCAGGGCATAAAGCTGAAGATCTTATGTTAATATTAAAGCCTCACTATTTGGTTGTCTAGCGGCTCGCTTTGTTTTCCCGCAGCTGTTATATAATTAAATACAAAGATGCCGACTACCGCCACTATAATAATTCCGCATGTTAATCATTGTCAAGCATTATAGCGCGGCACCCGCTTTTATATCAACGGACAACAATCATAGTGAGGCGAAAATATCTCGGCTCAGATTCAATTTTTTCTTGTTTATGTTACTACAGATAATTCTTATCCAGACAAATTCATTTTCATATCATGTTCATAATTACCCGAATTACAGCGAACCCCAATAATAATGACTTCTCCAGTAGAAGCACTCCTACTGTCCTTGTCTTGTGAAAAAAAAGTTCACTGTTTTTTACGGGAGACTCGGGATTAAAAAAATGTTTCTGGAAGGTATACGTGACATAAGTAGGGGATTCCATGCCACTTACATAAATTCAAATTAAAAAAGGAAGAAACAATTTTTGCAGTATCTGAATAATTATTAACTGAGAGAAATATATATATATATATTTTTTAAAAATCATATATATATATATGATTTTTCAAAAAAAAAAAGTGAAAAATGCCATAAATGAAGTGAGAAGTTGATCTCTAAATAACCTAAAATTACCATATTTGCAGTGTAAAATACGAATTAGTCATTGCTCAGACAGTGTGGCTAACTTATCATAAAAACCCTTCATCAAACAAGTGAACACGAAACTAATCTGGTGTAATAACTCGCCCATTTTATAAATTACCCAGTAATGTTGGTGGACTCCTGGAATATAATCCCCCTTTTCAGTGTATAAACATGTTGGCAATTGGCTCTATCGGGAACGTGTGTTGTCATATTGGCCAGGATGACGCTTTCAATCACTTGTTCCCCGATCGAATATTCACAGGTTGCACCATAGTAAAGAATAGTCCATAAGTTGCTAAACGATTGAGCGCCCAGCGCGTAAATTTGGAGATCTTGTGATCAAATGCAGACTCGGATTTTTGTTTCTTTAGTTATGCTAACATGGCATGCGGACTGCTTGTCTGTAGAAATTAATGTATTTTGAAATTATGAACGACAAATTTTTTTTTTTTTTTTTAATTTTAGGATTTTTTCTGTTATTTACACAGATATCCTCAACCAAAATATACAATTTTTTCTCCACACTTCCCGGTCTTGCGTGTCTGCTTCTGTCATATTTATTTTCTTCATGTTGTCTTGAATTTCCTTTATACACGTTGGCTTTGGTCTAACACGTTTCCCTTTCCAAGGTGGTATCCATTTCAATACTTCTTTGTTTCTGTGCTCCTTCTTCTCATTATATACCCGTACCTTCTTAGTAGGATTTTTTCAATCTCTTGTACAATATCCTTTTCTACATTCATTATTTCTCTTATTGTATTATTTCTTACTTTATCCAATTTTGATATTCTGCCGATCTTCTTGAAATGTCCATTTCTGTGACTAATAATTTATTTCTATGTTTTTGCTTCAACGTCCATGTTTCTGCACCGTATAATAAAATACTCTTCACAATTGTGTTATATATTAATAATTTATTCCTCTTGATTATTAATCAATATTATATTATTATTATTACTAATTGAGCATTTTCCTCATCATTGAGGGTTTTCTCCAATAAATCTAAATAACGATGACAAAATTAAAAATATTTATAGTAGTCCCCTAATGGCAATGATGGACAATGATAACACTAGTCAATAACATTGTATTTTTGTTCTGTAACTGGCATCGAAACAGCTAATCTAAATGTTTTCGGGTGTGCTGATAACGAAAATGTTAATGAAAATGCAAGATTAGCTCTCGTTTTGAGGTTATGCTAACTTTACGTTATTGCCTATATAAGTTTTTGCATGTATTTACCTTGTTGTTATCCCTTGGAGGAAGGTCACTGAAGGCGCAACCGCTTTGCCTGGCAGTTGTAATTGTCTGCTGGTGATTTCCTAATTAGTGTCCAGCAGTAATCGGCTAACATTGATGCACTCCACTTTCCCTGGTCTCATTTTCATATTCGAAATTTGCTGGTGGAAGCGTTCCCCGTGCTCGTTGCTTACAGCATAGGATGGATTTCTCAACCGAAGTATAAACCATGACCACGCTTTTACGATTTTTTGTCGTTTCCATAACAACCATCAAACTGTAAATCTACGGCTGTTAATTACAAAAACAAGTGTCTGAATCATGTCTGTAGTTTAATAATAATTTCTGTGAATTTTCAGTAAGTTATACAGATGCTATGGAAATAATTTTTAAAAATTGGGAAACCGGAGTCGTGGTTTATACTTCGATTGAGATATCCATTGTTTCCAAGAAGATAGGGATAAGTAGATTCCCAGGTAACGCCGGGTATCAACTCTGGGTATCTAAACATAGTTAGGAAATACATTAATTTTTTTTTTCTTATTCAACTAAACATAAAACACTTTATATGTATTTAGACATAGCAGCTCACGCCGGGTATTAGCTAATGAAAAATAAATAAAGGGCACTGATTTTACTTCCATTTTGTATATATTTTCAAATGCGCATTTGTTGAAGTATTTTTTTTCTCTCTGTGGTAATTTTTTATCTGTCTGTACAAGTTGGAAACACAAAAATTCGATGTTTTCCAAGATTAATTACAATCATTAAATGGCTAGCAGGAGCTGTTGTGATTAGTTTCGTGATGGCCCCAGCGCGTTGGTGAGCCGCATTAATGAGGCAACAGGAAATAGAATGCATCAAGCTCTCTCTTCTGTCCGCTAGTAATCGTATAATTCGATCGCACGCAGCTTATTGACATGCGACCTTTACTAAAGTTATGTGCTACGTGCTATGTGTTTAGTTTCACGTTCCTGCTACAAATCCTAGTCTTACATTCTTCAAAGTCCTGCTCTACATTTTTGCAAGTACGCTATGTTCCAAAACAATTGATACGGTTTCAAAATAGCTTATCTAATATATAAAAACGAATGTTTGTTTGTTCGTTCGTTCTTTATGTGCAGCCATACCATTGATCCGACTGTGATGGGGCTTCTTGCAAAATGTTCAGGAGATTCCCGGGATGAACATAGACTGTAAGAGAGATGAACTCCTCAACTCCTACACCTTAAAAACTACCATTTGTAGTGAAAAACGTGAGAAAAGTAGCTTTTTGGACACTTACGTGACCTAACCTGTACTATTCTGAACTATACTGACCCAACCTGACCGTATATGACCTATACTGACCGGACTACCACCTACCGGTGACCGAACCTTAAAGTAACCTAACATAACTTAACTTAATGAAACCTAACCAACCTAAGCTAAAACCAAACGAGACTAAACTTACCTGAGAACCTATCCTCCTAAATATAACTTGGAAATAACCTGAACTCGAACCGGAAACCTACATGAACCTAACTTAAACCTATCCTGAACGTTACCTGAACCTAGCCTCAACCTAGTGTATATAAATCAATGTATATATAGATATATATATATATATATATATATATATATATATATATATATTTTATTTATACACAGATTTTTTATGTTTTATACACATCTTCCTGTGCCTAAAGTTTTATTTTCCCCCATCGTCGCTTTATCCCTCCACTATCCATGCCCTCTCAGTCCTCTTGTTCTCATTCCAGTTATTAATTCCTTGCCATCCACGAGTTTTGAGGTCTTATTTTCCTTCTTTTTTCTTTCCAGGTTGGCCCCATTCCCATGCATTTTTTATTCGTGCATTCGTCGTACTTGCCCATACCAATTTAACTGCCGTGTGTGCGTATGCCATTCTAGTCCCTAACGTCGGTGCGGGTGAGTTTCTCGTTTAAAATTTCTTGTAGGCTACGCAAGTCATGACGTTGTGAAGGACGGGTTGTGGCGGCTCGTAGCTTTGAAGGTTGGTGAAGAGGCTGTAGTAACAAAAATAATTTGTACACATGCTTATCATACTTATTATTGAACTCGCCTATTTATTATACAGAGTGCTCTAAAATTTCCCTTACAAAATTCTAGGACTTGTAGAGGGGACTGAATTGATGATATTTATAATTGGAAACCATGTCCGGAAACTACCGTTTCCGTGATACAGCCGTTTGAAAAAAAATATGTTTAACGCGACCTCTTTTACAAGTAATTTATTATGAGGCGTGACACAGTACATTAAATGTTTACAATTCAACTCATTAATAACCACAGATACAAAATGGAAACTGAATCATGACTTGCATTAGCAACCCCGGATACACCCTCCACAGTCAATTTTTGCAGGAATCAAGATTTCGAAAAAGTGTGACATAAAAACACCAAGTCTGAGAATACAGGGTTGTTTCCGATCTCCGATAACGATTTGCCAAGTAGATTGTGACGTTGGAGTGTGAGTCATCAGAACAGGAGTGTGCGAGGTGATCAAACCAGTCAGTCTGCTGCTTCTGTTACACTCGCACGCGTGTTGCTCTCATAATGCCTACGAAGATGGACCCGTTTTGGGAAGGGCACATTACTGCCCTTTCCGACGCTAATTATAGTTATTCCGCGATTATTGAGGCTTGCAAAAACGTTATTTTATGGTGTCTAAGTGTGGAATTAGCTCAATGCTTAATAAAAAGGGAAAGGGTCGCTTGGGATTAATTCCAAAAGGGAAAAAAACGGGCAAATCCACGACCCGCTACTACCCGCACCCCAGATGTAATCGGAAAGGCCAAGGTCCTTATCTCTGGTGGTAACCCTGCCACACAAAGGGTGATTGCGAACAGATTGGGAATATCCCTTAAAACTGTGAACATCATAATAAACAAATATTTAAACATTGAGAAGTGCCACAAAAGCAGGGTTCATAAATTGTTGCCACGTCACATTGCCGAATGCCGCACCAAGAGCAGGAAACTATGAAAAGCACATGGCAGGAGAAAAATGGAAATTTTTGGTCACACTTGATGAAGCATATGTTTATATAGGAGACTGCAACAAACCCCGGGCAATTTACTATAGAGAAAGGGGTTAAAAAAATTAAAAAATGGTATGCCGAATGCAGAGAAAGTTTCTCCAATGGATTTATAGTCATCGCGGGATATTGCTACAATGAAAAACTGACCATTCGTATAGTAGCTAGAAAGGCCAAAATCAACTCCCAGTACTACCAGGAAGACGTTCTCACCCAAATTTACCCGACTGAAATCCCAGCTCTCTATGGTACAGACAAAAACAAAGTATGGGTGCACAAAGACAAGGCCTCCAGTCACACTTCGGGTTCAACCCTGACATTCCTGGAGAAATAGAGCAGGAAACTGGAATACATGCTATTCCATTCAGCAACATCCTAGTGAAGTCTCCTGATGCAACACCGATGGACATTGTGTCTTTGGACTCTTCAAAAGGGCACTGGGAAACAGGCGTCCTCGAACAATAGACGGTCTTTGGAAAGCATATAAAGAGGAGTGGGAACTTCTAGACATGGCTGTGCTGCCTAAGAGTCTTCTGCAGCGGAAACTCCGATGCCAAACCATAGCTCCGGTGAAGAGCCATTAATTAAAGCATGCTCGATGGTAGAGACACGGCTATCCTTAAGGTAAAACTTACAAATCATTTGTGATCAGAGATCAGAAACAACCCTCCGTACGTGATAGAGAAATTTTCGATTTAGACTAATCGCGAAGTTATTAATTGTTGAGACACGTGACGTACGTTCAGATAATGCATGTTTTCAAACGGCTGTAGCACGGAAACGCAAAAATTTCCGGACATGGTTTCCAATTCTAAATGTTATCATCTCAGTCCTCTCAACAAGTCCTAGAAGTTTGTAAGGGGAATTTCAGATCACCTGTATATCTAATCAATCCTTCGGTCCTTTAAAGCTGCAAATTTCTAGGTGATATCTTCATGGAATGGGCGTGTCTTCGTTAACTGCAGTAGAAGTTCTTTCTGAATTATAATAGTTCGTAAAGTAGAAAGTCTTTCTTCTGAAATTGTATTCTTCAGGTTTGTTTTTATCGCTTCAGACATAAAAGCTTCTTTCTACAGTTGCTGCTGTAGAGGGAGAGGAGCAGAACCATAAACATTCCTTAAACCATGACCGTTTGAAACTAAGATTGTAGCGTTTAACTGATTAACATTTTTGTAGCACATAATTAAGACATTCAGTAGGACGCCCTTTGTATCTTCATCTTTCCAACGTGAAAAAATGTGTTTCCAATAAAACACGCAATATATGATAAATAAGATTCATATTTAAACCACCACAACAATAGCCGAATAGTGCGATACGTAAGAATTTCATACACAAAGCCTTGAAGCAGATGGCTAATTCCCTCTTCCCCACTTCACTTGGGGGATTTTGTGACTCTAGACCTCAGCGGATGACGTCAGGGTTGTCATGGCAACTAGCGAGTTAAGCTCCGCTCCGGAGGTCAAGCAGAGTGGAAAGCAAGAATCCTTCACTTGATACTTGGGCGCAGTGCAGAATGACAACACGCGGTGCCGGCGCTCTGGGTTACAACGATGAAGTTCCGCCTCGTATAATAATACAGAAATATGTTTCTACTAAAACCAACATTCGTGATAAGGAAAATAAAGTTTAAAAACAATTCTGGTAAAATACTTTGAAGTGGCACTTCATCTATTTCCCCTGAATAGCCGCCCCTGGATTTAAGTATCAGATGACAGAATAATTTAACACCTAACATCTCCCTGCACAGAACGTTTGTCTAGTTCTAGTATTACACAGTGTCGTTCTAATGATCTTGTAATTATTTTACACCTGAAATTAGAGCCCCTGGAAAATAGCGTTCTTTAAAAAAGTTAATTTTGTACGTAATATTAATAATACCTAACTTAAACAGGTTTTCATTATTGCTTTCAATTTTGTATATATTGACATTTTTATGTATATTTTCTTTTTTCTTTATATGTGTTACATACCTGCATCATGACTTAAGTATGTGATTTATTATTATCATAAATGCTGTCATCATTCATTAAACATTATTTATAAATATATAATTGTTTAAATGCATTAGCCTCATGGGCTAGTGGTCAATGTTTTTGACTACAGTTCATGAAGTCCCGGGTTGGATTCCCGGTCAGATCATAGGATTTTTTCCTTAAAGGGAATTATTCCTGTGGTTGTCCATGATTTAGAATTTAGGATAAGTTTAGGTTGTGGACTTCCCTGGACCTTCATTATCATTTATCAGCCATCATGTCATCTGCATAACGTAATTCCGCCCTATAGGTACCCGAACATAAGAAATTCATTACAATTTTGCCAATGCCAGTGGAGAAAGTCAGAAACGTCATCAAATATAACCTGGTGGCATTGGAGAAAAAAATATAAATGCATTAGTAAATATTGTACACTTTTAATTGTTTCTGGTTTCGTGGAAGAATTATCATGGCCTTAACGGATTAATCGGATAATACGATAATTATTGACTTGTGACTTTTACTAAAGCTATTATATTCTACGTGCCATGTATTATATAAAATAACTGTATTTTAATTATAAATTAGATTAACCCCTAATAAATCAATTAAGGGTTTGGTTCTTATCCCCATCATAACCCTAATTTAGCCTTCTGTTACAAATCCTAGTTTAGCATTCTTCAAAATTCTCCGTACACTTTTGAAGGTACGCTGTGTTTCAAAGAGAATAATGCGGTTTCAAAATATGTTATCTCTGTACAAATCCATAAATTAGGTGGTAATGTTACAGATACATAAAATGGTTATATCATTATCCAAGAACTTAATTCATTTTAATTGTTTATATTATTTATATACATAATATATACTTGCATACACACAGTGCATACACATATACATTTTAAAATATTCTTTAAATATACCCGAATATCATACCTATATCTGAATACCTCCAAGAATATAGAAACAATTGGCTAGCCCATATTCAGCGCATGGATCGTCACAGAATACCAAAACAAATTCATCACTACATTCCTCGAGGCAGAAGATCTGTGGGTCGACATTTTCGGAGATGGCGGGAGACCGTAACGGCCACTGGGCCTAATACTTGAAAGGACGATGATGATGATGATATACCCGAATCAATAATAACTCATGTTCGCGGACAAACCAAATAGGCCCCTACAGTAAAATAAAAATATGATAGTTTGAAAAAGTAATTTACAATTTTATTAATTCATATTCGTATTTGGTTGTATACGTCAAATTAAAAGTTGGAAAGAAAAGTAACATAATTGGTTTAAAATAAAATTAGATACGGATATGTGTACAAAAATCTTACATTAACTATCAACACAGTAATGTTTAATCTAAATTACTTACCGATAATTGATAGATAAACAACAGATATAGTGTTTACTTGATGAAAATACCTTCTTCTTCTTCTTCTTCTTGTGATAGACCTGGTGGTCTGTTAAGGAATCAATCCAACGTTTGCCAAAAGATCTCTTGCCTGATGGCTGGTAATTTAAGATTTAACGTGGTATTCTTGTTCTGTTCATTCTTCTTACGTAGATTTCCAGTTGTTTCTGTATTTTTGTACATATTCCATGACTGATTCTGTTTGTAATTCTTTGAGAATCTCAGAATTCATTTTATGGTCTGTTCTTGAGTAACCCGCAGTACGTCTCATAAATTTTAGTTCTGCCGCAGTTAGATACCTTACGTATTTAATAAATATAACTATCAAAGTTTTATATGTTTTTCATAAATATTTAAATTATTTAACATTCGTTACAGCTGTTTCTATGCATTATACCTTCCTGAGATGAATTTCATAAATAAAAATTAATTTTATATATTTAAATTGAAAATTTATTTATATTCATGACATTTATCCGATGAAGATACACTGTATTTAAACCGCTGTTATCAATGTTAAATAAAATAAATATTTACGAAAATCAAATAAAACGTTGATAGTTTTATTTATTAGATATACAAAGTTAATAGATGAATTAGTGTTAACTTTTATTCTTATTAATGGCGAATTATTATTATTATTATTATTTATCTACATCTTTTCAGATACTAGTCTCGTAATTAAATTTCTGAATTTTACAATTTCATGATTACGGAGTTGTGACTTAATTTTCATGAGTTTTAGTAAAAAAAAGTTTTATTTTCTTGACGAGGGTTATTTATATATTTGAAGAACACTAAAGCTACTTACAGTTTGGAAGATTGACGCTAGAGAGCGGTAATGTTTATGCAAAATGAGAATTAGACCTCAGTACGTTATCCATAGAAGAGAGATGCTTATTTTGTTTCACTTTTTATTTCTTTTTTCGCCCGCTTAAAAAAAAGAGTTTACAGTCTAAATGATGTCTAGTACTAAAACCGAGGTATTTCATTTTCGTGCCGTAAAGAAAGCCTCTTAATATGTTAATCCTATAACGAAATAAAAATGAAAACCCTGGTAGACATAGAGAAATTTTTCATAGAAGCACCTACCTCCAAGTCGATAGAGCTTTGTGCAAACGAGTTATTAGCTTCGCATATCGCGGACAAGGCCTCTACTTAATTACTTCACTCTATACCATTAATTCAAACAAATTAACAAGGAACTGTAAGTGAACGAAAGTTACTCAACGAACGTGACACAAAAGATAAAGAACTTTTAAAATTAATTTATATGGTCTCGCCTGCCTACTTACAACACTAGATATTAAATGTTGTTAATATTTAAGCTAATTAAGTGACAGTTAATGCTTAACTTCTAGTTTAATATCGTTTTGTTTCGCTTACATCCCTAATGAAACTTATAAAGATAATTCCTTCACTCGGTCGCTCTTAGGTATGAATCAAGCAAGAATTCTGAATCACATAGGGCTTGTAGGGTAGATGATGATGCTATTAATGATAATAATAATAATAAATTAATAATAATAATAATAATAATAATAATAATAATAATAATGACTATTTAACTCATGCCCCAAATGGGAGTCAATGACTAATCATATTTCAATAAATTTTGTTTTACAACCAATCACTGTCGTGTTTCACCCCGATATTTATCAATTAAGTTTATCATATTAAGGAAAGTTTCTCCTTTTTAATATTCTGAACAGGACATATCATTATTTTGCAGTGACTGGCTCTCTAAGAACAACGTTAAATATAGCAATTTATATATTAAGATGTAATAATCATGGACCACATGTAACTCCCATGTTGTATATATAGTGCACGAATGTAACCAGATAACGCTTGCGAGATATAATAGAAAAAACATTGTAGCAATTGATTATAACACAATAAAAAGAAACCAATGTTTGCACTTTCTTAAACGTATTATTTTCCAGGTATTTACGTTCCAGAAAAATATAATTGACATATTTACGTCAATGGACATAAGAAATTAATCAGTAACCTATAATGTTAGTTATGAACAGTTTGATGTGTTCCAGTTTTTTCTCCACTAGGGTGCATTCTTAGAATATTGCGATGCTATTTGGCAATAAACAATAATATGATCTGGCTGCAGTGATAAAGAAGTGAAACCTAACAATCGTTTCAAATTTGTTTTCAAACATCGCCCGTTTACACTAAATATGTACATATTTAAATAAACTATATTTAAATAAACTATATTTAAATAATGATTTGTGAGTAAACAGCTTAATTTTATTCGTTAAATAGTCCTAACAAATGCCACTCTTCATTTCCAAATTCTCTAAATGAATTGGAAATCACTCGTGTCATTACGATAATTTTTATTCAATGTCCGCAGGGCGTTCTCTTCCAATTCATCAAAATCCGTACTCGTGGACTAGTGAATATTACATTCATTAAATATGCGCTTATTAATGTGAATAAAATGTACTCCGACTGAACTAAACGTGTGTTTAGAATTTACATGAATTTATTTCCACTCGAAATTGTTAAGAACATTATAATTTATGGGGTTTCCTTTTATCTACCATTAAATGGAAATATCGGACAATAGTTGATCATTACGGAATAACTTATTATTTATTTATATAAAATTGTTAAAATGGTCAATTGTGCATTAAATGAATTTAAGCCGATTAGAAAAAAAATGTAAATATTAGCTTAAGCCCTACTATTTTTCAAGCGATAGTGCATTAAATGATATATAATGTGACTATCTTTTCACGTTCAGGGAGTAGTTACACTTTGAGAAATGTGTTTCAAAGAAAAGGCCACTTTTTAAGAACATGATATGTACGAGATACAGATTTATTGTTCTTTGATTGTAGTATATCAAATTGAGACCTGAAATTCAGCTTAGTTTTTCAATGCACCGCAACTTTTCAACATAAAAATGAGTAAAAATTTGAAAATATACTTAATTTTTTATGTATTTTGACGTGCATACGTCTTTAAATTTGCATCCATAGTGGTGAGCAATTCACAAAACTGGTGATAACAAAATCTGGAGATACAATTAGGTGTTGCAGCTACATATCTTCATCTATATCTAAAATTTAATTACACCAATCGATAGATAAAGGATCAAAGAATTCGTTAGGTTTAGTGTGTATTGTGACGCATTGCGCTCGGACGGAGGGGAAGCACAGCCATTTTGACATCATTTAGCTGCGTCACATAATTTTCGTTTAGTATACATTTTGTCTCGGATATGTTACGACGTTCGTTTGAATTTCAATTGTCGACTCTCGTCAAGATCTATCGATTGCGTATATAATACAATACTGATAACATTACCGCAAGTACGTATTTATTGTTTTATATTGTTTCAAATAAAGTTAATTTAAAGTGTTTCATATAATGTATATATTAACACTACCTTTTGGATATCTTCTATATATAAATTGCACGTAGTATACATAGATGGTAGTGGTTTTACTTCCCACACGTGGGTTTAAATGTAATATTACAGTATAGTTATTTAGGTTGGCAACCCCAAAATGTAGGAAGTTGAACATTCAATAATGGTGGTCATAGCTGGTAAATACGACAAAACGCATTATCGCGCAAAAAATGCATTAAAAATATTTGAACTAAAGAAAATAGAGATTTAAAGTGGGTTTCTAGTACTTGGTTAACAAATGATAATATTTAGGTAAATTGACGGATGGTGGTGTCAGATGTAATTGAGTTGACTTCACTATTCCTTGGTAACACGAGAGCAATTAATTATAGCAAACGTCTGGTTGTACTTAGTATGATGTGAGGTCTGTAATGTATTCATTCATGTGTTTGGCGGGACACTGGGTATAACTCATCCACAGGCTGAATTCAATGCGCAACTGTTGCAGACACACATCCATAATAATTTCTACATTTGCGGATTCCTGGAAACTCAACCCCTACCCACCTCTCATTAATCAACATAACACTATACATTCTACTTCTTGAACAGGTATTTTTCGATACAATTTCAGAGTGCTGATCCTTCTTACCAATAATAGCTTTACGTTTGAATCAATGTACAACATGACTTCAATTATTTTCATTTGAATACTACGAGGCAACATTGATACGTTTCCCATTGCGTATGTAGAGAAACACACAGTGCTAAATATTGAGCGTACTCGGCATGCGGCCATCATCGGGAAGGAAATGGCCGTTCGCCGAGATTCTTTGAGGAATTTTGCGAAAGGAAATAGAACAAAATATGAACTCAATATTACATTCATTCATTTTGAGAATTTTCCTCATCATTGAGGGGTTTCTTCAATCAAAAAATACATAAATACCTACGGACTTGTATAGACTATCAGTTTGCAACAAACATTCACAAATTGTTCTTGATTAAAGTTGCCCATCATTCTCTGTCCTCTGTGTCTTCATCTGTTACACCAATATTTTCATTCCTTTAAATGTTGTATAACCGTAAAATTAGTTTTCTATATCTCATTATTTTCTTTTGTTTTTTTATATAGGCCCATGCATTAGAAAGGGACGGTCTACCAACAATTTAATTTATCTTGCTAGAATACATTTTATTATTAGTTTTAGTCTTAATCTTAACTATCATTAACTGGTTGTATTATAGATCATAATATAATAGATATGATCTCATTGGTCAAATCTTCATTTAGTATCTAATATTAGAGTTAATTATAATTGTTATATTCTGATATAATATATGTTTGTCCTAGTGAGTGGAAGAGAAGGCCACATGGCCTTAACTCCACCACGCTAAATAAATATATTCTATTCAAATTTCCTGATTGAATTTTGAATTTTATTCAACCAGGTTGTTCTTGGTCTTCTTTTTCTGCCCCTTCTCTTGATTTTTCCATGCATAGACAGCCTTTGGTAGTCTTCCACCCTGCATTCTTCTTACGTGTCCATACGATTTTAGCCATCTGTGTTTAATCTCATTCATTATACTTCTTCCCAATATTTCAATAAAATAAATATCACAAAAAATAGGACAAAACATTTAACTCAGTTTATATGCTAGCTATTGGAATTGTTCGTCCAGATGTACACATTTCTGGCATCAAATAATACACTTAAGGAACGATTACTGGAGAACTGCTTTAAAAATTCCGCGGATTAATCATGCCATTGCAGTTTTAAATTCGTCCTTAATGTATGGAATATTACGATAACTCGTGTGATTGCAGTCTTCAATTCGTCCAGAAAATTTGCTATTACATAGTGGAATTTTAAAAAATGTTTCCATTTACAAATGACAATTTTAACGAAGAAAGGGATAATGTACAAATTGAAACAAATGAAGATAATATAAAATCTGAGGAACTGTACTGTATACTTATATGAAAGAATATTAAATGAAAAACTACGGCAAACAGAAGTATTTGATACTGCAGGGAGCCTTAACCTCCTACTACCCCAAGGGCCTCCTGAGGCCTGTAGTGGGATCACTTTTTACTTTATTGTTTGTATGAACATAATAATGTATTAATGAGACAGCTAAAGAAGTATTAGGAGAACGATAATTGGTAACGAAACATAAATGATATTATTTATATTATTTTTGTTATAATTATTTAAATCCATTTAATTGAAAGGGAAAAACATTATTTGATAAAATACACAGCACAGAAATTAGGGACAAATGTCATATTCAAAACATAACCAAATTTATTATAGATAGACAAAAATATTGGAAGGGTAATATAGAAATAATGGAAGAAAACCGGCTTGCAAAAAGAGCTAAAGAAGATAGATCAATGGACGGGAAAAGAACAAGAGGAAGACCAGCCAAGAGATGTATAGACAGTGAATGCACATCCAATACGTCTTCCTCCGGGGAGTTATTTTGGAAATAAAGAGGATGAAAATCCTACAAATTATGTTTAAGAAGAAGAATTCAAATTGAAATAAAAAAAACTGTGGGTCATGGAGAAATTCCGAATTCATATTTGACAACACGATAAAAAACTGCATTAAGTACAACTATTGGTACTCATGAGAGAAAAATCATGTTGACCAGTGTTATTAGTATTTGAGAATAATATTCTTAGGAAACATATTGGACCAAAGAGAGATGAACAGACAGGCGAATGGAGAAGATTTCATAAGGGTGAGCTACATTATCTTTATAGGAAACCAGAAACATTTAATTACAGTTAAGTCTCGGACGTAGCGATGGGCAGGATGTGTGTCACGAATGTGGAATGAAATAGGAGCATGGAAGCTTTTTGTAGGATAACCATAGGGAAAACTCCCAGTCGGTAGAGCAAGAATGAGGTGAGAGAATAACATTAACCATGATTTGAGGGAAGTAGATTATACAGGATATAATTGGAAAACATTAGATCAGGATAGGGATTTGTAGAGATCTTATGTCCGCGCGGCCATGAACCTACGGGTCAATAGCGCCAGTGAGTTTGTTAGTTGCCAGTATTGTCCAGTGTTTCCCATATATGAAGACCGATATCTCGTAGTATGGATTATATGGTAATTTAATGATTAGATAAGTAATTGTTTTCTTTCCATTACCCACGAAATCGGGATTATTTTCTCAGAGTTCTTAACGTTCACTGAAACGTCAATGATTGACACTTAATCCTGTTTAACCGATTCTACCCACTCCATGTGCTTAAAAAAATGTCTACATAACAGGCATCAAGAGTTTTCTATTACACTCTTTCATTTTTTTTTATTTTTTAGCGTGCGGATGTCATCCATCATTTGTGAACGGACGAAAATTCTAGTATACTCTTCTCATACCCTTGGCTTGGAGTAAACGTGAAGGAATATCCCTGATAATTAGTTCTCCACCGCTCGCATTCAAAGACATGTAGTTGAATATCATGTACAAATCAACTGGCTTATATCTCACGTATGGCTGGAGCTTAACAGTTCTTTCAGAGAAGATTAGTGCTTTAAACAACACGAACGAAGCTGTCAGTTTTGTCTTCTGACGCGGCACAAGACCTCATCTGTTTGCGCACAAGTACAATATGCACATTTGTTGGCAAAGTTAATTTCGAAACCATATATAACTAGAGAGAAAAATTAACCTAAGTCGGGATTTGAAGACGAGATCTCTACGCTTTTTCACTATAGTTTTATCATCAAATTATTTACACACAACTGCCCGCCGCACTAAGCGGAGTGGGCGTGTTGATTTGGATGAAACTTACTAATGTTTACTGCACTTGATCTCCGAGGTCATCCAATTGAACAATAATTTCGTGATTTAAAGGGACACGTTAAAGATCGTGCTGACAACACTGATAGAATTCAATGAACAATCAATAATAATAATAATAATAATAATAATAATAATAATAATAATAATAATAATAATAATAATAATAATAAAATCATGGTAATAATGATAATAATAATGTCACTTCGTGGCATCGTGCATTTATGGATAATTTGCAAATCACTCGTGGCATTATTTACTATTTTAGGTCTCTTTGTAAACACAGTGAGCGTTTTCCTGTACATTTGGCGAAAGTATCTTGTTGGTTTATATCTAAGTACCTCCTCCTTATTTTTCTGCACACGTTCTTGTGATTTTCAGTCCCTTTTTCCCATATCCAGCCCATCCCGATCTTTTGGAGTTCTCTCCTAACCTCGTCTGCCCAAAATTTAACATCTATGTTTTTAATTTGGTGGTCGTAACAAATTGCTCTAAGCATTGTTTGTTCACCTTGGATTACTCGCAACCAGTATTTGAGTACACGAATTTTACAGTTTATGTCGTCCTGGAATGACCCGAATTCATATCAAATTTCACAGTTACTTATTATAATAGCAGGCTGTAAAATATTTACCGGAAGTTTCATATATGTAGGCAAAACAAGAATATTTAGATTATATATATATGATATATGATATATTTTGGAGGACTACAACAATATCTGATGCACACACCAACTAGCGATGTATTAGATGATGAATGAAATAATATTAAAACGCTCAGGAAGCAATAGGGAAAACAAGAAAAAAAGAAGCAGAAAAGGAGTAAGAATTTGGAATGAAGAAATAGAACTGGCAATTAAAAAAAAAATTCATATAAACAGTGGCTTCAACAAAAAAACAGAAGAATCGAGACAACAATGTGTAGAAAAAAGGAATATAGCAAAACAAATTATTAGGACAGCTCATCAACATTCTTGGAATAATTTTATAAATGAAATAGAAAATGATATTCATGGCAGACAAAATTTTGCATACAAAGTTATACAACTTTTAAATAAATCAGAAAAGGATACTGCAAAGATAGATGTTATTAACAAAGAAAGATGGATAAAACACTATAAAAATTTATGGTGTAAAGAAGAAAAAGAAGAAGACGAAGAAAAACAAGAATCGTATCCAGATAATGAAACAGGAGAAATCCAAACTGATATGATTACTTTTGATGAACCTCAAGAATCCTTAAAAGAAACCAAAAACAGAAAAGCAGCTGGTCCTGATCAGATAAATATGGAGCTTCTAAAATATGGTGGAACATTTCTACATTGGAGAATATTGCATTTATTTAATGATTGTTGGAAAAACTGCAGAATACCAGAAAGTTGGAATATATCTGAAGTCATATCGTTATTTAAGAAAGGAGATAGAAGAGAATGTAAGAACTATAGAGGAATTAGCCTACTTAATTCAATTTATAAAATCTATGCAAGGGTTATAAATAAAAGACTTAAAATAATCGCAGAAGCAATACTTGAAGAAAAAAAAATGGCTTTAGAACGGGGCGATCAACAACAGATAATTTATTCGTATTTCAGCAAATATTTGAAAAAAAAAGAGAACATAACCTACAGACGCATGTTGCTTTTATTGATTTTGAGAAGGCATTTCATCGTGTTGATAGAGATAAGTTATGGAACATAATGGAAATACATGGCTACCCCGCAAATTTAATTTATGTGATAAAAAGTTTGTAAAGTCTCAAATTATAATAAAGCTATTTTAATAAATAGAAATGTAAGAAAAGGGTGTAGTTTATCACCTACCCTTTTTAATCTATATATTAATGACATCATCCAAAATTGGAAAAGTATTGTTAATATAGGTATAAGAATGGACTGTTTTAAAATATTAAACGTTTTAATGTATGTTGACGATGTGGTTATTATTCAAGAAAATGAAAATAATTTTCAGTACTCTTTACATTAATTAAATAAGTTATTCCAAGAATATAATTTCAAAATATCGAAAGAAAAAACAAAAATAATGGAATTTTGGGGAAACGAACATATAAGATCAAAATTCGTAATAGACAACAAACCTCTGGAACAAGTAACAAATTTTAATTATTTGGGTTGTAATTTTACTATAAACACAAAAGCTGAGACAAATGATACGCGGAACTATACATAAACCATTAAAGAATAAAACAAGAAGAGATACTAGATTGAAGTTTTATAAAACATTGGCAGTTCCTGCATCACTTTATGGGAGCGAAACTTGGGTAATGACCAAAAACCTGCAAAGTAGAATACAAAGCGCAGAAATGAATATTCTTAGAAGAACAAAAGGCTGCACAAGATTGGATCGGATAAAGAATGAAGATGTAAGAACAGAGTTAAATATATATCCATTGGATGAGAAAATCAGAGAATATAGAGAGAAATGGTTTACACACGTGGAAAGAATGAATGTATCATGATTACCAAGAGCAGCATTCAACTACAAGCCAAGAGGTTCAAGGAATGTAGGAAGTCCTGTGAAAAGATGGACAGAGCAACTTTGAGGCGGAACAGGCAATTTGCCTAGCCTGTGAAGTGAAGAAGAAGAAGAAGATATATTTTGGAGTACGCCATTACAAACAATCGCGAAAGTAATATGTTAAATATTGTTATGTATTCTAATTCAATGGCTCTATGAACTCATAGGTTCATGGCCGCGCGGACGTAAGTTATCTACACATACCTATCCTGAGCTAATTTATTCCAATCATAACCTGTACAATCTACTTTCTTCAAATCATGGTTAATATTATTCTGCCACATCATTCTTGATCTACCAATTGGGCTATTTTCCTCTGGTTTTCCTACAAGAAGCTTCCTTGAACCTTTTTCATTTCTCATCGTTACAAATGTCCTGTCCACCGCAGTCTACGAGACGTAGCTGTTGTGATTAAATCTGGTTTATTATAAAAGTCTTGTATTGTAGTTCAGTGTTATGTAGTATTCTCCATTCGCCTACCAGTTCATCTCTCTTCGGTCCAAAAATTTTCCTAAGAACTATATTCTCAGGAAATATTTTCTCCTCTCTTAAAGTAAAAGTCCATGTTTCTCATCCATATAACTGGGAGAATAGTTTTATACATTTTTCAATTTAACGTTTATTGAGAGAAGTTGGGACAAGAGTTCCTGTAATGAATTATACCTTGCATTTCCATAATTGAGTCAATATTTAGTTTCTTTGTGAATTGCATTCCTATTTGTAATTATTGTTCCTAGCTGTTTGAATTCACCCACTTCTTCAAAATTTCCCTCATTTATCAACTGTCCATTTCCATTATATGTAGTGTTTCTATGTGTGAATATATATTTAGTTTTATTGATGTTTATTTCCAGCATGTATATTGTTAGGTCCAAAATTGAACATTTCTTGTTCGCGTTAATTTACTGCTTTGTATTCTCAAATACCGGAAATATTTACTCCTTCCTTAAAGCGAGAGACCGTGTATCGCACCAATAATAATAATAATAATAATAAATAATAATAATAATAATAATAATAATAATAATAATAATAATAATAATAATAATAATAATAATAATAATAATAATAATAATAATAATAATATAATAATAAATTAATAATAATATTAATAATAATATTAATAATAATAAATATTAATAATAATATTAATAATAATAATATAATAATATTAATAATAATAATAATAATAATAATACTAAATATTAATAATAATAATTAATAATAATAGTAATAATAATATTAATAATAATAATAATAATATTAATAATAATATAATAATAATAATAATATAATAATAATATTAATAATAATAATAAATATAATAATAATAAATAAATTTTCTCCATCACGCAAGGTTTCCGAGAAGACAGGCATTCATAATTTCAAACACTTTAATATTTTCTACATTCGTAACTACACAATATTCAAACATTCGGACTCATCTAGAAAATAAGATATGACTATTTTCTGCCATATTTCGCCTGTGAAGCATCCCTCTTAATGGTCCAACAATAATCGGCCAGAATATTAGGATTCCATTTGCCTTGATATCTGTTTTCCATAGCTGAAGTCTCCTGATGAAAGTGTTCCCCGTGCTAATCGCTCACTGCGCCAAGATGGACAGATGGACAAAAAACGTTTATTAAAAAAATAATTATTTAAATCCATTTATTGAAATTCAAATAAAAAAACTGTGGGTGATGGAGAAATTCCGAATACATATTTGAAAACACGATAAAAAAAACTGCATTAAGTACAACTATTGGTACTCATGAGGCAAAAATGATGTTGACCAGTGTTATTTTAGTAACAGTGTAGTTTGTACGAGAATTAAAAGTTTTGTTTTTATGAAGTAGTGTAAGTAAATATTTTATTTTCGATCCATGCTATTTTGCGCCATGCTGTAGTCTTCGTTGTGGGAATGTGTTTCGATGGGATATTTCTCTCTAAATGTAGGTGATGTTATAATTTATCTTTTTATTGTATGTCATCAGTTATTTTTCTTGGCATTTCACGCCGTCTTCAATCTTCTGATTCAACAGAACAATCTCTTTTACCTTTTTTTTCAAATATACTTTCTATTTTGTAAAAGGGAAGATTCTACAAAACACGTCTTCATATTCCCATCATTAATCAATACAACAACATAAAACTATTATTCAAAACAGCATTGCTGTAATTCCTCACTCGTACAATTTATTTTTATATTTCAAAAGAATTAGACGTAGGTCTAATATGTTAAAATTGTTATTCCATTTTATTTTGGTACGTCTAAGGAGGTGATGGGTGAAATTTCTATTTTCTACATTTTTTGAGCTAGAGACTTGACTGTTTGTACAACCATTCACTGCATGATGATATGTTTAAGTTTCATTCATGTGAGAGATTTATTTTATGAGTTATTAAATATTATATTTAAAAAAATGTGTATAATGTAATTAAATGGTTCCACAATTGTTTAGTAAAATGTCTGATTTTTTTACAAGACCCCTAAAATATTTGGAAAACATCATACATTAGAATTCTTATAATGTGAATACAAAGGGAGACAAAAATAATGTTGTACCTCATGCGTGGAATTACAAAAAAATTAATAATTGCATATATTTTATTTTTTATTTCTTAAAATATCACTTCAATCATGAAACCCATGCACTACTTTGTTACCCATTTTTAGGACATGCAGTAAAAATTTGAACCTTCTAGGACAACAGTTCTGAATTCCATTCAATCCTAAATGTACAAAAAAAGTGCAGTGAAAGTAAAAGTGTGGAAAAACAAGTTTAAAGATTTGCATGTAGGTGGCATTTAATTGGCGCAACCTTTTAACTCTGACATATTTTATGGCACTTAGATGGGCGATAGGCCTCTGAAACTTTGCCAACATATACATTAGAGTATAGGCTATTTTTTAGTACAAAAAGCAAAAAAAATGCCAATTTTGATCTCAAATGATCAGTTTTTCACCCATCACCCTCCTCCCTTATTCATCTTCGATTTATCGACCATTGGTTTAGGCAGTAAGTTGTATAGGTAACTTGTACGAAATTTTGACATAACATGTATTCCCGGGTACGGCGCAAAAAGTGGACATCCGAATTTCGAGATAATTTTTGTTTTAAAATGAAGCTAAGGAAAGTCGAAGATGAAAACATGATACAAAATTTGCGGACACCCAGAAACAAAGCTGGAAAATAACAATTTATAAAGCACTATTTCCTATATTGCCTGGAGGAAGTGGCTGCCATTACGGTCGTGACGTCAGATTCGATATTTAGATGTTAGTCCAAGATGAAAACATGCTTTCTTCAATAGAGATGCGAAACTAGAATAAATATTTTTCAGCAATAAAAGTGCACTGCTCTATTTCCAAATACTATATTTTTAACATTACATACCAAAGAGCTTGAAATTTAATAAACATCACATCCTCACATAGAGTTTCTTAAGAAAAAATGGTTTAACTGAATCGATTGTCGATAACAATCGATATGTCATCTTACGTATTTCTCGAAAATGAACAACGGGAAATTAACCCTTACAAAATATTCAATAAATAGATGCCATTTATTTATAACTTCTTAGAAATTTGTAATATAATTTATTAGAATACATGTATAATAATCTTAAAGCTAACTTATTTAAATTACTCTAACCTGTGAAAGTTATAAGTAGAATGACATTTAGACAATATTAAATTACAGGCATGTAAATAAATTATGCTATATGTATAAGAAACTAAAAGCTAACCTAACCTAATTTTGTATAAAATAAATTATTTTAACCTAGTTTCTGTAGTGATGGTCCGCAGATTTTCTTCGTGTTTTCATGTATGGTGATCCTATGCTTCATTTTAATACCAAATGTATACCGAAATGGGGATATCTCGTTTAGTAAACTAGTGAAATTTGTATTTTGTAGTGTTTATAAAATATTATTTTACTGCTTTGTTTATGGATGGTCCGCAATTTTTTTTGTGTTATGTTTAGTGGTCCTAAACTTAATTTAAAACCAAAATTATCTCGAAATTCGGATGTCCACTTTTTGCACCGTAACCTGTCTTCCTTGTTTCCCAGAGCGGTATATGGACTATTAAAAAGATTTTCAATTGCCTGTAAAAAGTGCATTATAGAATATGAATAAACTCATGCATAACAAAAATGTTTATTCTTTTTAATTAAAAGTCTTGCACCACGCAGAAATGTTATTGTTAGGGCAGTTAACTTCATTTTGTTTAATTAGTGACTAAAGTTAATTAGAACATAACATTCAAAACCTGTATTTTGTAACTCACAATTGCTGAAGATACCACATTCAACGAATGCCAGACTCGAGGATATTGATAGCTGCCCTTCTCTATAATCCAAAAAGAAAGTATCATTGAAGAACAACTATTTTGAGATGGAACATGCCAGAAGGCCTAATCCTTGAGGCCGATTATGTTGATTGTGCTGATAATTACTTGTTGAAATAATAATGAAAACTTGATAGAGAATGTTATTTGACTCTCACTTTGTAAAATGTTTCATTCTATAGTTACATCAGTTACCGATACGAAACAGTACATTTTAATGGCATTATTAAAAATAGAAACTCCATTATTTTCTGCTAAAGAGATTTAGACCCATATATGTACTCATATATATATATATATATATATATATATATATATATATATATATACATGTTTTGAAGAGGAAGTGCTATTTGAAGAGTAAAACATTGAAATATTATTTTATTCCCTTGAATTTGACTTAGGCCAGTAAGTCTATTGTTGATTCTATTAATTGTTTTCTGCAGATTAAGTTAATATTAATTTTAATTAACTATTTAACTCATGCTCCAAATGGGAGTCGTCGACCAATAGCGTTTCAATGAATTTAGATTTACAACCAATCACAGTCGCGATTCACTTGGAATTTATCAAATAAGTTTATCATAAGTAATGCCACGAGTGATTTCCAATTTATCTAGAGGATTTGGAAATCAAGAGTGGCATTTGTTAGGACTATTTAACGAATAAAATTAAGCTGTTTACTCACAAATCATTATTTAACTATAGTTACTTTAAAATATTTATATATTTAATGTAAACGGCGATGTTTGAAAACAAATGAGAAGCGATAGTTACGCTTCATCTGCTTCTTTTGTTTATCACTGCATTGCCAAAGGAACGCAATATTGTAAGAATGCTCTCTAGTGGAGAAAAAGTGAAACACATCAAACTGTATATTAATTCATTTCTGATGTCGTATGATGTAAATATGACAATTATATTTTTCTGGATTGTTACCTGGGAAAAAATACATTTAAGAAAGTGCAAACAGTGGTTTCTTTTTTTGGTGGTATAATCAGTTGCTACAAATGTTTTTATAATAACTCCCGCATGCGGCATGTGTTGCTATTCATGCACTATATATACAATCTGGTAGCCGTATTTCTCATAAGCTCAGTCACTGCAAAATAATGGTCAGACCTGTTCAGAATATTAAAAAGGAGGAGCTTTCTTTAATATGGTAATTATAACACTGATAAATATTTCGTGAAACACGACTGTGATTGGTTGTAAAACAGAATTCATTGAAACGTGATTGGTCATTGACTCCCATTTGGGGCATGAGTTAAATAGTCATATTAAAGAAAGCTCCTCATTTTTAACATTCTGAATAAGTCATAGCATTATTTTGCAGTGACTGACCCCCTAAGAAATACGGCTACCAGATTGTATATATAGTGCATGAATGTCAACAGATAGCGCATGCGGGAGATAATATAAAAACATTTATAGCAATTGATTATACCACCAAAAAAAAGAAACCACCGTTTGCACTTTCTTAAAGGTATTATTTCTCAGGAATTTACGTTCCAGAAAAATATAATTTACATCATAGGACCTCAGAGATTAATTAATAACCTAACGTTGGTTATAGACAGTTTGAATGTGTGTCATTTTTTCTCCACTAGGGTGCATTCTTACATTATTGTGATCCTTTGGCAATACATTATATGATCTGGTTGCAGTGATGAACAAATGAAGCATAGCAAACGTTTCTCATTTGTTTTTAAACATCGTCGTTTACATTAAATATATAAATGTTTTAAAATAACTATATTTAAATAATGATTTGTGAGTTTACAGCTTAATTTTATTCGTTAAATAGTCCTAACAAATGCTACTCTTGATTTCCAAATTCTCTAGATAAATTCATTCCTCACTTCGTGAGTCGTTAATTTATCGATAATTTGGAAATCACTCATGGCATTACTTATGAAAAATCTTCTTTTCATGTATTAGACCTGGTATTCTGTTACGGTATCATGTCATCATATAAGTGATATTCTTGGGCATCTCTGTTATCCGGATGGTAATTTATATCACGAGACATATGGGTTCCATCCGTGAGTTGAAGATATTCCTAACAATTAATCCTGTGTGAAGATACTATTATGTGGTCTATACCAGAAGATATTTGAAATTCTTGCCAGATATCCACATTTATCTTTTTCTCTAATTTTGTGAAACCATTTTTTTTCTCATGAACTTTGTTTTTCTAGATGTGATTCTGCTTGTATCACGTTCCGAATAATCCAAGTTTTCCCCCCCCCCCATAGACAAGTATGGTTAAATTTCACTTTTGATTTACTTCTCAACTACTTAAATGTATTCACTACATTAAGAAATATAAACAAATTTTAATATAGATGTATACTTACTAACTGGCACTATCGAACCCGTAGGTTCATGGCCGCGCGTACATAAGCTCTCCATACATCCCTGTCCTGAGTTAATGCTTTCCAATCATTCCCTGTATAGTCTATTTCCCTCAAATCAAAGTTCATGTTATTCTCCCACCTAATTCTTGGTCTACCAACTAGGCGCTTTCCCTACAAGGAGCTTCCACGCATATCTTTCATTCCCCATTCGTGCCACATGTCCTGCCCATCGTAGTCTATGAGACTTAAGTGTTCTTATTATATCTAATGTAGACCTATATATTGACTAAATTGAAAACATACAAAAAATCTGAAACCCCATAAAAATAATACATACTTCAATGACAAAGCAAAAATATATTTTTTTTGTTATCCTTTGTTATTGTTGCAGTAGTAATAAACCATTTATTTTTACGTCAGAATGGATCATACAATCCTCTCGGATTAAATGGAAACGTGTATAAAATTCCATTGCTCTCATATTAGCGAATTACGAATGGATTAAACTATTTTGGTTGTTCTTATGAAAACATTTGTGAACACTTTTCACAGGTCTTCACCTTTTGTAGTATCCAGCAGCCGTTGAAAACGACCATGACAAAAAATTAAACTTCGACGTTCAGATACCAAAGGACGCAGGTGGTTATTAACACAATATCAGGAAAGGATTTGGCTGTGGTTGATAAACCGACCCACACAATTTTGCATCTAACATTCTTATGCCACTGATGCGCTTGACATTTTTCAGCCATTTATAATAACGTTTAGTACTATTTTAAATATTTTTTAATCATTTTATAAACATTTCTAACGATTTTTAAATATATATAAATTACGCGAATATTGTGCATCGGGTTCTATAGACGCGGAAATGCTTCATGTAAAATCTCCTAGGTGGCTCTCAAATCGGAGTTGCAAATATTTGAAAATAATTCCAAACCATATTTAGTGTTAGTTTATTAAATAATGTGCATGTAAATTGTTTTGTTAGGTTAGGAAATGGGAAGTTAGTTTACGTCAATTTTTTTAGCATTTGGGAATTTATTCCCTAAGTTGGTTACGCCGACTTCAGAGTCGTGTACCGGAAGCTACGTTAACCATTACAGCAATTCCCGCAACTCGCGCATGCGCACTGCGATTCTGTAGTCATGTGTGACGGTTTCTCCACCTTACCTTACCCAAGGATTTAACTCTATATATCACACTTACATTTTGATATCCATACCCCCGCGAATGAGCGATTAGCTCATTGCCAGAGCCACCTGTAAAAAATAAAAGATTCAAATTCACTCATACACTCTACTAATGAAGGCAAGTACAACAGAGTGATAATGATGACCGAATGGAGTTGGTAGACTATTTGGGCTGTATAAAGTTTCCCGATAGTTTGTATTATAGGTGAAACAACCCCTCGATTGAGGATACGTGAAAGATGCGTGAACTGTTGCACGTGAAGAAGCAAGGTCCCCTAATGCCCATGTGAGTCGCTCAAGTGTTTGTGACTCATTAAAACCGCACTTAAAATATAAAATCATAGCATGAAAATGCTACCTCTCAAGCTCCACAAGACATTTTTGATTTCACCACGCACAGACTAATTTACAAGGATGCTACTCAGGGACAACTAAAAGAAAATCGTTTCTACCTGTTATGGTTTTGACGGACGAGGGTTGGTCTTTCAAGTGGTATATTAGTTTAATAGTTTATTACATTCCTGTTCCCACACTGTCGTGTCTCAAAATGTATCTAGTGACCCTCGTAATCACACAAAAAATCATTCATTGGTCGGCGCGACACCGGAATTTGAACTAGGAACCTCTTGAATAATCGATTCAAACGAAACCGAATGAATCAACTCGTGTATAATACATTTAAATATTTTACTTAAATTATATAAAAACAAGGAAAATGTTAAGATATAACGGTAATGCCTTAGTGTATGAAAACACAGCCTTTCTCTGTCAACCGTGAAATGAACTCAAGTTCATAAAAGTTGTAGTTAGATATTTCTCGCACTGAAACATCGTCTTCACAGTTTATATTCGTCATTAAATTGTTTAATTTCTTCTCGTATCTCTCCCATTACATTGGTAAACAAAAGGCGCAATCTTACACTTAGCAAAGCAAGAAGTGCGCTTTTCTCAGTCTATTCACTTGTATTGTCAAGAGGCGCGCGATTGTTTGAATGAAATTTATTCAGATCAAATGGTAATGGAATACGAAACTTGCTAAGAATATAACTTTAACCCCCGAACAAGGAAGGAATTATTTACCGGCATTTAGCCTACGTTGAAACATAATTAATTTCTTGTGAACACGAGAGGAATCTGATATTTGACATTTTGGGATACACTTTGTTTTATATTTTCAGAATATATTGTATTGTTTTGTACATTAAGTTACATTATAATATAATGTAAATTATATTGTAATTGGGCTTACATATTTCTTTAAAAGTTACATTAAATTTTATGATATGAACTGAATTACATTAACTGCAGTGTTGTATTGAATTATGCCGAGTTTTTCAAAATTAAGTCATTGAAAATTTTAGGATATATTTTTTTCTTGTTATTCTGTTGTTTATCATTGCTAGTAAGATTTCCAGGAGCCGCACTTCGCGTCCTGTCGCCAAAGTTTCCATTGGTGGTAAATTATTTTTTTAAAGTGTATAATAATTTTGTTTGTATAAAAATTTCAATGTTTGCAATGCTTTTTGTGCCTAGTTTTATTTTCCTTCTCCAGTTATCCTGTCCATCCACTCCATGTCCCCCAGTCTTCTTGCTCTCATTCCGGTTATTTCTTACTTTCATGAGTTTGGAGGTCTTTCTTCCAGGTGGACACCATTCCAATGTTTTTCTGAGTAACCTATCTTCAAGTATTTGTCGTACGTTCCCATGCAAATTTAATTGCTTATACCATACTATATACTATTGAGTATTTAATATTCAGTTTTCTCGTATGATTTTATTTATTTATTTTGAACATGTTGTTGCTCTCTCCAGGAAATCCACTTCCATCTACAAAAGTTTTTGTTGAATTTCCACACTTCATCTCCATTTTTTATTACATAAAACATTCTTCATTAGAGGATTGCTACAAGGATAATGTGATACAGACAATTAATTTTCGAAATTGATTAAATACTTTTGGTAAATTTTGAATTGTAAATAAAGTATATTCTATAAAGTAGAAATTTTGTAAAGATTGTTTCTTACAATTGAAATTGGCTCTATAATGGCAGCGATGGTAATATCAGGAAGATACTCTCTGTCCAAATCTAAGGAATTCCAAAATTTAGCTAAGAATTCTGGTATGGTACCACTTGCCCCGATCATCATTTCCTGTGACAGACTATCTAATTGGTATTTATCTTTGTAATAGTCAACCGTTGGCTCATATATTGCTTTCTTTACATAGTCAACTTCCTCAGGTTGGTCACTATGAGTCTCAAACGAATTGTGGGATCTAATACCATACCAATTTTATAAAATGGTCTAAATGCAATAATGCATATGTCTGTTACTCCCATTAGTGGCCACACCATGAACTTCCTCATGAACTGTGTATCCATAATCTCGCAAGACTTCTGCCATCGTGTTTCGAATAGTGTGGTGCCGAATGACTTCAGTACTTCTCACAATAAAATTATATATTAGTAACCTATTTTTCCTGGTTTATTATTACTTTGTTATTATTATTATTATTATTATTATTGTGAGGTTTGAAGTTGATTATTAGTATTTTAGTTTTTTAATGGGGTTTTAAGTAGAGCAATTACAATGAATGTTTATTATAACCAATTTTCAAGAAGTCTACTTGAAGAATGCACAAGTTGTTATGACATATTTTATTATAATGTTAGATAACACCTCAAATAATAGCTTAATTTTATTACAACGAAGAAAAATCATTAAAATTATTTACTGGTTTGATTTCATAAAACTTGATGCTGAAATTCAACGCTTATAATAATTAATGAATAATAATTATAATAATTAATGAATAATTATTTATGTAATTATGACCGCGCTTCCAGCTGTACATATTATATTGTTAGACGGTATGTACTGAATTATTGTCGGACGAAACGCTAATTTGACAAAAAAACGTTTCCCAATTTGATGACAGAATTTTCTTCGTTATTAGAAACAAAACTGTTAAGTATGCGATATCTTATTTGTGCATTCTACGCCAAAAAAACATTGCTAGAAAACGAATGTGAATAAGATTGTCAGACTTCTTGAAATAGGTCTTCAGTCCAATCCTCGATTAGGAAGAAGAAGAATAATGGCAAAATTTATATTCTAAATTTGACGCTGTTTTCGATGTGTTATAATTTAATATGATTGAAATAGAACTAGTTGTTTTAGCTACGAATTAAATATAGCTTTTTATCTATTTCTCATAAGTTAGGATGATTATTTTTATTCTTTCGATACATCACTTCATTCATGCATACATACTATTCTCCATTGGGAGAAGAAATTCTCTAGTTTATTAGTTGTTAGCCAGCTAGGAAGGCTGTAATATTTTTAACGATGTCCTTTGCCCACTCAGGACTTTATCATCGCAATTCAAATATGGATACAAATCCGAACAAATTTTGCTTCAGGTCTTTTAAATTATGTAAATCTAAGTCAGGAGATCTAGATTTACTCCACTTCCAAAGGAAGTATACTGAGGATTTTTACGCCGTAAAAATGCAAATCATGACCAAGTTTAAACCTCCGAACTTTGGAACCAGAGGCGAGCACAGACATTTTTATCATTTGCTGTGTTATCGATTGATAACAAGATATAGAGTTTGTTGTTCAGAAGTGTTTTTTTAACTAGTATTTACAATGCTCCCTCTCACTTTTCTATGTTGTCAAGTTAATGGAAGATTTAGGACGTTAAAATTTGAGTATGGCTTTCTTCGGAATGAAACTAAAGCCGTGGTCAGATGTAAATTTAGGTACATAAAAGAAGATCAAACCTGAAATAAGAGGCCTCTAAACAAAATTTGTCGGCCCTTTCACGCCCATATTTAATTTCCCACACTAAAGACCTCATAATTATGTTAAAGAGGGAGTTAAATAAAATAACTATATCAATATTATTTTGTCCGAATGAAATAATAGTTTTTGGGCTATGTTGGTTTCATATCAACAGATTTATTACAACCGGAGTAATAAATGCATATTATATGAGTTGAAACCTCTTGATAAAACAAGTCGCTAGGATTAAATAAATATTAACTAGCTATATGATTTACGGAGCCCATAGTTTTACGTGACATCACTGACTTTTATCCTCAGTCAACTAAAACCAGTTAATATTCCGATGTTTAGTTACTTAAGACATGTCCAAATAAAGAATGTTCGGAAATCCCCATTGAAAGCTATTAGGACTTATAAAGGGACTGTGCTCATAATGTTCTAATAGCAACCTTTGTTAGAAACTTCGTTCTGAAAGAATAATTGAATATGAAAGACCCCGGCCTATAAGCCCGAAGACGAACCAAATAGGGATCAAGACGCCGCCGTGAAAGTCTACAATTATATATAAGCAACCTCTACGGGAAGGATGTGTTTCTTTCTATTCGGAAATTTGAAGAATTAAGAAAGAAAACGACGCTTTCTGTGGCAATTTAAGCTTCCTTCTACGGTGGCAAGACACGGAAACTATCCCTAAATTTTTTACAATGCCAAACATATCTTCAAAACAACAAAGGCTAAGAGGATATATGGACGAATGGAACGGCTCTACTTAGAGAACGTATCATGATACTAGAAGAACATTAGGTTGAATGACCTGGAACTACTTCGTTTACATCTAAAGCTCAGCAATATTCTCTCCAAGAGAGGACTGGGAGAAGGTGGACAACATCACATATCACAGCTGTTACCGAACCATAGAAAAGAAACACTGAACGACAAAAACAAAAACACGCACCAAATATCATTCAGTAAACAAAAATAAACCAACCAACTCAAGAGCAGTAGTAAATTTGACTGACCGGCAACTCAATGAAGAAGAAATTTCGGGTTTTTGCCAAAGGAAGAAATTTTGCTGTAACACCTAAAAACAGTACCTATTGAAGACATCATAGCCAATGTAGAAGCCGGAATAAGACAGCTGCCTCTTCATCAGAGTGAGGTAATAAGGGGCGAAGTGTCCCGCATTCTCCGTAAAAGCAAACCACCTACGAGCAATTTTCAAGAAAAGAAAAAGAATCTTTACAAACTTTAACTCAGACAAAGATATCATCATTCTCCCTCTGCAGATAAGGAAATGCTACCGTCATCATGGAAACCGAGCAATACAACCAGAAAATACAGCAGCTTTTAGATCCAGGGACATACAAGATTCTTTAAAAATGATCCCACAGCAAGGGTTCTACGTAAATCTAATAAACTCATCAAGATTTCCTCACTGGATGAAGACATTAAACATAGATTGTGCAAATCAGAAGCATTGCCACCTAGATTGTATGGATTACCTAAAGATACACAAGGAAGGAACACCACTCAGACCTATTGTTTCGGCCATTGGTCACCTACATATGAACTTGCCAAGTATCTCGCCTCACTGCTGAATGCTGAAACCATATATTGGTAAAACCGATACTTTTGTAAGAGACTCCACACACTTCATTGAAAAAATAGACACTATGAAACTCAAGCCGAATGACAAATAACAAAGCTTCGATGTGGTTGCATTATTCACTAGGTACCTATCGGAGAAACTATGACATACTTACAAGAACTCTTTCCTCCAGACATAACAGCGCTCTACAACATATGTCTCACAGAATCTTATTTTCAATGGAGAGGTATATTCTACGAACAGATAGACGGCGTGGCCATGGGAAGTCCATTAAGTCCCGTAATAGCAAATTTCTACATGGAAAAATTTGAAAAACAGGCTTTGGAGAATGCTACCTTAAGACCCACAGTTTGGCTAAGATATGTGGATGACACCTTCGTCATTTGGGAACACGGTGAGGAGGAACTAGATAACTTCAAGAAGCACATAAATGGGATTTGTCCCAGCATCCAATTCACCCTGGAAAAGGAACATGACAACAGTCTACCGTTTTTGGATGTTTTGGTAATCCGAAACCAAGACATGACACTTGGACACAAGGTTTACAGGAAAAATACTCACACAGACAGATACCTACAAAACAGTCTAACCACCATCCTAGACAAAAACGCGGGATAATAAAAACCCTGGTTGAACGAGCCAAAAGGATTTCGGAACCACAGTATCTGCAAAAGAAATCAATCATCTCCATGCAGCTTTTCTTACCAATGGATACAGTAAAACAGATTTTCGTCGAGCCAAAATCCAAAGAAATATAGGCCCGAAACGAAAACAAGGAAGAATAAATGGTAAGGTTTACCTACCTTATATCAAAACAACAACAGAGAAAATTGGACGATTATTAAAGAAATACAACATAGCAACAACCTACAAACCAACACAAAAAATCAGCAATATACTGCGCCCAGCCAAGACACTAGAGATCCTTTGAGTCATGCCGGTATATATCGTATCCCGTGCAGTTGTGGAGAGGTGTACATCGGTACAACAAAGAGAATGATCAACACACGATTACAAGAACACATGAGACACTGCAGGTTAAAAACAAATGAAAATCGGCCGTAGCGGAACACTGTATGAACAACCAACAACATATTATAAGATTTGAAGATACCCAGGTATTATCACAAACATCACATTACTACACCAGACCATAACAGAGAAGCCATAGAAATATACAAACATAAAAATTCCTTCAACAAAAAAGAAAGAAACCTTGAAGATAAACAAAATTTGGATCCCAGCACTGCTTAACACGACAACGAAGCCTATGACTCCGGCACACGGCAATACAGCGCACAACTCGGTGCGCGCAGAAAACCTCCCCTCCCACCCGGGGTTTACGATAAACAAGAGACAGTTTCCCACGACCTACCACCAGCTGCAGCCGACTGTTGAGGAGTTCACAGAAAGCACGCAGTATCTCCTGATGATGTCTACCGCAGCAGTAGATGAAACGTCGAGTAAGAAGACAACCAGACCACGGCCTATAAGCCCGGAAGACGAACCAAATATGGATCAAGACGCCGGCCGTGAAAGTCTACAATTATATATTAATATTAAATATGTTTAAATCTCACGCTTCAGCTAGGTATATAAAGTGGTACCTGTAATTTATGCAATCTGATTGACAAGGTTACTTCATTATCCGCACGACCTTTCATGCCTCTCACAATACATTTTCGAACCTAAGCCTCATTCATTTGTGAACCGTGGTTGAATACACAAATACAGAACACCCGGATATTTTATTAGTGTACGGCGAAGCTGACAGGTAATGGGAAAGCTGCTCGTCGGCTTCATGAAGACCGTTATTCACTTCGTGTGACTCCAATGCATACGATCGTTTGCTGAATTTATTTAATGGCTCCTGGAAAGGCGTACTTTCACTATCAACAGAGTTTACTACGGTGCTCCAAGGAAGCGTTCCACTACCAACTTTGAAGTGGATATACTCCATCGCGTTGACGAGACCCACTCAACGAGTACTCAGACGATAGCGCGTGCAATTCATGTGCTACTTACCATTGTCTGTAAGGTTCTCCATGAGCAGCAACTACACCCTAACCCTTCCCCGATATCACATGCAATGGTCGCAATTGGATCCCGTCGGTTTTCCACTGCATACTAATTTCTGAAAGTGTTTCCTAAACCGTTGGGTGGATGAGCCCCAGTTTTAAAAAAAATACTCTTCGCCGATTAATGTAGGTTCACTAGGGACGCTGTTTTAAACTCGAGAAATAACTATGTTTGGGATGATAAAAACTCTCATGCCACTCATATCCGTAGTTTCCAGTGCGTTTCGGCATTAATGTAGTAACATATATTGTCGTCTGATTGATGCTTACCTTCTTCCACTCCGCCTAAAGATTCACACTTACCTTCCTGGAAGACGTACTGGGCGCATTCGTGGAAGATGTCATTGGGCATCAGTCTCTGGTTTCAACACGAAGACTTACCACCCCATTTTGCACGTTCGTGTTCACCTTTACCAATATTTCGATCAGAAATGGATAGGCTTAGTCGCCCTATTTTGTGGCCTTTACGATCGCCGGATTTAACTCCACTAGAATTTTTTCTGTGGGGCCACATGACGTCTCTCGTGCAATATACCCATGTGGCAATTTATAAGATCTAATTCCACGGGTTCTGGCCGCTGAACAAAATAATCAACAGACAAAACTCGTGCTGTAGGAAGTGTATCAGAATAAGATTCGTAGGTACAATGTGTGCAGCAAACTTGGTGGACTCCACATCGCTCCAGTGTTATAGTACGTATATTAGATAAGTAGGCCTACTGACGACAATGTTAAGTACAGTACAGATGTTTGGTTAGTTTGCCTATAAATAATTATTTTTACAGTGACAATTGTATTTTCTTTATTTTGCCTACAAAATTGAACGTTGTCAAGAAGTTAGTGAATGTTGGGGTTGAATAAATGTAATTAAGTGAGTCGCAATGGATTTCATTACTATTAATTTATCCATGGCAGTCGCGGGACATTTAAATGATTAATGCAAATTGTATCCGCAGCACGAAAATTGTACCAACCAGAAAAAAAGGTTCCTATTTAAATCGTTATCTACTTATTGTCCCTCAAAAAGTCCTAGAATCTTGATTTTGGATTTTCCGATCATCCTGCTCTATTATACTCCGACATCCTCTTAGATATTTCGATTTTCTTTCTCCCCTGGTGTTTTCCACTGTCATTCTTAAATAATTTGTGCCATTCGAGCTACATGACTAAACAATGTGAATTCCGTGACACATTATTTTACTTAAAGTATTTGTTGTAATATAAAGTTAATAGTGTATATTTTTAATTCCACTACACTTATTGCATTGTGTGCGGGTACTATATCGTCGCAATGTAGTTACATTACGAAACAGAAAGTTCCAGGAAAACGTTTTAGAAACTCCTTTCCAAATGAAATTTTTTTGGTAAATTGATTTAGCAGTCTGAAAGAGTTTAACATAAACATTATTATAAAAAAACAAGTAGGAATAGCAAATATATTGGAAAAGTTAATTGATGATAGACAATGTAATATGATGACTGAACTATGGAACAGGGGGAATACCACCCTAGGGAGTCACCCCTTTGCTTAATTAAACGCGAGCATCCCCACCCATGGGACTAATGCGTGTGCGTTTATTATACAAACACCGCCATCTCTTTCAGGCTATTTTTACGTCATTTTAGTTCTCCACGTGCCCCTAACTCTCTCTATTTTCAAGAGAAAATATTTTTAACATGAAATAAGATAGCTCATAATGACCCAACTCTTTCCGTGGTTTCGCTATCTCTTAAAATGTTGGAACAAATTACGAAAACTTTTCAAATTTATGTACGTTTATAAAATGCATTTCCTCGCTGAATTATATCTTTAAATGTTCCTGGACTGAGAGAAACATGTTCATTATGCAATTACATCAACACTAGCGATTTGGAGCTTTAGAGGAAAACAGACGTGCTTTTAACTTTCGCCAATAATATTCTGTATAGGCTGATACAAAGAATAAGTCAATTTAGCAGTAATTAGTATTTATTTAGCTAATAATTTAAGGTTTTATGGCCTTCCCGTTTGCTCAAACATCACAGACGTAAGTGAATATTATGGTTTTATAAGGCTCTAAAAGTCAAAATCTTGAATTCTGCGTTTATAATTTTAAATCAATTTATGTGCTCAGTCTAGTAAATTACAGGAGGGTCGATATGGATAGTCGTATTTGTACCAATAAATCACAAGAGATAGCGACGGCGTTTTTCAAATAGCTTAATAACTAAGAACCTCGAATTACAAAGAATGCTACATAAGCTAAACGAATTATCAAAAAAATATATAAAGTGAAGTATCATCAGAAAAATAAAAAACAATGGCTTTCGAGGGCGCTCAACCAGTTCTGACAAAGATAATATTGGAAAATAAACCAATAGAACATGTGACAAAATATAACTTCCTAGGTTCCGAAATATCATACACAACTGAAACAGATATAAATAACAAACTCAATAAGTTTAATTATATAACAGAAACAGTAAAAAAAAAAACTTTGAAAAATAAAGCCAGAAAGTACTCTTTAATGAAATTTTACAAGACAAAGGCTGTTCCTAATATTACTTACGAATCCGAAACAGGGACAGTGACTACACAACAATCTGCTAGAATCCAAGCTGCTGAAATGAAATTCCTCAGACCAATAGCAGGATATCAAATAACAGTCAAAAAAACACAACACAGAAATAAGACAGCAACTAAGAGTAGAGGAATTAAACATAACAATAGTGAAATGCAGAACAAACTGGAAAAACAGTTAGCAAGGATGACTGAGAACAGAATATCGAAAACAGCATACGACTATTGACCAGGAGGAAGAAGAAGAAGTTTGGAAAGACCAAATACAATATGGAAAGAGCAGCAGTTTGGAGCCGGAACAGGCTAGCAAAAATCCTAAACCGTAACGAAGAAGAAGAAGACTAAGAACCTAAAAAAAATTGTCCAATACAAAAGAAGTTGGGCATTATTAATATATTGTTTATAGTTCACGCCCTAGCAAAGACTTATAATAGAACAGAATTTATTATCTTAAAGAAGCCAGGGTTCTGATTTGTTGTACTCTCATTTTTTAAGATATTTATACCTTTTGTTATTCTCTTTTTAAACAGACTGTAAGAATTGTCAAATGCTATTTGTTTTTTTAATGAATATCATAATATTTACAACTTCTGACATGTATGTAACCCAACAGAAGAAGAGGAAGAAGATTTTTATGGTTTCCTTATTTATTCATGTAGCCTGGTAAAAGTAAGGCCGTGTATCATTTTCTTTCACTAACCAGGACAAACGTACAGTACGTAGATAATAAATAAAACATTAGTCATACTTACAATGATAAGAAAATTAGTTATAATGACCTTAATGAGAGAACGTACGTGGATGTGTCTTTGTCTCTTTTTTTCACTTTATCTGCTGCTGATAATATGCAATGCGAATAAATTAGATTCTTTCAAATAAAAACTATAAAAGAATATAGATGCTCCTGCAAAGTTTCAGAAGGTAATCCTTCGGAAAGGAGACGCTCGAATAGACTTTATAAAATATGTGGAGAAGAATTACTTATTCTATTTGTAATTACAGAATTTTACTCATTAGTCGTGGCCCTCCAAATAATTTGCCCTTCCTCACATCACCCTATTAAGGCACTTTCTCTCTTCATGGGACACGTTTCATTCGTTCATTCATTCATTCATTCTACATTTTATAAGACACTTCTCTATTATAAATATCCACGAAAGTCAATTAGCTGAAATATAAGCTGCTGGTCTTGATTGGATATAGTAGGCCAGGAACGAAAACAAAATAGCTGGGGTTATTCGGGGCGCACGCCTGTTGATTTCATGTGAAACGTCTATGTCAGTCAGTCGTTTTTTAGGTATTAAATTGAAATGAAAACGAGATATTGACTGCGTACCATGTATTTTAATACCGCTTTGAAGCGTTGGACGCTGCACGCCATTTGTCCTACATCGCATCATTTCCACTGATATTCATATCCATTAGCTCGGAGACATCATCGAAAGATGTCATCTTATTTCGGTATGTACATTTTTTTCAGGTAAAACGCGATATAGAAGCTTTCGGCGTCGTTCATTGAGCGCGGCGTGTCAGTTTGCAACGCACCCGAAACATTTTCACTCGCTTGCTCAGCACCGAATATTGGGACACTTGTGAATGTCCCGTACCACTCTCTTTCCAACTCTATGCGTAATCTATATATATACAGAGTGTTCGGAAATTCATATTACAAATTTCTAGGGCTAATAGACGGGACTGAGAAGATAATATTTTGTGTAGGAACCCATGTCCGGAAAAGTAACATTTCCATGTTACAGAATTACAATGTGTCTGATATGCTGGTGTTGTTTTGCAACCGGATAGGCAGAACATGACATCAGAAGATCGCCTAATGGAACGTGAAGTGTACCCTGCTGTGGTATCATGCCTGGAGCCCATTCAAGTACCTGTTCGTCTCCGATCAACATGGTTGAGTACACGTTTCCGTAATGAGATAAACGTTACGTAATTCTGTATCTTACGTCACACCTCATCTGACATGGAGTTCCTCTGACACCATGTACTGCCTATCCGGTTGCAAAACAACACCGGCAAACCAGACACATTTTAATGGCTGCAGCACCGAAACGGCACTTTTCCAGGCATAGGTTTCTACTCAAAATATTGTCTACTAAGTCCCCTCTACAAGCCCTACAAGTATGTGATGTGAATTTCCGAACAGCCTGTATATATTCGGCTGGCTGTTGAGCGTGCTGAGGTCAATAAATTTATGTTTTACTGTTATTTAGTACGCTTACTTTAAGTTTTTACGTATAAATGATGTCCAAAATAACGTATTACTACTTAAATCGTAAGATCTCGACAAACTTCTTACACAAAACTCTTTACTACGCTATCATGATCGTGTTCTGAATTACACTGAATATAAAGGAGCGAGAACTTAGATTTAGTCAATCAGCGCTGTGTGCCCTCATTGCCAACCCGCTCATCCGCGACGCAAAAAGAAGATAGTATCACCAACCTGTCTATATATGCTAAAATGTTAAAAAGGCACCTCGCTTACGTCTCTAAGCTAATAGTTTGGGAGTTATTAAGGCAAGAATATATATGTTTCGTTATGGAACAAGTTTCTGTTCTGATACCCGTATGCTTCGGGTGATTTTAAAGATGTTTCACATCAAAATACGCTGTAATCCGTAATAAATTTAGATAATAATAACAATAATCAATATGACTCTTAAGTTCGTTTTCCGGGCCGATTTACTGTGGTCCAATTTTATCTAAACTCGACGTTTTATCTACTGCTGAGATAGATATCAGGAGATTCTGCGTGCCTTCTGTGAACTCCTTAACTGCAAGTCTGCAGCCGACAATTAAGGAGTTCACAGAAGACACGCAGGATCACCTGAAGATGTCTACCGCAGCAGAAGATGATTCTGGGACACGGCCAATCAGTCCGGAAGACCAACTTATGAGTCAAGACACCGGCAGTGAAAACCTACGATCTAAATAATCAATACATCACAAATATATCTGCCCAGTCTTAGAGAGACAGAATACATACATACATGCCATATTACCAAATTTACTACAAATGGTAGTAGCATTAAACTTAGAGCAGATACTTCCTCGCTTATTACTAACTTGTACTGTTCTGGAAAACAGCACACCCGTTATATTGAGATAGAACACTCTTGTTATTGCCAACTTCGATTAACGGTACGTCACAATAAACCAGATATTCGATATATCTCACAAAAATGTACAGATACTATCTCATAAATAATGTTTTTTTTTAAACAAAGCTTTATTTGTAATGTTTTCTGAGAAGAATTTATACTAATCTTCAAAGTAGAGACATCAGATTCTAGGGAGCGAGGTTTGTTATCCCTCGTTGGTACCGATCTCTGGTTGCTTGATGCTAAGAATTTGTTGAGATCCAATTCCACAGCTTCGATGTATTCAATGTTTTCAAAATCTCACTCACAAAATGAGACATGGATCGAAACAGATACTAATCTGATTGCGCATATATATGAGGGCTATATACTAGATAAGGTAGCAGATCGATTTCTCTCAATTTCTGAATTTTTGTCATTACTGTTCCTGCAAGAGAACTCTATTTATAATTACTAATTCATGGTATTTCCGTCTCAAAATTTCATGAACTCGTTCAAGATTTGTAACGACTGAACATCCGCTTGAAATAAACTCTCAGTGAATCACGCCTTCAAAATTCCACCAAACACACAACATTACATTAAAAACTGATAGGCTGTTACCTATGATACAAACTAATAATTAATTGATTGATTGGGACGACTATCCCCAACACATTGTTTTTACATAATACGAAAGTTAAAATGTACAGTTCTTTCAATGGAACTCATTACTCAATAAAGTTATTTTCACACTGATAGGTCAGAAAATGAATGTGTTTACACTACAGGGCCTAATGTGGCTCTTGGGGTATTAGTAGATTAAGGCTTGCACGTTTCTAAACAACCGGCACTTGGTGTCAACCGGGTTGTCAGTTCTACGCGACGGTCACCGGAACAAACGTCTGATATTCATTTCCGTTATATCTGAGACTAACCCAGGGCGATCGTGTTTCAAGAAGGTTTCGGTAAATTTAAAAATCCTGACCCCAACGGGACTCGAACTCTCAACCTTCCAGCTTGTAAGCATATTGACTTCATCAACTACGCTACGGCGTGCCCCCAATGAGTCAGTAGTTATTAAAATTTGTCACTTTAAGATAATTTATGAAAAATAGATAATTTTTAATGCCCCAGTTTATCCTTTTGAACATTTCTCTGGTGTTCTCCCCTGGCATTGGCGTAATTGTAACCTACTTCTGAGGTTGTGGCGCCTGGAAGGCGTGATTACGTTCCCCGATGATATGATGGGGTGGTGATGATGATGACAGTGGTGCGTCATGAGAGTCCTTAATCCTAAGCTTAATCTAAGATGAATATGAATGATGATGATTCCGTTGGCCATATGATGTTCGGGGAACGTTTGGGCCTTAAAGTTTCCTGACATTTGTCTTACTAGTGAGGAAAAACCAGATAAAAACCTAACCCAGGAAACTGTCCCGACCGGGGACAAGGCAGCACGCTACCTCGAGACCATAGCGGTGGACTAAAATACGCAAAATGAAACGCTGTAGTTCAGCGATACAAACTGTAGATTTGCAGGTGATTTTGTCTTGTTCGAAGTAACCGGCTAGAATTTGAGTTATTATCTGTATAGTTTTTCACTTTCCGGAGTTTTTCAGTCACGATTACGGCTTAAATAACTTTGAGATAATATTGCATACCTATGACATATATCACAATAATTTCCCCATATTATGAAGAATGTTCTCAAAAATATTGACTTACATTTCATAAATATTCTGTAAATTGCTACAGGCCTACTTCAAGAAAAACTGTGATTGGGTAGGCTCTCACAAAGAAAACTTGTTTTGAAACTATTAACACAATATTACTTTAAACATTATAAGGTACTAATGATATTGAAGGTATGGTTAAAGTTAAATTTGAGTCGTATCTAATCTAAATTATATGAATTTAATAGATTTTGTGATGGCTTTGTGTGGTGCAAGTGGTTAGACGCTTGCCTTTCACCCTGGGGTCTCGAGATCGCGTCTCGGTCATTCCATGTACGTTTCGTATTGAACGAAACGGAGCATTCGCAGGTTTATCTAGTTTTTTCTGTTTTCCACTGCCATGAAATTCATTCCGCCATTTTTCCATATTCATATCGTCCATTTTGTCCATTCGCGCCTTGACGGTGCGTCAGGCGTAGTCGGTTAGCGCCCTTGTTGTTCAATCTTCTAAAATGGGCTTCATCTCATCTCATCTCTCGATCCGACACAAGTTGAGAATATATATGTATAATATTATAATAGCTTGATAATGATAATCGAACAGGCACGTAGAAACTGTAGAAAAAGGCACCTAAGCAAACTTTATCCGTTCTCGCACGGCCAGATTTGGTTTGCGGTGACTATTTAACTCATGCCCCAAATGGTAGTCTATGACCAATCGCGTTTCAATGAATCTTCATTTACAACCAATCACAGTCGTGTTTCACCTGGAATTTATCAAATAAATTTATCATATTTAAGAACGCTCATCCTTTTTAACATTCTGAATAGGCCAGAGCATTATTTTGCAGTGACTCTCTAAGAAATACGTTGAATATAGCAATTTATATATTAAGATATAAGAATCCTAGAACGAAAGTGGCTCCCAGATTGTGTGTGTGTGTGTATATATATATCTAAATGCACGAATGTAAGCACATACTGCATGCAGATTATAATAGGAAAACATTTCTATTCTAGCAATTGATTATACCACAATAAAAAGAAACCACTCTTTGGACTATCTTAAACGTATTATTTCCCTGGAATTAACGTTCCAGAAAAATATAGTTGACATATATACATCATAGGACATCAGAAAGTAATTAATAGCCTACAATTTTGGTTATAAACAGTTTGATGTATTTAATGTTTACTCCACTAGGGTGCATTCTTACAATATTGCGATCCTTTGGCAATAAATAATATGCTCTCGTTACAGCGATGAACAACTGAAACAACAAAGGTTTCTCACTAGTGTTCAAACCTCGCCGTTTATATTAAATATACAAATATTTCAAAATAACTATATTTAAATAATGGTTTATGAGTAAACAGCTTAATTTCATTCGTTAAATACTCCTAACAAATGCCGCTCTTGATTTCTAAATTATCTACATAAATTCACGATGTCACGAAGTGACATCGTGAATTTATCGATAATTTGGAAATCACTCGTGGCATTACTTATGATAATTATCTTAAAAGAGCACAGTTACATAAAAGAGCAACCAACCAACAAAGTCTCAGAGTTACGTTGTTTTGGCACGGGCAGGTGTTAAATTCACATGGGAGTTTTAATTTGCGGTAGTTGAATAATGGAAGATAGAAATGAATCACCAGTTCTACAGTATCAATTCCATCATCTAGCAAAGAAATCAATGATGCCCGATAAGCAGGTCGTGAACCATATAAAATCGCATTTTGTTCTCGTTGGTTATAAATTACTGCTGATAACAAAATTGAAAACCAGTTCGTGGAATCAATAGTCAGTTTTTAAACTATCCGTTGATCCCCACTAACCTAATATATAAAAATGGATGTTTGTTTGTTCGTACTTTATGCGCGGTCATTCCGTTGATCCGATTACGATGGGGCATTTTACAAAATATTCAAGAGATTTCCGGGATGAACATAAGTTATAAGAGAGTTGTGATTCTCAACACCTACACCCTTAAAAATCGCCCTTTGTAGTGGAAAACGTGAAAACAAAGTAGCACTTTGGACGCTTAAATGACTTACTCCAGCCTAAACCATAACAAATACACAAAATTAATGTATCCAGAAATTAATATCGCAAAAGGCTCTACAAAAAGGCCGGGACAGCATATGTGTATCTCTTACGGATAACTCACAATAACCATGTTTGTCTTTCATTGATGCCAAGAAGATCGAGACAAGTACGTAGATTCCTGTTCAAGCATAGCAGCACATGGCGGGTATTCTTTTAGGGATAACTCACAATAACGAAATTTTGTCTTTTAGCTCATTTATGCCAAGATGATCGAGATAATTACGATATACATTTTCTTTCCAGTCGTTCCTATATTTAATTATTCGGTCTGTAATTTTGAAAATATTTAGTTCCGTTCTGATATCTTCATTTCTTTCCTTATCCTGCAGAGTATGTCCTGCTATATTTCTTAAAAATATAATCTCAACTGTCCAATCTATGTTCTTGTCTTTTAGTTATACTTGTATCCGCAAAATTCTACAATATATATATTTGTGTGTGAGCATCCGTTCATATGTAATAGAAATATGTATGTCATCACAGAAGCTCTGTTTAGATTCCCCGGCTAATTAATTACACTAACTCTAGGGGCAGTTAAAGTCACTTGGGGTCACTATTATTTATTGAAATACTAATTGTTTATTGCCCTAGCATGGTAGCCAGTCGGTCCCTGTTTTAGTATAGAGCACTGAGATTCACATTTATGTAGGGACCGGAAGGAGAGTTGCGTGGAAAGCAATCGTGTATGAAGTAAATATGTTCTTTTCATTTAATTAAATTGGCGCTAAGAATACACACGATCAATTATACACAGTTGAGTTGGTGTGGACGTTCGAGGGGCCTAACTTTATGAGGACTCTCACTCGTATTTATAGAAATGTTGTACTTGCATGAATTAATTGAGTCACGATTTGAGACCTTCTTTTCTCGAGTATCGACCCGGTCCCTATGAAATATTTGATATAAGTGTCGATCTGTCCTCAGGAATTTAGTATCGAAGTCAGGACCCTTTTCTTCGATATGTGGTTGTACATACTAACTCTGATGTTTATTGGCTATAATTTTCAATTACATGTCTCCTAGAGACGTAAATTTATTAAAATCCACCTAAATTTGTTTTTCCTTCCCATGGGTATTGGAATATTTTTTACCACAGATTTGGACTTTCAAGTTGTAATTTGCAAAATTTAAACGATCTTCATCCATCCAAGTAATAACTTAGTTGCCTACTAGATATCTCATTGAGGCGATTTGATAACCACAAGTCACTCGTTATCTATAGGTAAATAAGCGTAACTAAATTAGATTGGTTAACATACCCCCTCTAGGGAGCATTCGTGCCCCCACGCTAGTCGTATGAGGTATATACAAAAAATGTTATTCCTTTCCTATTTTTTGTATTCCGTAGCCGAATGGTCCAAGTTTCTAAGATATCGTGCCTACTACACTTGAGCTGGTTCGAGTATCTATGAGGTAAGACTTTTTCTCATGGAATTTCGGCAAGTATGAGAACTGTGTCAAACTACATTGTGATAAATTTGGATATTTGTAATAAGTAGGGGCTACAAATTGAGAAAACTAGCAATAAAATCTGGTGGACTCGACATGCTGACCATATTTCATCCCTTCTGTGATTAGCATATGTGAATATTAAGACAGCGCCGACTGTTAGGCCAAGGGCCTTCTATTCCTGACGCGACTTGTGCTTTTAGCTTCGTTTTATAAGCAGATATAACGGAAATAGCCCACATATTGGTTGGTTAAATGTAAATTATAACCCCTACATATTTTTTCTAAATCATTTAGTTACACTTCATCTATTTGTAGTAATTAGCAAGGTTCAGAAATACGTTAAATTCGGTGGAATAGCCAAGTAGTTTTATCTGCTTAGGCAATGTATGTGTGTCCTTCATTATATTTCAGAGGTGAACCATAAAACCAAATTATTCTGTGAGAGTAAGTGACTGTTCTCGAAACATCACCACTGTAACCACTAATGCCACATCCCCTACACCAGTCTTGACATCTCTGTCACGCTTCTCACCAAGTTCACTCAAGCATTTGCTCCTTAATCCCTCTGCATTATGCTTGTTTATCAGTAATTCATAACTTGTAGGATTATAAAAAATAAAAATACTTTTTCTGTTTCGTATTTCTCGATTTTATAAATCCCTGAAAGTTCAGCCTAGGAATTAATAGCTTTCTCTCCCCCCTCCAAAAATTATGACACTCTATATAGACTAGAGTCCACCGCTGTGGTCTCGATGTAGCGTGCTGCCTTGTAACGCAGAGGACCCGGATTCGATGCCCAATCGGGGCACTTTTTCTGGGTGAGGTTTTTATCGGGGTTTTTCCTCACCTGTAAGACAAATATCAGGAAAACTTGAAGGCTCAAACGGTTCCCGAAATCATATGGCCATCATCATCATCTTTATTATTGTCATCATCATCCTTCACCGGTGTGGAAAACAACGGGAAGCTACCACCTTTCTATTCCCTAGTAAAGCTGCAAGCATAGCATGAAAATCCTGTGATTGCAGTGAAGGACCTACCTTCGGGCAGAGTTACTACGGATGGATATAGATTAGTGTTCTTATTATTAGTAATAAAATGATCACATTAATACACTGAAGTCCTTAATATACAAGCGAGCTTCACTCGACTTGTGGCCACTAGCGTGGAACTGCGTGGGCAGCGCGATTAATGACTCAATGCTTGCAGTCACTTTTCCCGATATCGGCCGCAGATCGAGTGAAACTCGCTAAATCTCTAGCCACTCATTTTTAAAAACTTCTAATAATGACACTTTCACAGATTCACCCTTTCATTGATACAATAAGAATTCGGAAAAATTGTTACATCGTTACTAGAGATACAAATTATGTAGTAGGCAACGACTTGTATTTATTTATTCGCACATAGAATATACATTATCTAAAGCCCTGGAACATATTTTACATAAGCAAATGACTCAATATCTCCAAGCAAATCACCTCCTTGATCATTCATGTTGAATGTATGCAAAAAATGCAGGCTAAACGAGTAAAATAGCCATAAAAGATAACAAAAACTTAGCTTATTTATGAAATTTAATATCGCAAGAAAATGTCTCAATGTTATATTACAAAAGTATAAGAATGGATTAACCAAGCTATACATGGACAGAGAAATGCTAATAAAGAAAATAATATTTGCTTAGAATTATAAAAAAAAATATTCTTCTTTACAGTTGCAAAAGTTTGAATATAAATGGAAAAATGAAATATTTCCTGCAGCCATACAGGCTACAGAAATGTACACACGAAAGAAAAATACATTATCAATTATAGAAGATATCACTTTCCAACGCCCTCCATGGTATCTTTACCTTGTCGTGGTGGAGTGGCTTGCGTGCTTAAATGATCCTGAGAGCTATGCCGGCGGTAGCATTGCTGCCGATAGGGTTACCCATGCCGGACTGGTCGAAGGTGATAAGCCAGACGAAAAAAGTACCTTGGGCGAAAGAGTGACGACCTTTCACCGTAAAAATACAACCGTCAAGAAATGCGGATATGGGTTCAACTGGGGTAAAATTTTCCGGAGGTCAAATAGTCCCCCATTCGGTTCTCCGGGTGGGGACTAGTTCAGGGAACCCATGCCAAAGGCTCAAACACAGGGACATGTTCCTAGGAATATGGAATGTTAGGACTTTATACAATAGCGGGGCACTAGAGATATTAACGCGGGAACTAGATAAATCGTCCTTGGATATAGTCGCTTTACAGGAAGTTAGGTGGCCAGGAGAAGGTAGTCAGGAATCAGGAAGCTTTGCATTATACTACGGGGGTGCAGAAATACCTGCATTTGGAACGGGTTTTTTAGTCAGGAGGAGGATCCTATCCGCTATCCGAGATATTAAATTTGTTAGTGATAGGGTATCATACATAATTCTAAAGGGTAAACACATGATTTTATAATTGTAAATGTACATGCCCCCACAGAAGATAAAGATGACAAGATCAAGGATGAGTTCTATGAAGAATTAGAATGCTTATTTGATAGCCTTTCACGATATCATATGAAAAATTGTCTTAGGAGATTTTAATGCAAAAGTGGGGCGGGAAAGATATCTTCCACCCCCCACCCCACTAGGCAAATTCAGTCTTCATTGAAGATAGTAACGACAACGGGGTTAGATTAGTCACATTTGCCACATCAAAGAATCTCATTGTTAAGTGCACAACATTTTAGCATAAGGATATTCATAAATACACCTGGACGTCCCCAGATGGAGAAACTCGGAACCAGATAGATCATGTATTAGTGGATAAACGCTGGCACAGTAGCATCATCGATGTTTAAATCAGTTAGAGGGATAGACTGCAATTCGGATCATCATCTGGTCAGAGTGAAAATCAGACAACGGCTATCGCTTATGAGAGGAACAAACGCTAAAGATGATTCTGTAAAATTTGAATTAAAAAACATGAAAAATGATGAAATGCGGCAAGAATACCAAATCAAAATTGCTAATAGATTTGAAGTACTGGAATCTTCCGATGAAATGTGGCAAACGAAGAAGAAACTGATATAAATAAAGAATGGGAGGCTATAAGAGATACTATTAAATTGTCAGCATCACAAAGCATTGGTTGTTTAAAAAAGAGGCAAAACAAGAAATGGTTTGATGAGGAATGTGCCGACATTGTAAAGAAAAGAAAGCTAGCAAAAATGAAATGGTTACACGAACCAAATGAGGTAAATTTAGAGCAATTGGGTAGTATTAGACGGGAAACCACCAAGCTACTAAAGAGTAAAAAGAGGTAATATTTGAGAGAGAAGATTAATGATCTTGAAATGAATGCAAAAAATAGGAACATTAGAGAATTATATCAGGGAATTAGTATAGAGAAGAGAGGGTTTCAGGCTAGAACAAACATAATTCGGAATGAAAATGGGGATATGATTGCAGATTCCAGGAGTATATTAAATAGGTGGAAAAGTTACTTTAATCAGCTATTAAATGTACATACAGAACAGGACATTGAGGAGGATAATTTACAGACAGCAGAAATGCTAGTCGCAGAGCCAAGTGCATTAGAGGTTGAAATGGCGATTGAAAAATTGAAGATGTATAAAGCATCAGGTTCAGATGAGATCCCAGCAGAACTGATAAAATCAGGGGCAGAAAAATTGATGGACAAGATACGCTGGTTGCTTAGTATGATTGGGAAAAAGAATCTCTTCCAGATGAATGGAAGGAACCAATTTATAAAAAAAGGAGATAAAACTGATTGCAACAACTACAGGGGGCATCTCATTACTTTCAACTTCGTACAAAATTCTAACAAATATATTAGTAAGCAGGCTTACTCCCTATATTGATGACATTCTAGGAGATCATCAATGTGCATTTAGAAGGAACAGGTCTACAGCAGATCAGATTTTTAGTATAAGACAGATTTTAGAAAAGAAATGGGAATATAATGGCACAGTACATCAACTGTATGTAGACTTCAAAAAAGCATATGATTCAATTAAGAGGGAGAAGTTATATAGTATCCTGCTGGAGTTCGGAATTCCTAAAAAGTTAGTTAGACTTATACGAATGTGTCTAAATGGCACAAAGCGTAGGGTGCGTGTAGGCAAACAGTTTTCGGATACTTTTGAAATCCAGAATGGGTTGAAGCAAAGAGATGCACTATATCCTCTACTATTTAATTTTGTACTATAGCATGCCATTAAATCTTTAGAGAATGAGGAAGGCTTACAACTCAATGGTATTAATAAGCTGTTAGTTTATGCTGATGATGTAGTACTATTGGCCGATAGCGAGGGGATACTAAAGGCCAACACGCGGACACTATTGAGTAACACTAAGAAATTAGGACTGGAAGTAAATATCAATAAAACTAAATATATGGTCACACGTAGAAATTCATTAAATAATGGGAATGGACAGCTAATGACAAATGAGGGAAATTTTGAGGAAGTGGCTGAATTCAAATACCTAGGAACAATAATCACAAATAGGAATGAGATGCACAAAGAAATTAAACATACGCTCAATTCTGGAAATGCGTGCTATTATGCATTGCAGAGACTCTTGATGCCCCAACTCCTTTCAAAAAACGTTAAACTGAAAATATATAAAACTATTATTATACCAGTTATACTATATGGGTGCGAAACATGGACTCTTACTTTAAGAGAGGAAAGGATATTACAAGTATTTGAGAATAAAGTTCTTAGGAAAATTTTTGGACCAAAGTGAGATGAAGAGACAGATGAATGGAGAAGACTACATAACAATGAACTACATGGTCTTTATAGGAAGCCAGATATAATAAGAACAGTTAATTCTCGTAGACTGCGATGGGCAGGACATGTTGCACGTATGGGGAATGAAAGACTTGCATGGAAGCTTCTTGTAGGAAAGCCAGAGGGAAAACGACCAGTTGGTAGACCAAGAATGAGGTGGGAGAATAACATTAACTATGATTTGAGGGAAGTAGATTATACAGGGAATGATTGGAAAGCATTAGCTCAGGATAGGGATGTATGGAGAGCTTATGTCCGTGCGGTCATGAACCTACGGGTTCGATAGTGCCAGTGATTATCACTTTCCAACGAAACACCAACTATGCGAACGGTAGACATCATGGTCAAACATGAATATAAGACGTTTCAATATTTGCAAAATAGTTTCCTAATTAACGTAAAATAAATGTTTCATAATAATCAGGAATGGATTTAGCTGGGTCGAGCAAGATAACTGCTATAACTGACGCATGTGACTTCAGCGGTGGCCGTGTCGTATTCTTAACCAAAAACTGAGGGTACAGTAGGCCTATGTATCTATTTTATGGAACAGGGCTCCTGCTCTCTGTCTACAGGTGATCCACCTAGCGTATTGTTCCAATTCATTTTTGATAAGGGATCCGTTTGTATTAAAAAACCAAATTCATGGATCATCAAATGAATTATATTATAATAAATATTCATATTTGTATTATGCAACTTGGAAAATGGACATCTACACTTAGACTAAGCATTAGGCTATTTGTACAATATAATCCCCAAACGGAATTGTACAGTTGCCGTTAAAGTAAGACAGTTGTCTATAGTATGAAATATAAATAAATATCCTCAACTCGTGTCCAACTTAGGGTCGGGTTGAGATGATCCCCTTATGTAGAGGTCTGTGAATGACAAGAGTGCCAGCCGACTACGCATGACGCACCATAACGGAGGCAGATGAACGAAATGAAACTAAATGGATAAGATGAGTACGGAGAAATGGTGGAATGAAATTGTGGAAGGGGAAAATGGGAGAAAACCCCGAGAAAAACCTGCCCATCCGTATCCGTATCGTCCATAACGAAGCCCAAATGGAGTGACCAAGACTCGATCTCGGGACCCCAACGGTGAGAGGCGGGTGTCTAATAGTCTAGTATTCTGTTAATAGAGTGCAAAATATGGTTTATTTAAATAATGCACAATTTATACAGATCTATAGTTAGCGTCAAATTAAATTGTATTATATAATACAAATCACTTATGGATCCTCTGATAATTGTTAGTAGGCCCTATATTCTTGGTGATTTTCTGAGCACATTTTTTTTAAATTACTGGATATCTGCATTGCCTTGTAAGTACAATAGGGTTACAATTCTTTTAAATGAGAAAAAACAATAATAAAATGTAGGCCTATGAGAACAGTATAACATTATTTTTGCAGACAAAGTTTTAAATTAGCAGTATTTTTCTAGAGAAAACTATTATCATGAAAGAGGAAGAAAAGAAATCTGATGATTTGCGTATTTACTTAGGTTATTGCGGTAGTAACCACCTACAAGTTCAAAATAATAAAATATGAAATGTCTCCAAGTAGAAGATGCTATGAAACGGAGTGAGAAATTGCTCCTCGTCTGGTCTATCAACTCTCTAAACACGTACGTCAGTAATCCATGCTTTTATGGTCTAATATATGGGGATATATTGAAGTACTGTAATTCATGTAGGCCTACATCTGGGGACTATGAAATAAAGCGTAGTTAATGACCATACTTGGTAGAAATACGCTTTTCGAACAGATGTGTAAAAATTGTAGTTGGGTTTCTGCATCCAAATTACAATATTGCAGTATGTCAACTTTCAACTTTATCCGTAGGACTACAACCATTACAAAGTTTTGATTGCGAGCCTAAAAAGTATCAATTGATATAACTTTCCATCAAAACGTGTTTCCAAAGCCGTTGTGCTCCATTTAGAAAATAAAGATGACTAGTAGGTGATATTATGTGAAGGATGATTCTAATCCAAACGAGTAGGTGACAAGATACAAGATATTTATTTATGAACACTGTTCCGCTTATAAATATAATGAAAACCGTATCTATACTTCTGAACGAATACGAATATATAGATTAAATAAATTGCTACATAGAGTGAAAACTGGAAATTATTTTTAACTAATGTTTATAGTAAAATTTTAAGAAATATAAAACAATACTTGAGACCTCAGTCGTCCTCAACAATCAGCAGTGTAGTTTCGAAAGACCTCCTACAAAACTACACTGCTGATTGTTTTGAGGACGACTCAGATGTCAAGTACTGTTATATATTTCTTAAAATTTTAACATGGTGACCTCAACGGAGTTTTGTAATTGATTTTAAAAATCTTCCCTAATGCTCATACATATAAAAATTAACGTCTATGAATCTGTGCGCCCGTTATTGATTCAAAAATTACTTTACCGATTTGAATGGGGTTTTGCAACTATTTAGATAATTATTTTGGTATAATTAACATATATAGCATATTACCGTACTACTATAGGGCCGGAACTAAAAAAAATAATCGGTGCACTAAAAAAGTAGCTTTTTGAACGCTGAATTGGCTTACTCTGCCTAGACTATAACACATACACCAAATTAATGTAAATTGAACTGAATATCTCAAAACAAAATTACAAAAAAGTCCGCGACTACATATTCATATACCTATATTTTACGGATAACTCACAATAACCATTTTTATCTTTCAGCTCATTGATGTCAAGAAGATCGAGATAAGTAGATTCCAGGGCAACGGAGTGTATAAAATAATTATGTTATAAATTTAAATTATTATTTTTCATTTTACTTACTTAACTAAGCGTAAAAACAAGTTTTATTTATTTAGGCGTATACAGCGCATGCCGGGTATTACCTAATATTCCATAAACGTTAACATGACTTTCAATAGTAGCATAGGAAATCAACTGGTTTTCAACCTCGATTCATGTAGGGTAAGACCGCCTATATTGGACCCCTAAGAATATTACACCATAGATACGAAATGTGAGAGAGAATAAATTTTAAAATTAATTTTTCGTAAGATCGCGATTCATTAGCTATTGATTCATGCACATAATTTTCAATTTATTCTGGAAATAATAACACAAATTACATTTTGTGAAAGGTCTGTATTGGTTCAATTTAGGAATACACTTTCCTATATTGGACCATCCATCCATTCATCATATATTCTGCCCGAGGGCAGTGTATTTCACTGCAATCATAGCATTTTGATGCTATGCTTTGCAGCTTTACTAGAGAATTGTAGGTGTGGTAGCTTCCCGTTGCTTTCCACACAGGTGAACAATGATGACGAAGATGATAATGATATGGATGATTATGATGGCCATATGATTTCGGGGACCGTTTGGGCTTTAAAGTTTTCCTGACATTTGTCTTACAGGTGAAGAAAAAAACCCGATAAAATCTCCACCCAGAAAACCTGTTCCCGACCGGGGATCGAACCCGGGCCCGCTGCGTGACAAGGCAGATATTGGAGCATAAGCTTCCTAAATTGGACTAGTGTTCAAACAACAGGTGGAATGTATAAATAACCTATCGGATATTAATTTCAGCCATCACAATTGTACTCTTTCCATTAGGTCCCAATTTTGCACTATCTTTGTGTGCCCACTCATTACGCTTCATTTATTGAATCATGTCTTTCATATCATGCATTCGACATAGAATGCAAAAACAAGGTACCCTGACAATTCTTTAGTATTCCTTGAATTGACAAACCTGTTTTTGTGGCCTTCTCTAGATAATTTTTGTAGGACGAGGAGGCCACAACTGTTGAATCAGCAGCATTCCCCTTTCTGCTTTCAGTTGTTTAAGCAATGATGATATTTTTTGCATTTTAACATAGTTTTTAGATAGTGTAATTCTTTTATCTTGATAAGGAGTACTGTACTGATGAGCATGTGATAAACTCAAGCTGTAGTAGTGGTGCGCTCACTTTGGTGGAAGTGTTGTTTTTGGTGGTGGATCAAGAGTTGAGATTTAGAGCGGCTGCTGAAGATATTTTAGCCCTCTCATTTTCATGAAAATCGCTGTCTTGGTAGCATCCTGTAGATCAGCTGCGGAATAGTCGCTATATTCAAATATATTTCTGTTAACAGGCCAAATACCAGTTCTAGGGAAATGATTTACTACGTTGACCAGAGTTGCAACTTGTCTATAGGAATTTTCTAGCATATCATTAATTTGAAATTGAGTAATAGACTTCATAATAACAAAAATATAAATAATCTAGAAATAAAAAGGATAAAATTACAAGTTAAAGGCGGTGTGAAATTCACCATTTGAGATCAAAATTAGCATATTTTGGTTTTTTGTACTAAAAAATAGCCCGTACTCTAATGTATATTTTGTCAAATGTTCAGAGGCCTATGGCCCTTCTAAGTGTCATAAATTACGTCAGAATTAAAAGGCTGCGCCAGTTAAATACCACATGCATGCAAATCTTTAAACTTGTTTTTCCACACGTTTATTTCCAATGCATTTTTTGTACATTCAAAACTGAATGGAATTCAGAAATGTTGTCCTAGACGGTTAAAAGTTTTACTGCATGTCCTAAAAACAATGGGTAATAAAGTAGTGAATGGGTTTCATGATTGGAAGTAGTTTTTTAAGAAATAAAAAAATAAAAAGTATTAAATTATTAATTTTGTTTGTAATTCCATGCATGAGGTACAACATTATGTTTTTCTACCATTATATTCATATTATAAGAATTCTAATGCATGTTGTTTTTCTAAATATTTTAGGGGTTTTGTAAAAAATCAGACATTTTACTGAAAAATTGTGGAACCCATTTAATTATATATATACAATTTTTTTAAATATAATATTTAATAACTTGTAAAATAAATGTCTTACAACAATGAAACTTAAATACCTCTTTATGTATCATGCAGTGAATGTTTATACAAAAATCAAGTCTTCAGCTAAAAACATGTAAAAAATAGAAATTTCACCCATCACCCTCCTTAATGGGAATGCCTGTTCCATTCTAAACAACATAATTGCGCAAATGACTGTAAAATACTCTTAGTATCACAAGCACTGTTGGAGTACACAGGCCGAGGCTTAAAGAAGGCCATATCAAAGAGCTGTAGGAGATGTGTGGTGTGTACTGGAAGAGAGATCATTATTATTAATTACTCTCGTTCCAAGATAATGGCATCAATGTTATTTGTGTGGAGTTTTTGCCCATCATTTTTTTCTCCCAGGCACCATATTGACATCTACTTAACATCCTGTACGAAGAAATGTCGTAATTAATTGAGGTAATAAATAAGTATGGAATTCAGTTGTAATTAATATTTAATTTTAGGAAGTGATATTTTGAGGTTATTTTAATTATATTATTTTTGGTCTGATCATCTTACCTCAATATTAATGTTGATTTGTTCTTGAACATGTTTCTAAACAATTCTGTTTTATCGTCAGCTTGTCCAGACTGGTTTTATTTATGTTGCATTTTGTTGCACAACCTGGATGTCAATGTCAGCTCCATCCTGTGGTTGGCCAGAAAACCTCCAAACAAGGTCACGCTCCATCGGTATATCAAAATTCATAACTCTGTTTTTGTTCTTCTGAATATAAATGTTTTCCCAAATAGTCAGCTCTTTTGTATTTTCTAACTGTTTTAATAATTTAGTGTTTGAATTTGTATTATGTTTTTCAGACCTTACATGAGCAGCAACTGCAGATTTTTCTATTTCCCCATTTTTAATATTTAGGAACGAAAGTAACACATAAGAAATATTAAAAATGGGGAAATAGAAAAATCTGCAGTTGCTGCTCATGTTTGATCTGAAAAACATAATATAAATTCAAACACTAAATTATTAAAACAGTTAGAAAATAACAAAAGAGCTGACTATTTGGGAAAAAATTTATATTCAGAAGAACAAAAACAGAGTTATGAATTTTGATATACCGATGGAGCGTGACCTTGTTTGGAGGTTCTTTGGCCAACCACAGGATGGAGCTGACATCGACATCCAGGTTGTGCAACATAATGCATCATAAATAAAACCAGTCTGGACAAGCTGACGATAAAACAGAAATTGCTTTGAAACATGTTCAAGAACAAATCAACATTAATATTGAGGTAATGTGATCAGACCAAAAATAATGTAATGGAATTCAGTATTATAACAGCAAATTCATCGGAATAATTTCATTCCCCAAAAAAAGAATAGAATTTAATTTATATTTCATATTTTTAAATTGGACCACTACTAAGTTGTCCAATATACGACTAAACCTCCGGCCCAATATAGAACAATGTGCCATTTTTATTTCTTTTAAGAACACCTCTTAAATTAATCTCACGAACACGCATGTAAATGCCATATTGATATAATCATTATTAAACTGTCTTGTGAATGTATAATATCACTTACTTCAGATTGAAGGTTTTCCACTTATTGTTCTAGAAGTAGATCTCAAAAATTAGATTTAGTAACTGCCAAATTTAATCATATATGTAAAACCAAGTCGCACATTCGTAACACTGTTCAACTTCTTCCTAATGGCAATGGGAATACAAGGTTCGGTTTCACACGAAAAGAATGCAGTAAATTACAGTTAGCTTACATTTGTGCTAACGGTTCAATTTAAGCAGTGGAACAATATATGTGGTCTTACCCAATTATGAAGCATTTGTAGTGTAACATTGATGACAACAGCATAAGTTATTTATTGTATGTCTGGAAAATCTACATACGGGTGTCATGTAGGCCTAATCATTGGCAAACCCAACAGGAAGAAATCAGGTAGTATTAGGTTTCACATAACTTGTGATTGTCCTTCGATCCATCTCGTCTGAGATTGTGCGAAAAGTGTTTGAAAATGTGTAGTGAAGTCGCATCTTGCTGGAAAATAGGGAGGTGGCGCACAGGTCCAGGATTTCCTGGTACAGGTTGCATTGACAGTCTTCTCAGCAAAACAAAAAAAAAGTTTATATATAGGCCTATATGTAGTCACGCATGATTACCCATCAAACATTCATTTTAGGGTAAACTCGTTTAATGAAATACAGAATTATTTTCTGCTATTGAAACGATTGATACACATAAAAGACTTACTGCTGTGGTGTCCACATGTTGACTAATTCTTCTCCAAGACGAAATATACGATACGAATTCTACTATGGAAACAAATTATGTGTGCATGCGCGCGATTCGTGGCGCTTCTAAAATTAACATTGAATGAAGAATTCCGTACTTATTCTTTTAAATTATACCAACAATAGCCATTTTGGGTTCATATTTTTAAAATTATAACTTTTTATTTTATTATACATTTTTAGGGTGGAAAAATCCAAGGAGCAAGTCCTCCGGGAGGGTCTTTAAGCCGTGGGCCCCGAGTCTGAAGATTTTCAGGCTCGTAAAACATTCTTAAGCCTGAATGAAAGGCCTCTGAGCAAAATTTGACCGAATATTCCCGTCCTTGGTTTCCTAGATGTCAGTATGAGGCGGAACGCTGACCACGGACCACTCCAGTTACATCTATACGAAAACAATAACTAAATTAGTATGGTTCAAATTCCTCCCTGTAGGGGGAGAGCGCCTAAATCTCTGTTAAAGGAAACATGGGCTTAGAAGAAGGTATGTGAAACACTGTGTATAGGCCAATTTATTTTAAGCAAAGGTAGGCCTATTAAGCACGAACGCACTGATAGGCCAAGGAAATTAATGGATATAAATATGATGTAAAATTGACGCCCTACAGTTAAATACATTTTAATGTTCGAGATTTTGCTGCAATGAATAAAAAAAAGTGAGGTTCAAATGTGTGAATTTTAAGAATTCGTATATTCACAGATATAAGTCGAATTAGTGACTTGTAATACTCTTATCCAATATTATTATTTTGTCTTGTTATAAGTGTCTAAAGTTACATTGATATAACGTTTAATAATATGTCCACACACACACACACATACCACACAAACATACGCACACAAACATACGCACACAAACATACGCACACAAACATACGCACACGCACACACGCACATATATAACGTAGTGGTAAAAGCATAGGTTTTGTGAATAAAAATATGTAACAGAATTTATCGGAAAACAAACCTAAATAAATAGGAAAATAGAATCTTTAACTATTTGATAACCTACTTTTATAAAATATAGCAGAATTTCCCGCAAAACAAATAAAAATAAATGGGGAAAAAGTGTTTTAATATTTTACATCACACTCGTACAAAGTATAACAGAATTTCTCGGAAAATGAACCAAAATAAATGGAAAAAAGTTTTTAAATATTTTAAGCATACTCTTACAAAGTATAACAGAATTTCTCGGAAAATAAACCTAAATAAATAGGAATGAAATCTTTAAATATTTGATAATACACCTTCATAAACTTACAAAAAACATTAAAATATAACTTATTTCACCACCATCGACGGTTCTACAGCCCGTTTCAGGCCTGGACGTCCCTATAAAAGTGACTTCATTCGTGCCTATTCTTCGCCTTCCTTCTCCATCCCTGTACACCCAGTGTCCTCATGGTCTGTTCCGCGCTGTCCAATATCTAATATCGGAACGTCCAACTTTTCGGTTTCCACTTATATAACTTATTCCGTTCACTGAAAATATCAAACATAGAAATTATTATTATCTGATAACATTAGTAACATATTTTAACTTTCTGATTGTCCTTGTGTTTAAAGTGTTATTTCATGATTGTTAATGCCCCAAAATTATGAAAAATGGTCATTATGTATCATACACATTGCTTTTCTGACATACTCTTTGATTTATATCTCATTTTAATATTTGTGAACAACAGACAAGTGAATGCTTCTTGTACTGAAAGTGTTGCTGTAAACTGGTTTAGTTTTTTGTACCTTTAGTTAAATAGAGCAGAGTGAAAAAATCATAGATCAGATAAAGCTTCATTTAAATTTCTCCACTTCTTTCCCTATCAAAATGGTCTCTCTTTTTGCCGCAGTATTAGTGGTTTGTTTGATCAAATTGGAATCATCTTGAAACCAACTGGGTGGCATCACTTCATGGACAGCTCGTCAAAGAGCCTCAAAGCTGTGCTATTATTTAGTAGAAATAAGTATCCATCTCTTCCTATCTCACTCAGTGCACCTCAAAGAGAATTACATCAGTATCAAGATCTTGTTAGAAGCCTTCAAATATGATGAGTATGGATTTGAAGTTATTGTAGACTTCAAGATGATCGGGTTTCTAATGGGGCTCCAAGGTGGTTTCACCAAGTTTCCCTGCTACCTTTGTCTTTGGGATAGCAGAGACACCAAGGCGCACTACAAAAAGCGAATTCTGTCACAGAAGACTGAGTTCTCTGTGGGAACACATCATTTTAAGTGGGAGCCACTGGTAGAAAGCAAGAAGCTGCTCATACCTCCACTGCACATAAAGCTGGAGCCCTGAATGAAGATTCAAAAGCTTTCAAATACCTTCACGCTTTTTTTCCTTAATTTTTCCGAGGCAAAGGTCCAAGCAGGTTTTTTCGTGAGACCACATATAAAGAAGACCCTACAATGTCGACGAATTTCCAAAGAAGCTTGATGAGAAGGACAGAGCTGCTTGGACGAGTATCATTGCTGTTGTTCAGGGCTTTATGGGCAATAAAAAGGCTGAAAAACTTTGAGCAACTGGTACGGAACTTAGTGAAGAACTATAGCGCAATGGGCTGCAGAATGCGTTTGATGCTCATTACATTCAAGGGAATATGGGAGCTTACTCAGAGAAACAAGGGGGCGCTTCCATCAGGATATGCTGCTTTTTGAACGCTTTTTGAACCAGGATAGTGTAAAGGGAGTATAATGGAACACTATTTGGGGACCAATTCGTGAAAGCAAATCTGGAACAGCAACTCATTTATAAATATATGCTGGTATTTTGTTACTCTATTGCATGAATTTTAATTGCATTCATCATAATAAGTTGTAATTATAAGAAATGACATTTAGTCACTTTTCTGAACGCAAATAAGCGAATTTGGAATCTATAAATTTCCTGCTCACAAAAGCAAAGTTTGACATGAATAAGTAGTTTTTTATAACTTTTCAGATATAATCAATTAGAAAGTAACATTTATTTTCGAAGGACAAAAATTGTGTTACATAGTGAAATTATTGTGTCTCGACAAATTATAATTATTGGCTTATTTTTATAGAACCATGGTATTAACATACTTACACAGGATGATTCAAAAGGTTGTTCACAAATTTCAGGAGCTTATAGAGCGGTCGAAATGCAACAACTTTTGATTAGTAACTTAAGGTCTGGAAAGTAATCCTGGGTCAGTAAAAGCCTGGGAATGTCTGGATGGACAATAAATTATTTTGTGCACACACATAAGCAAATGTAAATTTATTAACCAATTTGATTTTAAAAGACTAGGTATTCTACCACCACATTGAATACAGGCATGTTCTTCCACATGAGCAAGAACTTCCTCTTCTATAGCGACTGTTCGAATACTACGTGGCCGACCTGCATGATGCAATGAACGCAAGGAACCTGTCTCTCTAGTGGGTGGTGAGCTTTTTGGAAGTTCGAGGATGTGATTGACGTCTGTTCGAATATTGTGCGCTGTATGGGCCTTGAGCTTCGCGTACATTACAATTTCCTTTACCATACATGAAATGCATGTCTCGAAGTTCTGAGAACGTGTATTCCATTTCACAAGAACCACAAATCTTCAAAGTCATGCTGTAGTGGACCTCTACAATGCACTGCAGATACCGTACTGAAATTAAAACAACCTACAGAGCGCACGAATGATAATCAGATGTGAACAGAAGACTACACAAGTACTGTACTGCACTAAACGGTATGATAACAGACGGAGCGTCTTCATAAATTCATAAAGTAGTGTATCGAACCCAGTGCCTCTCTGAAAAGTAAGCTTAGACCCGCATTTGACGTCCCCGACTTTCTCAGGCTTGTACTGACCCAGGATTACTTTTCAGACCATAAGTTATTCATCAAAAGATGTATTCGAACCCCTCTACAAGTTCTTGAAATTAGTACACAATCTTTTGAATCACCCTGTATGAACATTTCAAAATTAGTTTTTATACTATTAATATCCTACATATTTAAGCGAAAATGGAAATACCAGTAACTTTGTCTTTAAATAAATATGAAATTATTTATATTTAATCTATAATTATTAATTTGTTCACTGAAATATACATAACAAAGGAAACAGTTATATCAGATAGTTGGCCCTTGAAATCCAAGAAAAATGAACAATAGTTCTCATAATGTGGAGACTTCAATCACATATTCTACAGAAGCAAATACTGTACTTGTAATCGTTAAAAATATCCAGAATCGTTGCATTAGGCCAACATATTAAACCATAGGTTTTTCTTTGCGCGCAAATCCTTCACTGTAAACTCAAATTTCTCTACAATCATATCGTATTTGCAGTTTTTTCTAGAAATATGTATGAAAGCGGTAGCTTCCATTTGCTCTCCGTATGCCATTCTCTCTTTCCCATTTCAAAAATCCGATTGGAGAGTAAATTTGACTATATACAACCTTATCTACCTCGGCGAATACCACCATAAGTATAAACCGTCAATTCCACGAAGGTGTCTACTGGTCAGATACCAAGAAACCTTCATTATGATTAGTCCCCTTGAATGCATGAAAATATATAACTTATTATTTAAAAAAAGAAACATTTTATATGAACCATTCTGTGAGTGAGACATTCTGGAGATAAACATATTCCCTGATCTACTATAAAGCTTGCTCTCATAAAATGTTGCAAAGATAAATATGAATTTTATTTGTAAAATGATTCATGATGTTTTAGAGGACGCAATGTATTTTATGAAATATAGTAGTACATAAAAACTTACAGTAGTATTTAGAGAGCCATTTAGCATACTTTTTGTTGAGATAAGAAATGGGAAATTACACTGGTCATCATGACTTTTGTCTCATGAGTACCAATAGTCGTATTTAATGCAATTTGAATCGTGTTTTCAAATATGTATTCGGAATTTCTCCATCACCCACAGTTTTTTTAATTTCAATTTAAATTAATGGATTTAAATAATTATTTTTAATAAACGTTTTTTTCGTGCAATTGTCCATTGTAAAATAAAACGGGGAACTCTTTCATCAGGGTATTTCAGCTATGGAAAAGATATATCAAAGCAAATGGAATCCTTATATGCTGACCGATTATTGTTGAACCATCAAGAGGGATGCTCCACAGGAGGAATATAACAGAAATCGTAATTTCTTATTTTCTAGGTGAGTCCGAATGTTCAAATATTGTGTAGTTACGAATGTAGAAAATATTAAATTGTTTGAAATTATAAATTCCTGTCTCTCGGAAACCATGCGTGACGGAGAAAAAACCGATATCATATTTGAAATCAGAAGAAAAAATACTATCAGAATCACATATTGTTCTTTCTGAGATAAAAAAGTTTCTTTTTTTGTTGCGCAGTGTTATAAATTTTTAACAATTCGGTATCAATTTAATTCACATGCAATATCAATGAACTAACTAAATTTCTTCATGGCTTGTAGAATCCGTACTGAGGATCTCCTCTAGTTTTTTCCTCAGCAAAGTGAATGTTGTTCATATCCCCGTTATCCAATTTTTTAAGATCCATCCAAATAGTATCTGTCTATCTACGCCTAAGACGATTCTAATGATGTTTTTCCAATAAAAAATTTAAAAAGCATTTCTAGTCTCGCGTATTCGAGCTATTTACTTGCCTATCTCAATCACTTAGGGTCGGTTTCACCAACAGAGGTAACTGTATTACGCCAGTTTAAGCTATGCATTATACACGGGGAAAACTGGCGCAATTCAGTTACCTCTGTTGGTGAAATTGACCCTTAGGGCGGAATTCACAGTCGTAACATCAACTTGAGTGATCCCGTAAAGTTTTTGCGTACACTCATTTCAAATGTATAGTTGCCCCTCATTCATATAATGAGGCATTGTTTAAAGCAGCTCATCATCACTGCCCTTAAATAATATCTCAAATAATTATACTAATGATATACCTTGAAAATGTTAACCGGGAATGATTTTGGAGATTTTAAGGAGTTTATTGAACGAAATGGAAATGTACAGTAAACTGGAGTTTAAGAAAATATATCGTTTTCACAGCTTCCGTCGCCGTGGCGTAGTCAGTGGAGTCCCAACCTTCCACTCCGACGATCCGGGTTCGATAACGGTGGGGTAGGGGATTTTAAATCTCCACTTTATGTCTGAGTGTGTGTCATTTCTTTGTCATTGTATGTATGGATAAGATAAAAGGTTAAGAAATGTAAAATGAAGAAAAACACTGTAAACTAAAGAAAGCAAGAACGAAAAATCTGACATCTTCAAAGTAAATGCAATAAAAAAGACCGCAGTTCTAGGTATTTTACTGCCTTTAATAAAGGAAAATATTGAAAACAACAGATGATTATCACAATTATTGATAATTGCAAATTAGATATATTCCAACTTAAATTCTAACTTCCTTAAAAGTAAAACTTCACAAGGATAATGAAAATAACTGGAATTTTAACAGATTTTATAATGTTATCATCTGTACCATAGGAACATTTTAGCATTCCCTCCGTCCCGACTGTTATCAATGTTGATATCTCTAAATTCCATATTTTGAACGCCTGACTAGAGGCTATAAGGTAGCAGCCCTACCACTAGTCTTGCTCTGTGGATGGCTGGTAACCAACCCAGGGGACTTCCTACTACTCGAAGAAACTTGAGCAAAGACTGGAATGATCACACTGTATTAATATTATAGGTATTTATGAAGAAAAGAGGTATGACTAATTTATAACAATTAAACCTGATCACAGGTACTCAACAGACACATTTAATAGTGACTTTATAACCAAGAAATATTAAAACCTAATTGAAATGCGACATTACCCATAAACTTTGCTAGACAAAAAGAACAAACACAAATATAGGAGGAGTTATTTTTGTTATATTTTTAAGTTTATGTCGTAAGAAGGGGACAGGGAAAAAACAATTATCCACTTCTCCATGAAACCGAAAATAAAATATTCAATTATACAACGTTGTACGTTTTTACCTGTACGCCAATTTGGAAAGTAAATAAATCCACGACTAAACTATTTATTTCACTGCTTCACACTTCTAAAAGAGAGTGTTTTCATTGGAGAATCTAATGATATATCAAACTTCATTCCGACAAAAAATGTCTTACCTGGTTCTTCCCTCGGCCTTCAGTATATTATGTATAATCATCATAATCCAGGGATTAAGCCTGTTGGCTCGTTCCGGTTTCATGAAAGCTAGAATTGTTAAAATTGCTCAGACCATCTTCTGTATGGGAGTCCAACATTTCCTCTTTCCGTGCGGTTTATAATTTGGCAATAATTTTGGAAAATGTTTCTTCTGGCATTCTATCAATATGTTCCTTCGAGGCGTTCCTATATTTAATTACTCTGTCTGTAAGTTTGAAAATATTTAGTTTTTTTCTTATATCTTCATTTAGTTTCTAATCCAGCAGAATATATCTTGCTATATGTCTTAAAAATCTCGTCTCAGCTGCTTCCAATCTTTGTTCTTGTCTCTTAGTGATCGTCCAACATTCTGATCCATACATCAATACAGGAACATTACATATAAATGATTATAATAATAATTAGGAATGCGCACATTTCTGACTAAGAATGAATGTCCAGTTCCTTGTTTTTCGGATTTTCTATATGGTATCTATGACTCACTTCAATTTTACATGCCTAATCCGTGGGGAGTTTAATCTTATTCCTAACTATAAATGCGTTATTTTGTTCTCTTAGAGCACCAAAGGATATATTATCTGTCGCATAATTTCCCACATAGAAGGCATACGCAATTTTAATCTGGGAGTGAAAACTCCTAATACTACAAATTTTGTGGTGGGAGCCGTGTACCGATGACCGCGTTACGAAATGTCGTAGCTTATAGTTTTCACCTGTCCAGAGATTGGATGATATGGCTTGCGTGCTATAGAAGTCTCGTTGCACCTACGTAAAGAATTTTGTGCTTGCTATGGTAGGAGGTAGCAAGAATCGAGTTCTGAGATCTTCTGCGACTTAAGTCTTCCATGTCAACACATCTATCTATCTATATTGCCGTAGCCCATTAGGAAGTCATTATAAGGAGTTGTTAGACCAAGCTAATTTTTAGTTAACTTATTTGCTCGTAGATGTAATGGATGACATGCGGTCGACACACCGACACAATGAGACATCTAACAGGCAACTAAGGTAATACGAGGACGTTGATGTCGGTAAATTTTGCTTAGAGGCCTTTTTATTCAGGCTTAGGGATCTCTTACGAGCCTGAAATCCTTCAGACTCGGGACCCACGGCTAAAGTCTCTACCGGAAGACTTACTCCTTGGATTTTTTGTCCTAAAAATTCATCGACCCCGACCAAATTGAATCCGCGACCCTCGGAACTAGAGGCAAGGAGCATATCCATAGTTCACTTGGGTATATAACTGATGGAGTGTTAACAGTGTAACTACTGTACGTTAAATCACACCTTCAAATTCAAAACCGATTTCAGTTTTTTTCGGCATATTTATCATAAGTAATGCCATGAGTGATTTCCAATTTATGTAGAGGATTTGCAAATCAAGAGTGTTATGACTGTTGAACGAATAAAATTAAACTATTTACTCACAAATCATTATTTAAATATAATTATTTTAAAATATTTATATATTTAATGTAAACGGCGAGACTGAAAACAAACGAGAAATGTTTTCTTATGTTTAATTTGTTCATCCACTGCAACTTGATCATATTACTTATTGCCAAATAGGATCCCAATGTTGTAAGAATGCTTCCTAGTGGAGAAGAAATTAAACACATCAAACTGCATATTATAACCAACATTATAAATTACTAATTTTTTTTTAGGAAACAATTAAGTAAAATCGTCATTTAAGAACACAATTATTGAATACACAATTATGAAATGTGTAGTTCGAAGGACTCTGTTCATTATTTGCTATATTCAATGTATTTGTTGAAGGGTCTGTCACTCTAAAATAATGCTCTGACCTGTTCAGAATATTAAAATTGAGGAGCTTTCTTTATTTTGGTAAACAGAATTCGATAAATTGTGAGGTGAAACACGACTGTCATTTGTTGTAAAACAAAATTCATTGAAACGTGATTAGACATTGACTCCCATTTGGGGCATGAGTTAAATAGTTTGCATCAATTATCCTTATGACGGCAACAATGACATAGACGATGTGTTTTTATGGGAATTAAACATGTGAACATCTAGATCAGTCTTATATTAATAAAACAAATGTCATTTATAAAGTATATGGTACTTAACAATACGGCAATTTTATGTTACGACGTCACGTCCGGCAATTGTAAGTAATCCTTCATTACGTGAGAGGAAATTTTGTCTGAGAATTCGAAATTAATTTGTTTACTTACAGTAAGTAACCCCTTATAACTTACAGGATCACTCATTGTATAAGTGATACATTATGAATTCCTCCTTGAACATTTTAGGACGATGCAATTTAAAGAGTGTACCTCTGTTAAAAATCTCTAAAAATAGTAGACGATATTATTGACCTATTGGTTAAAAGGGACTGTCCAGTGTGAAAAAATCTGATTGTCGGGGAACGTGTTACTATGACGGTTAGTTATTTCACGCTGTAATGGCTATGATTTGTATAGAAACCAGTCAAATTTTAATTACAGTAAAACGTGTTCAAAGGCGGAAGAGCAATGGGACCAGGTTTTTTCCACCGTAGACAACATTCCGCATTATACAAACAGTATTAACCAATCGTCTATTAGAGAGTACCGTAGATGTATGGTTACATACCTTGGATTAATTGTAGTTCGCGCCCGCGCGTTGGAAAGTGAACTTTAAGTATACAAGAGCGACTTCGACGGTAACGCGCAAAAAAACAGTTCCGTTTTCCGCAGCGTTAAAAATGTTTCTTAGGCGAGTATCCTGACGATAAAGTATTAGCGCCTCACTATGAGAGTTGTGCAGAGCCTCGATTTGTTTCTCCGCAGCTGTTCAATATAATTAAATATAAAACTGGGTTGGCCGACTAACGAACCGCACTATAATAACTCCGCATGTTAATCATTGTTAACTATTGTCGCACGGTGCCCGCTTTTATATAAACGGACAATTATCACAGTGAAGCGATAATATGCAGTTTCGATTTCCACTCACTAACTATTCTTCCGCTCACATCCTTTGATTCCCCGCAAGTTTTATTCCACACTACATTGTGTCGTCTTTAGCCAATCTGAAGATGCCTTGAAATCGTTATTCCCTAGGGATATAACAACAGGTAGAGCTTGACGTTGGTGCATCAGTTCGAAAATGTTGAGATTTCTGATTGTGGACTTGTAAAACAGTCCCACACTACTTAGTTTATTTATTTATTTTTTATTTTTTATTCTCAAAAAACTTGAGTTTTCCCACATTTAAATTTAGTCACTATTTCCTGTACTGAGAGTTTGTTTTTCTTTATCTTCAATCACTTCCACTTTTTTTTAATGATAATAATACATACGATTTAGCCATCTTTATTCCGTAAATTCAGAACGCTACCTGTGAAAAATACGTACACAATCGGTCTCAGATCTTAAACTAATTTAAGATTTTACAGTGCACTGGTTATTTGTTTGACAGATATCACACTCCAATTTTGATTAAACAAACCTGTATTTTGCAAAACGGGTGTGCAGTGAGGCCGAAAGAAAATTTGAGATACAGATAGAAACCCTACTTCACCCGGCGCGGCGGCAGGTATCATCACTTACGGTTTTTGTCTAACGGGAATTCAATAAAGTGGAATCTAATGCATTTCTCTATATTTCCGCCTTATAAACATTTTTTCACGAATTGTGTAGAAATACGCTTGCGTTTCCGCTTGGACATATTCCGTTTTATACAAAATAATTACATGTTAAATTGCTATTATTTTGCCGGGACCAATAAATGTGTTCACATTGGACAGATTTCCGGATTATTCACGTTCCGGATTAAACAAGTTTTACTGTACTTGCTAATATGAAGGGTAAGTTTCTTTGTCCTTGAAAGCTATAAAAAGTATTTTTAGTTGTACAACATCACTTACCAGTATGCCAAAGTTTGAAAATATGTAAACCCAATACTATACTGTATATTTCAGCCTTTGACTTCTAAACGATACTATTTTTATGGAGAATCGAATGGCACCTCAAATTTCATTTCGACAAAAAAAAAGGAACATTTCTAGTTATTTCCCTGTACCCTTTATATGAGAAATGGTTTAATATAATAGCTGGGTTAGACTGTTCTTCTGCAACTTAAAACTTCTTTCGAACTTGCATCTTATCTTGCAAAGCTAGTCATCTATGAATTACGACCGCCTCCTAGTCACATGGTCAGCGTTGCTGGCACGGGCTCAATACTCGATCTTGGACAGGTGGCTTTTCTCTGAAATAAAATTCTTAACACTCAGTTAGTACGGGGAATACTTTTGAAATATAAATAATCAGCTTATTAGTTTTTTATACAATCTAATTAATAAATAAAGTTTTATCAAGTGGAGGTATCATATCTAATGAAAATATTAATTTTGAAATTATTTCATATTTTCGATGTAATATTTTTATAATTAAAACGTAAGAACAAATATAAAGTTTTATTTTTGTGTGTTTCCTCTGATGAAATGTTGAACTTAGTGTTGATGATGCGTTGTCCTCCATTGAACGTGAATAATTATACTGAAAATGAATTATGAATACGAAAACTGTGCTGTCAAGCGAGTGAAGCTATCCACGACGTCAACATTTCCCCTTAACTCCTCATCCGGTTGTCCCTCGTCTCGAAACTACTGAAGAATCATGGTTCTAATCAAGTGGGTCACTAGTTGATGATGGCTGCTTTTACTATTGTATTTAGCGCCTGATATTTACTTTGTTTTTTAGGCTATATGTCTGATGAATAAAATAAGTGATAGTAAATTTAGGGTTTATAATATAATAATAATAATAATAATAATAATAATAATAATTATTATTATTATTATTATTATTATGTCCATCGCTGTGGTCTCGAGGTAGCGTGCTGCCTTGTCACGCAGCGGGCCCGGGTTCGATCCCCGGTTGGGACAGTTTCTCTGGGTGAGGTTTTTATCGGGGTTTTTCCTCACCTTTAAGACAAATGTCAGGAAATTTTAAGGCCCAAACGGTCCCCGAAATCATATGTCCATCGCAATCATCATCATTCACATTCATCTTAGATTAAGCTTAGGATTAGGGACACTTGGCGCACCACTGTCATCACCATCACTCATCATATCATCGGGACAATGTAACCCCGCCTTCCAGGCGCCCCAACCTCAGAAGTGGGTTACAAGTACGCCATGCCAGGAGAGAACACCACGAATGTCGAAAGACAACCCGAGGCAATAGCAAAAAAATATTATTATTATTATTTAATTTTCATTGCTGCACCATCGATCTTTTATAACTATCTCTTGTTAGCTCCATGGGTATTGTAAGTTCATGCACATAGTGCATACGAAGTAGTCAGAACGTAATTCCCATCCAATCACATACATTAAACATATAATAAAGTCGCGGGCCCGTATGGATCACGACTTTCAGAACAATGAGGCATTACCAAAGTCCAGCATAGAACTGTATAAGCCTGGGGATACATTTAGATCCAAATTGGAGATTTAAAAAACGCCCATACAGCAGGGATTCATTTTTTGAACTACCTTAGTGGTATTTATTAACGGTCGACATAACTATGATGATTATGATTATCATTATGATAATAAATTATGATAATAATAATAATAATAATAATAATAATGATAATAATAATGATAATAATAATAATAATAATAATAATAATAATAATAATAATATGTCTAATAATAATAAAGCGCTTAGGAAAATGTTTGCACTAAAGCAAGGAGAACAGTATGGCGAATAGAGAAAACTACATAACGGCGCACTGCATTGAAATCTATGGGAAACTTGGTTGCAGTAAGAAGAGTTAAGTCCCTTAGGGAAGGGAATGTGGTACGAAAGATCAATAAAAGTGTTCATGTATAACTTCTTTTAGGAAAACCGGAGGGAAAGCTGTGCATTACATAAGTCAAGAATGTGGTGGGAGAATGACATTAAATGATTTGAGTGAAGTGACATATTCAGGGAATTATTGGAAAATATTAGTTAAAATATGGATGTATGGAGAGCTTAAGTCATCGCGTCCATGACCTTCCGTGTATGATAGTGTCAGTGAGTTAGTTAATTTATACTAATAATGCATTTTAATTATGTCCTTTGAGTGAACGGAATATTAATTGTAATATATAATTGTTTATAGTATGGGTCGTAGAAACACAGCATGTAATGGAAAATCTGGTAATTGTGCGTTCCTTTGTTATCTCTCTCTCTCTTGTGTTTGCGCTTGGTGTTATTAAACAACAATGTTAATTTATTATCATCCAAACAATACACAATATTATGCTATTTGCAGAACATTCTGGTACCATTATGTTCAGCAAAAGTCAAATAATAATTAAAAATATATAAATGTTATGTAATTCAGTTGCACATATAAGTACATTGCTATTCCAAACATCTGAATTGACATTATCATTATTATTAAGCCAAGAATTTTTGCAATATAACATACTAAAGTAACTAACTGGGACTACCGAACTCGTAGGTTCATAGCCGCGTGGACATAAGCTCTTCTTACATCCCTATCCTGAGTTATTGTTTTCCAGTCATTCCCTGTATAATTGTGCCGCTTAGGGATCGTCTTTTGTTTTCGTTGCTTCTATTAGCGTAGATCTGATTACCTCCAAGGTTATTAATCACAAAATTACTTGCCTCGGGCCCATAGAAGGCAAGGATTGATTCATCTTTCTTTCCAAGGCGTATTAACATAAATCAATAATGATTCTCAAACCCACAGAGTGACTGAAAATGATTGTTTTCACTATGATTATCAATCAGGAAAGCTAGACAGCAAAATAAAGGGAGCTGGAAATAATCTCCTAAGTGAGTGAGTTTCCGTATAGGCTTATACCAAACAGCTACGTGCACATAAATCAGATAGAACATTAATTATATAAAAAAATATTTAATGCAAACAAGTAGTCTGAAGTAAAAACAAAATCAAGATAAACATTTGATCATTCAAGAACATAATATAAATAAATAAATGATAATACTTTTACAAGACAAAGACCACACCATACCTCATACTACACTCATGCTAGCGTCCAAGCCAGGGTGGCTTCTTCCCTGGTCTACAGGACCAACAAAAACTGCGCCGCTTCTCGGCTTCAGACGACCTTGTCCATTTTAGAGTTCCAATCCCATCTCGGAATGGATCGATGAATGAATGAATGAATGATAACGTTCTGCCTGTGCACCACGTATATGAAGGTTCCGAGGTAGAGGGGAGATGCGCCGTAGGAACAGCGCGCCAGGAGAGGTAAAGAGGGAGAGTGGGGGTAGATGCGTGGGGGTAGATGCAAGGAGAAAGGAATATTGGCATAGTTCATGAATATCACAGTCTAGGGAGGATAACGACGCTGCAGTAATGAGCCGAAAAACGCACTTTCGGTTCATAATGTTTCCCTCAAATCATGATTAGTATTATTCTCTCACCTCAATTTTGGCTTAGCTACTGGGCGCTTTCCTCTAGTTTTCTCTGCCCCTCTTTCATTCCCAAATTTTGTGCCATATGCCCTGCCCATCATAGACTACGAGTCTTAACAGTTCATATTATATCTAGTTTCCTATAAAGACCATGTAGCTCACATTGGAGTAGTCTTCTCCCTTTCCCTGTCTCTTCATCTCTTTCATTCAAATATTTTCCCAAGAAATTTATTCTCAGATACTGATAATCTTTTCTCCTCCCTTAAAGTAAGAGTCGATGATTGGCGCCCATATAATATAACTGGGAGAATGACAGTTGTATACATTTTTTATAAGTAATGCTCTTTTGATTTCCAAATCATCGATAAATTCACGACTCACGAAGTGAGGAGTGAATTTTTCTAGAGAATTTGGAAATCAAGAGTGGCATTTGTTAGGACTATTTAACGAATAAAATTAAGCTGTTTACTCACAAATCATTATTTAAACTATAGTTATTTTAAAATATTTATATATATAATGTAAACGGCGATGTTTGAAAACAATTGAGAAACGATTTGTACGCTTCATTTGCTTATTTTGTTCATCACTGCAAACAGGTCATATTATTTATTGTCAAAGGATCGCAATATTATTATAAGAATGCACCCTAATGGAGAAATTTATAACCAATATTATAGGTATACACAGCGAATGATGACAAATCAAGAGCTTCAGAACATTTGAATACTACTACTACTACTACTACTACTAGTACTTATAGGTATTAATTAATTTCTTATATCCTATGATGTAAATTTGTTAGATATATTATTCTTGAACGTCATTTCCTGGAAAATAATTCGTGTAAGAATGTGCAAACAGTGGTTTCATTTTTTTGTGGTATACTCAATTGCTACAAATATAGTATCTCCCGCATGCTCTATCTGTTGACATTCATGCACTATATATACAATCTGGTAGCCGTATTTCTCGGGGAGTCGGTCACTGCAAAGTAATGCTATGACCTATTCAGAATATTAAAAAGGAGGTTCTCTCTTTAATACGGTAAACTGTACTTGATAAATTCGAGACGAAACACGATTGTGATAGATTGTAAATAAAAATCATTGAAATGTGATTGGTCATTGACTCCCATTTGGGGCATGAGTTAAATAGTCAGTTTAATGTTTACTTGAGAGAAATTGATAATTGAACTGATTTCTCGTGCGGGGAGATCCTCCATGACCCTTGTGTGGTCAGGTATCTATATACGAGTATGTGTATCAGTTTATATTCATATCTTGAGAAATCGGTGTCCCTGTAAGACCGGGAAATATATTTTACTCTGTGAAGAGATTGAAAGATCGTGTCAAATTTATAAATTCTGAATATTTACCTACTATTATCAAATAGTGTGGTCTTTTTAGGCCTATGTGCTAGGTGAATATTAGTTCTCCTTGTTGAATTCTTAAACTGTAATATATGACACGTTCTACAGAGTTTGGGAATCCCCAATAGAAATGTTATAGTTAAAGCGATCAAATAATACAAAAATAAAAATATGATAAACGAATTTGAATGCTGATGACTAACTAACTAACTCACTGGCACTATGGAACCCGTAGGTTCATGGCCGCACGGACATAAGCTCTCCATATATCCCTATCCTGAGCCAATGTTTTCCAATCATCCTCTGTATAATATACTTCCCTCAAATCATGGCTATTGTTATTCCCCCAACTCATTCTTGGTCTACCAACTGGGCGTTTTCCCTCTGGTTTTCCTATAAGAAGCTTCCATGGGGATTCGTGCCACGTCATGCCCATCGCAGTCTACGAGACCAACTGTTCTCAGTATATCTGGCTTCCTATAAAGACCATGTCATTCACCGTTATGCAGTCTTCTCCATTCACCTGTCTGTTCATCTCTCTTAGGTCCAAAAATTTTCCTAAGAACTTCATTCTCAAATACTCGTAATCTCCTTTCCTCCCTTAAAGTAAGAGTCCATGTTTCGCATCCATACAACAGAACTGGTAGAATAACAGTTTCATATATTTCCAGTTTAACGTTTTTTGAAAGGAGTTGGGAAGTCGAGTTTCTGCAATGCATAATAACACGCATTTCCAGAATTGAGGCTATGTTTAATTTCTTTGTGCATCTCATTCCTGTTTGTGAATATTGTTCCTAGGTATTTGAATTCAGCCACTTCCTCAAAATTTCCCTCATTTGTCATTAGCTGTCCATTTCAATTATATAATGTATTTTATGTGTGACCAATGCTAATGACTAGAGAAATGAAATATTTAGTGTGTCTGTCGGATTTTATTTTCAGGCCAGTTGCATTCTTTTATATAAACATTATATGCAAGGTTAGAAGGTTAGGATGAGTATGTATATGAAAGGGTCAGGTCATCACAAGCCCCCTGCCTCCGCTGCCCTTGTGCACTGGCTAGAGTTTGTAAGCCTCGTTTGCCCGGGCTAGGAAGGCAAACAAAAACATTGTTGGCTGTGTAGATTTTACTAACACATATTAACTTGTACACACATATGCATATTTCTAGAATGAGACTGCATTAAACAGATTTAGGCATTACCATTACATGATAATGATGCTGGTAATAATGTTAGCCTCATGGGCTAGTGGTTAGCGTTTCTGACTATAGTTCGTGAGGTCCCGGGTTCGATTCCCTGTCAAACCATAGGAATTTTTCCTTAAAGGGTGGTTGCCCATGGTCTGGAATTTAGGTTAAGTTTAGGTTAAGAACTCTCCTGGCGCTTCATTATCATTTATCACCCATCATATCATCGATGTAACGTAACTCCGCCTTCCAGGCGTCTCAACTTCAGATGTGGGTTACAATTACGCCAATGCCAGGAGAGAACACCTGAAATGTCCAAATGGCAACCTGGGGCATTAGGGGGGAAAAAAGCAGGTTTGTTTCTGTTATATAGACAGGTATTCTCAACCAAAATATACAATGTTTTCTTCCACACTTCCCGGTCTTGCTGTCTGCTTCTGTCATATTTCTCTTCTTCATGTTGTCTAGGTCCACCACTGTGGTCTCGAGGTAGCGTGCTGCCTTGTCGCGCAGCGAGAGAACACCTGAAATGTCCAAATGGCAACTTGGGCATTGGGAAAAAAAAAAATCAGGTTTCTTTCTGTTATATACGCAGGTATTCTCAACCAAAATATACAATTTTTTCTTCCGCACTTCCCGGTCTTGCTGTCTGCTTCTGTCATATTTCTCTTCTTCATGTTCTTTAGGTCCACCTCTGTGGTCTCGAGGTAGCGTGCTGCCTTGTCACGCAGCGGGCCCGGGTTCGATTCCCGGTCGGGACAGGCTCCTGGGTGAGGTTTTTTTTTCGGGATTTTTCCTCACCTTTAAGACAAATGTCAGGAAGCTTAGGGCCCAACTGTCCCCGAAAATCATCCGGCCATCATCATCATCATCCTTCACCGGTGTGGAAAGCAACGGGAAGCTACTACACCTATAATTCCCTAGTAAAGCTGCAAAGCATAGCATTAAAATGCTATGATTGCAATGAAAGACCTGCCCTCGGGCAGAATTACTATGGACGGATGTTGTCTTGAATTCAATTTATCCACGTTGACTTTGATCTACCACGTTTCCCTTTTCCAGGAGGTATCCATTTCAATACTTCTTTGTTTGTTTCTGTGTCCCTTCTTCTCACTATATGCCCTACCATCTTAGTTGGATTTCTTGAATCTCTTGTACAATATCCTTTTGTACGTTTATAATTTTTCCTATTGTATTACTTTTTATTTTGTCTAATTTTGATATTTTTGCCGATCTTCTCAAAAAGTCCATTTCTGTGACTAATAACTTATTTCTGTGTTTTTGCAATAATATTAATAACAATAATAATGTCTGAACCGGTACATCCCCACGTGAAACAAGGGCGCTTCCCTTACTAGAGTTACATAACCAAGCTAATTTAGTTACGCTTCTTTTCCTACAAATCTCATCAAGCGACAAGTGATTAGCTCCATCGTCTGTAATAGTTACCTAACTGGAAACTAAACCTTACTTTGGATGACATAGGCAGATTACATTTTGCTCAGAGGATCTAATTTAGGCTAGACGTTCATTATTTACGGACCCGAAAATCTTTAGACTAGGGAACCAGGGATAAAGTCTCTCCGGGGAAGGTGATTTGTTCCGTCCTAAGAAATTCATCTATCCGAGCCTGGTTTGAACTCACGACTTACGAGGCCAGAAGCAAGAACTTAACTTATAGACCATCGAGGCCATTGGTGATGATGTTGATAATAATAATAATAATAATGATAATAATAATAATAATAATAATAATAATAATAATAATAGTAATAATAATGTAATAAAAATAATGTCTACCTCTGTGATCTAGGGGTAACGTCTTTGTCTCTGGAGATAGTTCCGTCTCTATTTTCGTGTCATGTGTCAGTTTGGTCCAAGGATCCCTTTCATGTCCAATCAATTCCGCCCAGTCGTTCATAAACAAACAGGTTTTTCCTTCCTTTTTGGAGACTTCGGACTGTCTGTATCGGCCGCTGTGGACTAGTGGTTATGCTCCTTGCCTCTAGTCTCGTTGAGGGAAACAAGGTCGCGGGTTCAAAACCCGGCCGGAGTCGTTATATTTTTAGGACGAAAAAATCCAAGGCACAAGTCCTCCGGGAAGGACTTTTAAGCCGTGGGTCCCGAGTCTGAATATTTTCAGGCTCGTACAAGATCCTCAAGCCTGAATAAAAAGGCCTCTAAGCAAAATTTACCGAATTTTCCCGTCCTAGTATTACCTTGGTTTCCTAGATGTCAGTATGCAGCGGAACACTGACTACGGGCCACTCCAATGACATCTATACGAAAACAAGTGTGACTAAATTAGTATGGTTCAATTTCTGCTCTGTAGGGGGAGAGCGCCTAAATCCCGTTGAGGGAAACAAGGGCTTACAAAAAATTACTGTCTGTAAGATAGATAGTTTGCTTTAATTAACGTTAGAGATTGGTTAAAAATGTTTTATAATTTTATCCAAACATGTGTATTAAAAAATGTACACGGCCCCGATGCCTCAGATACAGCGGGACCAGGTTCGATACTAGTCGGGGCAAGTGTCTTGGATGATGGTTTATTTCGGGGGTTTTCCTCACATATAAGACAGATGTCAGTAAACGTTAAGGCCCAAACGGTCCCCGAATAATAATCATCATTATCATATTCACCATGTTCAGTATGAACGTGTGAGCGATTTGTGTGTTTCGTTATACTGTTGTGTTGTCTCGGAGGAGCCCTGACATTAAGCAGATCGCTCATTCGGGTAGGCCCTCCATGTCCTTGTGTGATTAAAACGTGTGTGTGAGATTCGTCTCCTGGTAATTCATGTCACACAAAGACCCGGACGGAATGTGGCAGGTAAAAAGTACCTAAGTTAAACTGAGTGAATGGAATGAAACAATATATACGCTGCGGTGGGATTCATGATTTTTGAATAATGAAATACTAACAGACTACATCAGTATCTACATATCCATCCATAGTAATTCTGCCCAACAGCAAGTCTTTCACTGCAATCATAGAATTTTCATGCTACACTTTACACCTTTACTAGGAAATTATAGGTGTGGTAGCTTCCCGTTGCTTTCCGCACCGGTGAAGGATGATGATGATAATAATGATAAGGATGATGATGGCCGGATGATTTTTAGGGACCGTTGGGCCCTTCGCGTCCTGATATCTGTCTTACAGGTGAGGAAAAACCCCGAAAAAACTTCACCCAGGAGCCTGCCTCGACCAGGAATCAAACCCATGCCCGCTGCGTGGCAAGGCATCACGCTACCTCGAGACCACACCGGTGGACTATCTACTATCCATCCATATTAATTCTGCCCGAGGGCAGGTCTTTCCCTGCAATCATAGCATTTTCATACTATCCTTTGCAGCTTTACTAGGGAATTATAGGTGTGGTAGCTTCCCGTTCTTTTCCGCACCGGTGAAGGATGATGATGATGGCCGGATGGTTTTCGAGGACTGTTGGGCCCTAAGCTTCCTGACATTTGTCTTACAGGTGAGGAAAAATCCCGAAAATAAACCTCACCCAGGAGCCTGTCCCGACCGGGAATCGAACCCGGGCCCACTGCGTGACAAGGCATCACGCTACCTCGAGACCACAGCGGTGGACTATCTACTTATAATAATGGAATAAAAAAACAAATCGGATTAAATGGCATATAGTATAGGCCTAAAGAATTGAATTGTCCCCGAGTAAGAATATTCGCTCGTTTCTGTATGCCACAACATGTACATTTTATCCTGTTTACCCTACAGGCTTGGAGGCAGAGAGATGGCAGCCCCTTGCGTTGCGCTTGTAACACAACCAGGGTGAAATTTCCATATTATAAAAAGCTCGAATACTCGTGCACATCGCCGGACGAAAAATTAGTTGATGGCAATACCAGAATGTACAAGATGAGTTCATATAAGAAACGAAACTATAAGAGAAGAATTAGGAGTACTACCAATTATACATCTTCTTCTTCTTCTTCCTTTCCAGGAATAGTCAATGCGACCTCTTCCGGTCTCAAGTTCATCGTTTCCTTGGCGTTCCAAAGATCTTTTTCCATGTGGTTTATAGATGTTGATCGTTTTGGATAATTTTGTATTCTCCATTCTGTCTAAATGTTCTTTCCATTGGTATTTGTGCTCTTCTAGTTTATCGAGTATTGAAAATATCTACAGTTCATTTCTTATTGATTCATTGTGTAATCTAACCATGCGTGTACATACTTTTACGGATCTTAAAAATTTCAATGGCTTCAATGTGTGAGATATCTTTTTTGTAAGTACTCAAGATTCAGATCCATATAAAAGAACAGGAACAGCCATAATTTTATAAAACCTGAGATGAGTTCCTCTTCGAGTCTTTCGGAGGGTTCTTCTTATGGTACCAGAGTTCATTTGATATTGGTTTAATTTATTGTATATATCCCAATCTGGGCAGACAAGGTTAGGAGAGAACTCCAAAAGATTGGGAGGGGTTGGGTATGGGAAAAAGGAACTGAAAATCGCAAGAATATGTGGAGGAAAATAAGAAGGAGGTACTTAGATATAAACCGACAAAATATTTTGGCCGAATGTGCGGGAAAACGATCACTGTTTTTATAAAGAGACCTAAAACAAGTTTGGGGAAAAGAATCATATATACTCAATCTAGGATTTAAAGAGAAATCAGGGCTTGCTTGGTTCAGGTTAGGGGCATGGAAATTTTTAAAAATTATCGTCGATCACGATATGCGAATATGTCCAATGTGCGGGAGCTTTGAAGACGAGATACATATATTAGGAAAATGTAACGATTTAGAATATTGGAGGCATCAGTTATTACCGGAAAGATTTTTAAATTCAAATCGTGAAAGATTGGCATGCTACGAGTTACTGGTAAACTCAGAAAATTGGATAAACTTGGTTAGATTTCTGGACAAACGCGGAAAATAAGAACAACACTTATTCAGGAATAAATAAATATGTTAATAAATTGCAATACCATTACTTCTTAATAATTCTACATAACTAAGTAAATGTGTAATGTAATTGTATTGATATCTATTTGTAATATTATTGTGTTTTTTTTTGTTTTAAGTATATTATCTCCAAACATCAACTTATTGTAACGGACTGTCAACAGCATGTACGGCTTACTGCCCGTGCGATCCATATTTGTAAATAACATTGTATTTATCTTACTTTTAGTTTAGTAAAGTCCTTATGTATGTATGCTATATCTGAACCAAGATAATTGAATTGAAGTGTGCTATCTGTTCTATAATTTCATTATTGATTACTATTTTAGGAATTCACAGTGAATAAAGACCTTATGCAGGAAATATTTTGTTATATGGAAGTGAAACTTGGTCTTTGACGGAATTACAAAAGAATAAAATTATAACAGTTGAATATGATTATTTTAGAAGAGGCCTCCAAAAAAACAAGACAGGATAAAATAAGAAATGAATTCCTGTGGAGAGAAATGAATGTCACCACATCTGTTGTTAAGAGGATTGAAAATCAAACGCTTAAATGGTATGGCTATGTACAAAGAAATGGAAAATGAAAGATGGCCAAAAAATATATACCAGTGGTCACCCCCTGGAAGAAATAAACGTGGCAGACCAAGATGGAAATGGAAAACCTACGTCAGAACTATAATGGATGATAGGAATTTGGAAGAGGGAGATTGGAATGATAGAGATAAATGGAAACTGAAGACGGCAAACCTATAAGTGGGGAAAGCCGAAGAAGAAGAAGATTACTATTTTGGCTCTGACTGGCACATTGTCCTAAAAAAGCTATAATTTAATTTTTGAAGTTGAGACTTTGAGATTATAATAGAGTTCTAATTGATTCAACGTGTAAATGGCTCTTTGTAAATCATCCTCTGACTTCTGTATAACTACCAGTTTGTCTGCATACATTAAAATATTCATATACATTTCCTTATTAATTTGTGTTCCATTTGGACTTGATTTTTTTCCATTTTCTTATAACCTCGTCAAAATATATATTAAAGAATGTAGGTTTTATTGAATAATAAAGCCCATAAACAAACAAAATTAAAATTTTATAAAACAATGGCTGTCCCCGTCCTTTTGTATGGGAGTGAATCTTGGATTACCACTACCAAACAAGAAAGTAAAATCCAAGGAACCGAGATGAAATTTTTAAGAAGAGTAAAAGGCGCCACTAGAATGGACCAGATAAGAAACGAGGATATCCGTGAAGAACTGCAGATCTACTCCATAAAAGAAAAGATATTTAACAACAAGATACAGTGGAAAGAACAAGTAGAAAGAATGGAAGAAAGAAGATTACCAAATAAAATCTTCCATTATTTTCCAAGAGGAAGAAGAGATGTCGGACGTCCTCGGAAGAGATGGTCTTAGATCTATTAGTGAAGACGGAACAGGCAACTCTTACCTAAACCAGGTAGTGAAGAAGAAAGAAGAAGAATGTAGGTTTTATACATCAATCTATAATTACATGAAGCGATGGACTGAACACCTGCAACAAATAGATAACAAAACTTCCGAAGCAGGCTTGGACGTACAAACCACGAAGGAGAAGAGATCCTGGCAGACCAAGAAAGAGATGGAGTATTGAGCCGAAATAGACCATGGATCCTATACCGTGAAGAAGAAGAAGAGGAAGAAGAAGATGATGACGATACATGGTGAAATAATTAAATATTAAAATAAGAAAAAGTAACTTTATTCAAACCACAGCTCGGTTTATATTTGACTCTATCCCTAACAATCATCACATAAAATATCATTTTGTTGAAAATTTAATAATATATTTTATAATGATGTCATTTTGAAGGGAAGATCATTATCTATGATGAGCAGTGACTGCCTTGTATTTTGAAATATGTTGACATAAATTGTAACGAACTCACTATGAAAATGCTATTAAGTTGTCAACGGTTTTTACGGAACAGAATTGTAACTAATGTTTTGAACTAGATTATTTGTGAAGCATAACAGAGGAATATGAGGATTTTTAATGATTCAAAAATTCGAATTCAAACTAGTTCTGATAAAACATAATCATGAAACCAATTTACAAGTTTAAAAATATCACGTCAATAAAAAAAATATTCACATTCTAGAGATTTTGTTTGCGATACACAACACGCACATTTTATTGATTAACACTAAGAAATTGGATAGGAAATAAATATCAATAATATCATATATACACACCACATGTATATATATATATATATATATATATATATACATACTTGCTGGCCCGGCGAACGTCGTATCGCCTTTAAATATTTTTACGTTACTTTTTTCCGATGTTTTAATAGTTATCTGCTATTCGGGGCGGAAACAAATCCAACTAATCTAAGAGCATAAATATCGGTCCAGCCGTTCTTGAGTTATAAAGAGTGTAACTAAATCCGACTTTGTTATAGGCTATATATATATATATATATATATATATATATATATGTAAGTCCCGGCTACTCGTTTCTGTGGCTAAGATATACGTTAAATTATGTTATAGTAAACTAAATGAGAAATCTAAATCAGAAAGTTTTTGTTTTACACAATTTTTTAGTTCTGGTACGTTAACTGCACCTGGTATAAATATGGGTGGTGGTTTATGTGGAAGTGGTTTTGTTGATTGAGATGAATTTATGTTTGCATTCTCAGTATCATCCATAAGTGTATCGTAAGGATTATATACATTTATTGATGGAATATTTTGAGGAGGGTTGCTGCTGATTTCATTATACTTTCGTTTTTTTTACGAACTTGTTGGCAGTTTGGATTCTCATCATCATCAAGAAGTCGCTGTATAGTAATATCATCTTGTGATATATTATAGTCATCTTGTTTTTCATTTAATTGTGGCATGGAGATTGTTTCTGTAATATTAGGCATATTATTATAACTAACATACTTACTTACAGTTATGTCATTCCGTTCCTTTGGATCTTCATATGTTTTTAAATTGACATTCTTGTTAAATGTAAGATTTATGTCACATAGGCCTATACCAATTTGCGGAAATTCACTTGATATCTTATCATTCATGGTCTCTAGAACTGATTCGCCATATTGTTCAATGTCCCTTCTCGGTCCAGTTAAATTTAAATCAAGTTGCTGTCTTTCAGCCAGATTACTTAAAACTAATACTTACACACGAAATTAATATTATCAATATATTGAAAATAAAATAAACACTGAACACACTTAAATTATGAAATAATCAATATTTGTAATTCAATTGAAATTAGCGGTTGCAACAAAAATCACAGCCACCTGGTTAAATAATAAACCAATTACCTTACACCCTCATCTGTTAGAATCGTATGGAACTCACAGATAATTATAAGTCTTTGTTAATAATAAAGAAATAATTTGCAATAAAAAATAATGCGATTATAAATTTAGTTATAAACAGCCGTAGGTCTCAAGTTGGATCAAACAGCACACAGTGTGCAAATTTTATTGAAATCGGTTCAGTAGTTTAGGATTCCATCGCGGACAAACAACGTGACACGTAATTTTTTATATGTATATATACACACACACACGATAACATGTGGAAATATATTGTGTGTTGGAATTTGATGGATAATGATACATGAAGGGCATTTTGAAGAAGTGGCAGGTTCAAATAACTAGGAACAATAATTACAAACAGGAATGAGGTATAGAAGAGAATTAAATACAGGTTCAATTCAAGAAATACATGTTTTTTTTACAACACAGGGACTCTTTTCATCCCAATATCTCTAAAGTTGTTGCATTAAAAAATGTGTAAACTGTTATTCTTCCAGTTATATGAATGCATAACAAGGAGTATTAATTTAAAAATTCATTTGTAATCAATGTGTTATATACAATAGCAAAATTCATTTGTAACCATGGTAAAAAAGTGCTGAAACAGCTGTAACGAATTTGTATTTTAATAAATATGGAAATCATATAACAGTTTTTTTATTTAATTAACATAAATCTGGATTTTCATCAAGTAAACACCAAATCAATTGATTACTTAATTTTATATTGGTTATAAATAAAATAATCATTGTTTAGGGAAATTGTCGTGGTAAATTAAGTTCAATTACTTGATAAATATGATTTTTTTCTGGTATTTACAGTTCCCTTAACATCAGTACACAAATTCGGAATCATCTGTAGATATTTAATCGTACATGGTCTCTATATTAAAATATTCTACATAACTGGCTTCGATGTAACACACGGAGTTTAAAGAGAGAGGGATGTGTATATGTTCATAGATGCCTGATAGCTCGAAAAATAGAGTCCGAGTACGCACAATTGTATATTCTGGATTCAAATCCCAGATCAGGCAGAATTTGTTTCTCCTAATTTATTTACTAACTAATTAACTTACTGGAACTGTGGAACCTGAATTTCATCGTCGCACGGATATACCGTAAGCTCTCAATGCATCCAGTCATTCCCGGTATATTTCAAATCCCACAGAACATGCTTGATGTTATTCTCCCACTTTATTCTTGGCCTAACTACAGGGCGTTTTCCTTCTGGTTTTCCTAAATTAAGTTTTCATGCATCTCCCACATTCTTCGCTCATACCACATGTCTGCGCGTCGCAATCTGCGAGCCTTAATTGTTCTTAATGCACCTGGTTACCTTTATAAATCATTTTTATAAAATTCATGATCTGTTCCGTTGAGGTTTATTCAAAATTAATATAAAATTATAGAATATTCACCTGAAAGGTCCGTCTCCTCAACTTAATTAATCATTTAACTGTAGCGCTTTCGGGACTTGAACCAATAACAAATTAAACAACATAATAAACAATAACATTGAAGAAAATAACATTTTCAACAGCAAAGGAGTTTATAAACTGACATGTAAGGACTGCAACAAATTTTATATAGGAAGGACAAACAGGAGTTTTAACATCAGATTCAAAGAACATTTTCGAGACTTCATTCACGCAGAAAGGAAATCAAGCTATGCAAAACACGTTATCCATGAAGGACATCGCATGTTAAATATTGAAAACACCCTATCAGTAACGCACAGAGAAAATAATCCAGCGAAGATAAACGTACTCGAAGAGATGGAAATCATGAAAGCAGCTCACAACGACAGCCTTATAAACGAAAACGAACCCAATACATGCAACCCCCTCTACCAGATCTTCAGTGAAACACCAGTTTTGAATCCTGCCGATGATGGGACAAGTCCCGAAAGCGCTACAGTTAAATGATTAATTAAGTTGAGGAGACGGACCTTTCAGGTGAATATTCTATAATTTTATATTAATTTTATAGATCATGTAGCACACTGTTATGTATTTTTCCTCATTAACCTTTCTGATCGTCTTTCTTTGGCCCAAAGGTTATCCTAAACATTTTACTTTCAAATACAATTTTCTCAACAGCATGTGGTGTTTCCAAGCAGTTAGTCATTCAAGTACTAACCATGCCTAATGTTTCTTAACTTGGATAATCGTGCGAGAACAGGTGTTTTCAAAATGATAGGCCATTAACTAAAATATTTAATCTCAAGTGATTTTCATGAACAAATTCTGGAAAATATTCAATTAATGTTTTCCTTATTTTTTATCTAATTATGAGTTAACTCATATTAATAACTTCAGGATAAACCTTAATAAAATGTATTTCGTAAAAAAAGATTTAGTTTGAAATTAGTTTTGAAGAGAATGTGGCTCCGGGGAGTGTTTATGTGAGTGGAGATGGCTGGCATATTGTTGAATAATGTCTTCATTTATATGTACCCTGCCTGGATGAGGAAGTACCAAGTATAATATGACGGAAATTGTTATGGATATCACAGATTGTCGCCAGATGGCATCAGCTCCCTGGACTAATTGGGAATATCTGATAAATTTCTCCGGGAATTTGGTATGCGGGTTATTACCTCATCCCCTTTCGTTTCAATTATGCACGTTCCTACGCTTTACCAGCTCTAGATCTGCATAGCTCATTACAAGTTAAATCAACGGTATTCAGATATTTCATCAGCATCTAATAGATAGGTATACATAAAAATTCGGGACAAAATCATACAGACTGCATCTACCTACTTCGAATTGTTTCTTGTTAATATGGAAATTCTTAGACGTTCAACTACGAGCAAATATATAAATCATTATCATATCTTCATCATTTATCATGTTTTAGACCGATTGTGATCTGTTTCTGCTGCTATACTTGTTGGGTCTGTCTTTTTCCTGGTCGCCCTCGTTTTCAGCTCCTTTGTGCATTTTATCATGCAGTTTCTCTTCGTTCATTCTAATGACATGTTCAAATTAATTTTCTTCTATTTTAGTTGTTACACAGGCTATTTATAATTCTTTGCGAATATCTGAAAGAATATATTTGTCTTAATCGTTTGATGATAAATATGAGTCCAGTGATTTTCCAGATAAGTTTTTAATTTTTCCATACCTTAAGCGTATATCGCTTTAAGATCTAAGCTCATGCCGCTTCTATAATCTTTGCTTGAATACAAAATATGTCATGCATTTTCAGCAGAACGTAAAATTATTTTAACGATATTGAAAAAATATAACATCATGAAATGGTCCTGGCAATGAAATTCAAACCCAGAATTTGACCTGACAAATAGAAAAACTGGATTCGTCGCCTCCGTGATTTATTTTATATTGAGTTTACAAGGTGTGATAACTGATAACCTTAATGTTATCTTACCGCGGAGGAGCAGAAACTTGTATTCAATGCACAAAACAATACAAATAATTTATATAATTATTACATTAGTGGTAATGGTGATGTCATGAAGGAACTACGCCTGGAACCAGTGAGTAAGTACGTACAAGACAGGGTTACTAAAGCCATATGCTTCGCTATTCCAACAGGGAAGATATCTCTTGGTATTCTAAAGAAGCTCTGGATACATAGTTCATCAGTGAGTTCGTAACAGGTCTTTTGTATGGATGAAGAAGACATCGCCAGTAATTGTCCGCCGTGGAAGATCAGATGGTAGCATGACAGCTTCCTGGCTAACGGATACAGGTTCGATATTCTGCTTGGTTAAAAATTCTTCTTCTTCACTTCCTGGTTTAGGAATTAGTTGCCTATGCCGAGGTTAAAAATTGTATTTGTAAAATTAACACAATTTAATCTCGGGGCCAAGAGGAGTGGTTCTGTAGAATATTTAATTGCTAGATAATCCACTAGAATTTAGCATTAAATTGGAAACCCCTGCATAGTAAAAAAAATATACTGAGAAGCCATGTGGAAATTTTGATAGCGATTTATATGTCGGATAGGGACATTAAACCTGGCGGCTCTCTTCGTGGATTATAATAAGGGTGGGCCGGCACCGGGTTTCATCTTTTCGCTTCTCTTAATCAACGTTCTTTATTCAACACACTAGAAATTTGTTCACAAATACACAAACATACACTAATTCTACAATTCCCCCGTACACATTGGAAGAATACATTATTTATGTAAATTAGTCTACCGAAGTTATGCGTGAATTGAAAATAGACCACATTAATGCCACCTATCCGACCAGTTTGGAACTAGAAGAACATAAAGTACAGTAGGTGACTTTGGAATAGTAATTAATTACAGACACAAAAATCAGAATACAAGTACAAAGTCATGGTAAAATCTAAATTAAATATCTAATACAAAATAGTGAACATAAATGTGCACATAATTACAGGCTTATTAATAAGGGACAGAAGAAATCGTTTTAAACTACTAAATTATAGAATTAAATATGTGAATATTCATTCACAACAATTTCATTTTTATTAAAATAAAAATGTGTCGAAGAATTTCATGCCTGGTAATTTAATTATTAATTTATTACACATTTGATTAAAAACTACATTTGATTTACATTAAAGTTTTGCCAAACTAAATGTATATCATATCTTTTGGTTTTATATTTGATAGTAAAAAGATAAATTATTACAATTTGTTTGTTCGAAATATAATAATACATTGAAGTAATGTTGAATATTGAATATTTTAAATTCACAAAGCAAAAGTTTTGAAGGATATAATAAATATATTCTTATGGATGTTTGTTATTATTTCTTAGAATAATATATCCAATTCTCCTTCTTCTTCTTCTTCTTCTTCTTCCTTTCATGTGATAGACTTAGTGGTCTGTTACGGTCTCAATCCAACGTTTGAAAGGTCTGCCCAAAAATTTTAGAATAATATCAATAACATGAAAGATATGTTAAAAATACATCTTTTTCCTATTATACCTAATGTTTGAGTAAAATATCTCGGTTCAGAGAATAGGCCTATGTGGTATGCATTTCCTGTTATTTCTTTTGAAAATGGGGGGAAAAAAAGAAGAAAGTAAAACCTGAACCAGGAAATTCAATTTAATCGGAATTGAAGCCGGATCTACTGTGCGAGATGAAGCAACAATACCTCTAGACCACAGCGATTAGTAGTTTTTGTTTAATTACATTGTTATGTTTAGCTTATAAAATAATGCCATATATATATATATATATATTTTTTTTTATTATACCTACTTTTTATTGGACAATTGTATTATAATTTTATTATTAATCTGAATTTTTAGATTTGTGCTGATTGAGTGGAATAAAATGCCTTATGGCATTCATTCTATCAGACTGAATAAGATATTATTATTATTATTATTATTATTATTATTATTATTATTATTATTATTATTATTATTATTATTATTATTATTATTATTAGGACGGTATGATGCGGAAACAAGCACATAAACTGTTTGTAACAGAGATGGACTTTTGGAGGAGGGCTTCTAGAAAAACAGACAAAATTAGAAATACTAAAATCAGAAAAATAATGGATGTTCAAAAAGATATTCTACAGTACAAGTTAATTGAAGAAAGAAGACAGCAATTTGTTTGGGTACGTAAAGAGGATGACAGGATACCTAAGGTTATATTACATTTTAAAGTGGAGGGCAACAGAAGAAAAGGGAGACCAAAACAACAGTGGGTTTAAGGAGTGCATAGGTGTATGGTGTCTAGAGGATTAACAGGAGAGTGATGCAGAGAATAGGTATTTTTGGAGGTGTAAAATTTACTATGGGTTGTAGAATAACTGTGTATTGTAGATAAATTAATAATAATAATAATAATAATAATAATAATAATAATAATAATAATAATAATAATAATAATAAGCAATTAAATTAGTATAGGCATATACGACGAATGCAAGAAGAAAGGTTACCCAGAAAAACATTGGAATGGTGTCCATCAGGAAGAAGAAGGAAAGGAAGACCTCGAAACTCGTGGATGGAAGAAATAAGTACTGGAATGAGAAGAAGAGGACTGGAGGGCATGGAATGTATGGATAGAGACGAGTGGAGAACGAAAATAAAAATTTAGGCGCAGAAAGATGTGTAAACATTAAAAATCTGTAGATAAATAAAAAAATATTATTATTAAGATGTTTTGTGTAAGAATGACAGTGTGTTTTTAAAACATGCTAAAGTTGTGGAGTATCAATTTCATGTTATAAGAGATAGATTTGTAGCTGTCGTGTTGGATTGCAAATCCGTAAAGACGGGATTATCACACTCGCTTACAACGTAACGTGCCTGTTCTGACGAGATTTGTGCGTCGATCTAGTAATCAGATTCCTGTAGACTCTTCTTTTCAATCTCTCTCCGCTTTGAGAGCATTGTCTGCATGCGAGTATATTCCCCCTTCGTTATACAAAGAGAGAGATATTCTACTTTCACACTGACAAAATCTTTCTTATCCATCAGACACTCAACAAGTCTACTACTAGCTTTGTTCACTTTCATCTTTTAGAACTACTTCTGAAAGAAATTCAAGTCAGTTATTTCAGCTTATCATATATAGATGGATATATAGATGTTGAGGAATGGTACAGTGTGCATGCAATGTTAGTTCTTGTATAGGTATTTATACTAGCTAGTACCCGGCGTGCGCTGCTACTACGCCTATATAAATGAAATGTGTTTTTATGTTTAGTTGAATAAGTGAGAAGAAAAATTATTATACATTATTTTAGATATCCAGTGTCGATTAACAGGCGTTGTCCGGTAATCTACGTATCCCGCTCTTCTTAGAATCAATGAGTTGAAAAACAAAAATTGTTATTGTGAGTTATCCGTAAAGATAGACATGTCCTGTCGCGGAATTTTTGGTAGAATGTTCTGAGATATTCAATTCTGTGTAAATTAATGTGGGCAGCGTAAGCTATTTAAACGTCCAAAGAATATATTTGTAGTGCACCGATGCAATTTTTTAGGTCTGGCCCTATAGTATGTACGGTAATATAAGAGTTAATTGTCATAAGTAATGCCACGTGTTATTTCCAAAATTATCGATATATTCACGATGTCACGAAATAACGAGTGAATTTATCTAGAGAATTTGGAAATCAAGAGTGGCATTTGTTAAGACTACTTAACGAATAAAATTAAGCTGTTTACTCAAAAATCATTTAAATATATTTATTTTAAAATATTTATATATTTAATGTAAACGGCGATGTTTGAAAACAAATGAGAATCATTATGTTTCATTGTTCATCACTACAACCAGATCATATTTATTGCCAAAGAATCGTAATATTGTAAGAATGCACCCTAGTGGAGAAAAATGAAACACACCATTACAGGTTATTAATTCATTTCTGATGTCCTATGATGTAAATATGTCAATTATATTTTTCTGCAACGTTAATTCCTGGGAAATAATACGTTAAAGAAAGTGCAAACAGTGTTTAGTGTTTTTTTGTGGTATAATCAATTGCTACTAATGTTTTTCTATTATATCTCGCAAGCAGAATTTGGCTACATTCGTGCAAATATATATATATATATTATATATATACATATATATATACACACAGACTGGAGGTCGCTTCATAAAATGAAAGCGATAAAATTAAAGTGATAAAATCGAGGTGAAAAACTACTGTGATTGGTTGTAAATCAAAATTCATTGAAATGTGATTGGTCATCGACTGCCCCTTGAGTCAAATCTCTATTTGATGGTAAAAACCCAATTCAAATCGGTCAAGTTGCTTTGAGTCCATAAAGGACAAGCAGATTCGCAGACACTCATTTATTTATACGTTATATAAATTCCACGTTCTGTTGTAATCGTTTCACATTTACATGACATTTCCTCGCCGCAATGTTTACAATTATGTTTTCATACAGTATGCCTGTGTTTTATTACATGCGGTAATGACTGACCAACTCTAACACGGCAGTATACCGACTGATATGGTAAAAACATAATTGTTCTGAGAAGTGAGGTATACTCTTATGGCAATTTCTTGGTCCTTAGTGAGGTGGAAGAAAATATTTTACGATCTTCGTAAAAATAAATAGTTGTTAATAATATTTATTTCATAATAGCTTGTCTCATAAGTAATGTTGGTATTTAATGAACTATTGTGTATCTGGTAAAAGTTTGAAGATGTTACTGGGAAATTGTTTCAAACGGGAGCGAAGTTGATATGGGCCTTTATTCTCAAGAATTAGAATTAGTTACTGAAATCTGAGGGTCGAACTTCAAACCTGACCGGACTCCATACTGAACGAACAATGATGAGAAAAATTCAGGAACTGGGAGGAATCGAACTGTTACCACACCCAGGATGGACACCTGATCTTACGCTTTCAGATTACCATGTGATCCGATCCATGATTCATTTGTTACGTGGAATTTCGAACACGTTGAAAACATTCAAGTTTTGGAAGTAGGTCTTAACGAATTATTCTAATAAAAAGCCAGAGGTTAGTATTTTAGTAATCGTTGTTAATTGGATTAATCATAAATTGGCAGTGCATTAGTCCATTGTTGCCATTAAAAAACTCAGTTCTTACGATCATAAAACAACATTAAAACTAAAAACAATTGTGAGTTATGTTTTTCAGATAACAAATCATGGTTGTTTGCTGATGTAGTCAAATCTCAGATAAGAGATTTTTAAAGACTACAAAAATGTAAAAAAAAAAAAAAACAAATGGACGGTACCGTATTTTACGGACTATAAGATGCACTTTTATCTTCGAAAAACCGCTTCCAAAATTCAGGTGCGTCTTATACTGGAAATTAATATAAACATGTCCAGAGTTTAACTGAAAATTGCCGTAAGTCTTAAAAGTCTTAAAAATGGTCATATATTCGATGCCGCGGTAAACCTATCTCTATCTGGCAACGTTGGATTCAACTGGCAGCAGCAGTGCACCGATGCGACGAACATGAGTTGCGGGTATTCACTAGATGGCTAACACTGTCTCCTTCCCGCCCCGCTATCACAAACCGAGAACATTGTCTAGCCCAGGGGTCACCAAATGGCGGACCGCGGTCCGGAACTGGACCTGGGGCTTTGGTTTCTGGATTGGTTGAATATCGAATTAATATATTTTAACCGGTTAAACATTGAATACAACCAGTTGTACTAAATTTCATGTCATGATAGTATTATTGTTGTCTCGGTTGGCAGTACTGCTTGTGGTCGGAGATTTGACTGAAGATGAACGGGATTCCGTTTGAAACCTGGTATCGTGAAAAAACACGAAATTTGCAATTTAAGATATTTGAATATTACTCTGACCATATGTTAAGTTTGTCATAAAATTATTAATAATTATTAGAATTGATAACTGTGTATTACTGTGCTGTATTCTTTTAGTATTTACCACGTGTTTAGTTTAATTTGTGCAATTTATACCTATAGCATAATTTAAATAATTTCCTTATAATATTAGTTACGTAATTAAAGCTTCGTATGTTTAATGAAGTGTGGTTCCGGACCTGGACTTAATTTACTACTTTGAAAATGGACCTCCATGAAATCTAATTGGTGACCCCTGGTCTAGCCTATGATGCGTCATTGCAGTCTACGATGCCAGTGAACTTGAACAAATGGATGATGGATGAAACCCAACATGAATTCACGCCGAATGGAGCTATAAAACGTTATACAATCAAACAAGTGTGTCAGTGGTCTAGAGTGTTAAATATTTCAAGAAGTGCGGTGTACGTAACGCTCTCGATGACAGTGAAGACCATCTTACATATGGAGAGGACAACGATGACGACGAAGAGGAAGAAGAAGAAAGTTCAGATGACGATTTTCAGGGATTTTAAAGATCAGAACGGTTTTATGAACGAAGGTTTTTTCTTGTCTGGCTTTGCAATCTAATAATAAAAATAGTAAAAATGGTATTTTATTTAAAACTTGCTTAAAAATTAAGGTGCGTCTTATAGTCCATAGCGTCTTATAGACCATAAAATGGTAATTAATTGGGTTTAAGTTAATAATAATTCTGTTGATCGCTCTGAATTTCCACTTGGCACAATTAATACGTTTTAAGGAATTAAATAAATATATTACTATTTACTTAATATTTTATGATATTATGCAGTATTTTACAAAAAGAAAACAGAAATCACTAAACGAACGAGTCATGTTCCCGGACTCACAAATGGATTCTATCCAGTAGCCAAGTAGCCATGTTCTGAAGACAGTGGATGGCTGAGGGAAGAAGGAAGACAATATTGCGTGGCCTTCCCATAATTATTTCATCCAATACGAATTAACATAGGAGTAGTACTAGCAGACATGTTAGCATTGATCAGAGAGGTTAGAGGTATCGGACTTGCTATAAATCTGACAGCAGGAAATATTGCCATCAAGGTACATAAAATAAAGAAAGAGGAATTCACAAAATATAAATAGTAAAAGGGGAAGGGCTGTAAGAATCATCCACTTGCATCATTAGGACGAGTTTACATAATTATGTACAAATAGGTCGCTATTGTGAAGATAGTTGTTCTGTAATTAAATTTTAATTGCAATTAATTTGTCATTCTGACTAACAGAATATACAAAGTTGGTTGATTAATTTATTTCAGGACAGTAATTCATTTCTGTTATTTCACTAATCAATAGTTAACTGCTTCTGTTAATCAAAACTATTCTATTGAAATTGTTCAAAGTATTGAATTTTTGGGAGTTTTATCTTCGTTGATTTCTCGTGAAATTTTGGTTTTCAGAATTTTATTTCACTGTTTGTAGTTCTCTATGGATACCAAGAAAATTGAAGATAATCAAATATGAGAGTCAACTTATCTGTTACTCATATAAATACAAACATATTTTTTATAATGGATAGGAATAAGGCGTTCTACACTATTGCTAATATTCACTTTCTTATAATAAATATGCCCACATTATATAATTGTTCTTCTTTATTAGGAATATCTCTACAATAACAGTTGTTTTCCTACAATTCATTGTAAATTTTACTCCTTCGCAATCTCTGCATCATTTTCTGTTAATCCTCTCGACACCACACTCCTATGCACGCCTTGAATCCACTGTTTTTTTGGTCTCCCCTTTCTTCTGTTTTCCTCCGCTTCAAAATTAATATCATATTAGGTATCCTGTCATCTTCTTTACATGGCCAAACCATTTCAGTATTCTTTCTTCAGTAATGTGTAGAGCATCTCTTTCAACATCAATCATTTCTCTGATTTTATTATTTCTAATGTTGTCTCTTCTTGAATTTCTAGAAGCTCGCCTCCAAAAGTCCATCTCTGTCACCAATAGTTTACGTTTTTACTTGCAAAGCCTAGACTCATTTTTGAGAACTAAGCTCTGCCTATCACAAGCCACGAGAAATGGGGAGTGATGGAGTAATAGCATATCCTTAATAGACCAGGATTCATTCTGGCCTCGATGATAGTGCACTGTGAGGGCTCCTTATCAGGATACGGCAACTGATGACGTGTAGGGAGATGTTGGTCCGTCAAAGAAAACCTTGAACAAAAATCACTTAGTCCTCCAGGTTGGCGGTTATAATGATGGGCCAGCTTCATGTCTTAAAAAAATTAACTATGCTGAAAAAAAATGTGAATAACAATACGTAATAGTAATAATAATAATAATAATAATAATAATAATAATAATAATAATAACAATAAAAATGACAATAACAATGATAATAATAACAATAACAATAATAATAATAATTGATATTGTGTTATAACTCATAAATGTATTTTTAAACAAACTCTATTTACAATATTTTATGACAGGTAATTAAAATACTCTTAAAAATAGAGACCATCAGATTCAAAATATAAAAGTCCTAAAATTGTTTATCATTGCTATTTCAGCCTAATATTTACAGACTGGAGATCTCCAGCTTCACGATTTGGCACTCTACCATTGAGCTACTTAGTGAAACACAATGCAAGTGTTTCTACTGAGAGGAGCGATTATAATGGGACTTCGCTAAAGCATCAGCTAATTAAGACCCTTATATGAAAATTGTTACTAGACAAGCTGTCACGTTTACATAACTAGAAGAACAGTTTTCTACCTGAGCCAGGATCTTTTTTTATGTAAACAAAACAATTAAAACTTGTAAGAAAAACAAGTATATTAAATTGTGGATAAGAATACATCAAATAACCTTGTATGAAAAATCAGTGTATTATTTTGGACGATGTTGTGCATCAACCGGCCAAGTGCGATTAAAAATTATATTTTGATTCCATCTGTTGCACTGGCTCATGAAGTAAATGTACGCACACTTTTAGCGCAAACATTTTAAATATAGCCTTATTTCTTCTTTATCCCTGTAGTGAGCTAATTTGCGGGGTACCGCCCGCGACCCACTCTCTGAGCGCGCTCGATGTCACGATCTAGCAGCACTATTCCAAATTGCCTAAGGACATGCCTGGTTATAATCGCCGTGGTGTCCCAAGACTCGTTCCCCTCTTCCCCCAAACTATACAACACAGTACTGTTCCTTTTAGATTGATTTTATAGATAGTCAATTTTTTGTTCTAGCCACCTAACTCTTTTATACTACTTCAGGCTACCTCAATTTCTTGAACCCTCTCCACAACAGAGTTTACCATAGACACAATGTCCTCCGACTTTCGGAATCCCAGGGCCATCTATCTCCTCATCTCTTCCAGCATTTTCTTCATGCCCTGCATTTTTACAATCTGACAACATCGCACTGTTCTCGAGAGCTAAAAACACGTCCGCACACTGCCATGTACAAGAAGCAAATTATCAAAGAAAAATGTAAATGCCATCAGTCCTATGAGAGATTCCGTGTTTTGCAACAAACAACTATGAAACCATATCTTCATAAATGCTAAACTAGATTTTGCATCATGCAGCTAAGCGCCAAATATCCCCACTGTTAGATTGCTGACGCATAACTGCCAAACAAGGTATAATTTGCAAATCCAGTATTATTAGTTTGGCGCTACAATAAATAGTGAAGACTGACTTTCTATCTATCTATCTATCTTCGGGTTTTTACAGATGCTGTCGTCTTCCCGTGTCAAATCTCCAAAGCCTACGTTCTTGGGCATCTTCATTGCTTAGCCCTCTTGCTTGCATTACTTTTTTCATGTTATCCTTCGATGTTAACTTTGGTCTCCCTCTTTTCTTCATTCTAATTGGATGTCATTGATACAGCTGCTTCGGCCATCTCTCATCTTCCATTCTTAAAACATGTCCTACCCACTTTAATCCCTTCTCCTCAATTATTGCAATAATGATTTCTTCTGCTTCCCCATGCGTTTCTAATTTCCTTATTTGTGACATGTTCTAATTTTGAATTTCTGGCACGTCTGCATAAATAATCCATTTCTAGAGCTATTAGTCTATTCTTGTAGCAGTTACTGATTGTCCATACCATATTGCAACAGATAAGACTGACTTAAACTTTAAATGCATTTTTCTCCAAACTTACATAGTAGAGCATAGCCGGTTGATGCATGACACTGTCGAATTTTGGATAAGAATAAGTTAAACAAATAACCCTAAAAATAATTGTATTAAATTGGATAAGAATAGGATAAATGACTAAGATAATTTGAAGAGAATGTTCGAGAGTAGACATTCAATTTAAAAGCTACATTTTAAGTTTATTGATATAGGGCATTCCGAACGGACTTAAAAAATACAAATTAAGATTGTGTCGCATCTTGAGCCACAGGGGGATGATATTAAATAGCGCGGAGCTTCTTCGAAATTTGAATTCATTTTAATATCCAGTATCAATAAAATTTGTAATATCCGAGTAAATCCCGTGCATTTTATTTATAGTAATACTTGCTATTTAATATTTGGAATATAAAAATGGGGCTGTATTGGAAAATCATCCAGTCATAAAACGCAGAGTCAGACAGATAGGAAGTTGGTGAGGAAAATTTCCCCCCTCCTCCTCGCTACGTCATGAGATTGGTTGGCTATAAGCGTACACTCTGTTTGAGCAGGGGGGAGGTGTCTAAATCCCTTGTAAGCGCCGGAATGGAATGCATAGCGTCTGAACCAAAACGTGTAAATCCTGCGTACTCTCCCTCACGCTAGATCCATGCAGCTTACGCTCCTGCGATAGATTATGACATTGATGATGCTAGGGGGAGGCAACTAAGTGCAAATCAGTAGCGGCTAGTTTATCTTTACAGGCAAAAACCATTAACGCTAAACCTTACTTACTGCCAGTCCTGATTACACTTCTAGAAAAGCTTTAGGGTTTTATAAATAAGGATAGAATATACATTAAATAGTTGTAAATAAATTACAGCATTGTTAATTTAATGGACAGAAATAATAATGTAAGAAAGCGTGCATTCGTTGGTAACTATAATCAAAGTATGTAATATAGAGTGTCCCATTCTAACTTCCCACATTTTAATTAATCGTAACTAACAAAGTATGCAGAATTATAAAATGAGGCCGCTATTAAACGAAACAGAAACTCAATGAATGTTAATTTCACACACTAAAACACCTCTGAATGTGCATCATTAGTAGCACGAACAATATCAAATCTGTATTCGATTTCCTGCCACGTTCTGTCCCATATGTTCATTGGTATTATTGCAATTATGTCAAGGATACGGGTTCGTAAATCATGAATATGTTGTACTGGAGTTGCAAACACACGGTCTAATTTCTTCAATATTTACCTCTCAAACACATATACGAGCACCTTCTGATTCTTTTTTAACGCTTCCAATCGCCCAAAATCTTATGAAGCCATACCTTAATGGTCTTCCCATCAGGTGCATTTCCTCCATATTTTCTCCGGTAATTTCTTTGCACTGTAATTTTTTACTTCGTTTCTCCATACCAGGAAACAGTTTGTCCTCGTTGCTGAGGAGTCGCCATTTTGTTTTATGTCATTATTATCAAACATGCGACAGGTGAATTAACTGCAACCAGGAAATTGAATTCTTTGAGTTTCTCTTTATTTTAATACCAACCTCAATTCATAATTCCGCATACTTTGAGAGTTATGATTAATTAAAATGTGGGAGGTTTGAATGGGACACGGTGTATATTAGGGTATCAAATGTAATGATGAAAAAAAGTGTCAGCACCAAATTGACCTTAAGCTAGATTTTCCTGAATCTCACATATAGCAATTTGATTATTATTTAAATCCTCAAATACGAGCCAATATTAAATTTTGTTTCTAGAGATGAAATGAGATATATTTTACAAATATTTTATCTTATTTTATATCCAAAAGGTATATTTTAAAAAAGTATCTTGTTATGTGGCTTGACACTATCTAGACCACACAATTCACAAAATATGTGAGTAAATATTTATCAACATAAGAAACGTTTATGAATAATTATATTTGCCATATTTAATAAAGCAAGGTAATATGTTCCATAAATAATAAACAACCTCCTAAAAACCTTCCTCAACATATATTCTTATATGTAATATAAAACATAGTTACAGTTAACTGTTATTTGCTCTATTTAATAAAATCGAATGATACTCGTATACTATGTTTCACAATAGATAAACACCCTGAAATAAGTCTTCCACATCATTTACTCCATCATTATCAACATCATCTGGTATTACGTTTATGTAAAATCCATGATAGATTGGGGGGACATACTCCATCACATCTATAAGTTTGTTCATAAGTGGTCCTACATTCTTCTGCTTTAGAGTCATAATACTTGAATTCCCTTTCTTTCTCGTAGAAAACTCTTCAAATACTATATCCAATATTTTTTTGTTTAATTTAATTACACATGGTTTAGTACTTTCTAATCTGAAGTATACAGCCTCTGAGAATCTGTTCTCCACATTACTAATACACACTTTCTTATAAGTATTAATTAGTCTATTTTTAAAGCTGTTATGAAGAACAAATCAGTGATTTCCATTTCAACCTTATCAAACTTATGCTTTCGACCACAAGACCATTATTTCTCTCCAATGTGATGGAAGGTATACAGTGGGTTGTCCCCTCTGATATTTATCAATTGTAGAAACTCTCTATCAGAGGATAATAATGTGTGTCCATAAATTATAGCACAGTATTCAATTTCTTCAAACTGCTTTGTGTGGATAGATAATTCCAAAATGACACTATATTCAAATTCTTATTCTGATCTGCAGAATTATCAGAAAATATAACCGGTTTCTTTTCACAGATGAATTTAGTTTTTATGTATTTCAGGATGCAGCTTCCAATCTCATCGCTGCCTCATCACGCAATACTCTCATCTCATATAAACATACGCCCATATATATTACTGATATAGCCCGTTATATTTTCACAACCTGAAAAACTTTAAATTCCATGAACATAGTACAATAGAAGTTCATTATGTTTATATTATCATAGTGTTACTTATTAATGGTAGTTTCAATTTATCTGCTAATACGCAAATATTCATGTTGACTTTTTAGAGCAATAGAATTTCAAGCAATAATTATTAATTAAATAATAGCTTAGATTTTATAAGTTAATAAAAAATAACATTAGACATTAAGGTTAGCATAATTTAATTCCCTAGAAAACCTCAATTTATTTCTGTAAGCTATGTTTCACACATTTCCTTTGTTGTTTCACACTGACTTGCAGTTATAGAAGACGCATGAAACATTAAAGCAAGAAAAAAACTTAATACCGTACCATATGTTGTTTTCTATAGAAACACTTGATACCAGGCTGTTCAAAATAATATAACATACAAGATGCCATGACTAGTTAAATTTGGCCAAAAATGTGACTTTGCACTTTCTTGCCGGGACCCCCTCAATTCAGAAAAAAATCTGTTGTTTTTCATAAAAATAATCGATTTTTGTGGACTGTAATTTTTATTTAATCTTCACGTTTATCATTTTTTTATACTATAAGTCATTAGATTTCTAACGGCTGATTTATATATAGGGTTTAAAAAATCTGCGTACAAACTTTGAGAGTTTTTAGAGGAGGTAAAATAAAACTCTTTTGCTGTGTGGAAAAAAAATACAGATTCTCCGTTTTTTGGCAAGGAGTCCTTCAACGGTTTGACGATGGACGATTTGACTGTACTCAACTTGCCTTGTAATGAATGTTTTACAGATGTTGCTGAAAATCTCGTCAGTTTACATAAATGCACAGCTGACGTCTGCGTGCAAATGATTGTCTCACACATTGAAAACAACTAGGTGTCTCACAAATAATTGCTGCAACTGGCAACCAGCTCTCCTGGAGTGTATACCGGTGTCTCGTACACCACACTCTTCATCTCCCCTCACAAAAAGAAATCCATAGGAGTGAGATCGGGAGGACATAGTGGTCACTATACTGGCCCATCCCTCCAAATCCAAATATTGGGGAAAATATTGTTAGGTATTTTCTGACATCAAGGGCAAAGTGTGGTGGGGCTCCATCATGGTGGAACCATAATCGTTGTCTGATTGGTAGCGGGACATTCTCCAAAAGTTCTGGTAGTACGTTACGAAGATAAATAAGGTAATTTCCTCTACCGAATCGATTAGGCAGAAGATACAGCCCAATCATATGACCGTGAACAATACCCTTGTATTGTGTAATCTACCATCAAAGCTTGTAGACATCAGTACCGCAAAGAAAATTTGTAATGAAAACACAATATTACAGTAAACTATAATTATTGTAAGTTTATTCAGGGACGTGGACACTACTGGCAGTAATGACAACTTACCCTTCCAATATCAACCTGTTATACACGAAGCTGTCAAAGCAACACTGAAATGTCACCGTGTTGCATACGAATTGGTTGAAACTACTATGAATGGTGGCCTAAGTGAAGTCTAGCTTCAAACCTATAAAGAACCCCTGGCGGGGATACGGAGAACCTGTCAAATTTGTTTTCATATATGAGGAGTATTGTTTTAACTCCTCTATAAACTCTCAAAGTTTTATATGGAATTTTGTTACACCCTATATGTGAATTGTTCTTTCCTTTAATTGGTTTTTCACAGAATTTTGTTTAACGTAGATATTGCAGACACAATTTTCATTGTTATTTCTGCTATTTACAAATCATTGGTTAAATATGTAACCAAGCAATTTAAACATCAAAATATTTAATAATTTCGTGAATTTTATTAGTCCCTTTCACATTTGCTAGTACTGTACTATATTTGCAGGTGCATATCTGGCCTTTATTCACTAATAAGTTCCTTTCTTCAGAAAACCGTTCGATTGCTTCCAGTCTATAAGATATTGATTGATTATATTTGAATCAGCAAAATAACACATAAAATCTGCGTATATTTAGCTAAATACATGATTTCATTGCTATTCAGGATTGGGATCACAATGTGAGCCAATTTAATTTCTAAAACCCTGATAAATTGTCGACTTTACCGCACGTAATAATTTTATTGAAGGCTGAATTGGACCCTAAATCAGTCAGGAAACGAATGAATGCACTTTTTCGTAGAACATATATTTAAATGATTTGTCGAGTGAGCTACCTGCTCCATATGCTGTGTATGTAACATTAGGCTTACTGACTCATATAAGTTTATAGTTTTATATGAATTTGAAGATATTATTTGCCAGGCTGGATAATACATGTACCCAAACAAATGTACTTATGTTAATTAATCTCGGGGTTATATGTGGTTCTCCCAACACACATGTTAGGGAACATTGCCCAACTCCCAAGTGGTACACACGCCTATGTATTGGGAACTAATGTTAAACCCAATATCCCGAGGGACGGTGAGATATTGCTTAGTTTACTCTCCACAAATTATAATCGTATTCTGAATATACACAGTGTCCACAAATGATGTGTACAACTTAATGTCTCCACAAAATGCAATAACCTACACTACATTATCTACTCATTATTGAAGGAGATCTATTTACAACTGTCAAAGTTTAGCAATGTTGCAGTAGTTTGGAACATGAGTGTATAGTGGCACTAGTCATATCAATAAACAGAAATAGCGACTCCGCAGGAAAAAGTTATGTTGTTTGTGGCTAGTAAAGTTCAAATATTTTTCACGAGTGCAGCGAAAATTCAGAACAATGCACCAATGAGAACTTCCAACGAGAAGGAACATCTACCAATGGTTGAATGAACTTAAAGGGATGGGAAATGTTTTATAGAACAAGCTTCCGTTTCGATTGAATATGTTGAAGAGGTGTTAGGGAGAACCCAGGAAATCGATTCGTTAAATGCCTGTCGTCAACTCAACATTCCACCTTCGACAGTCCGTAAAGTTATTCAAAACACTTCTCAATTGGTTGGATTTGGACGAGAGGGTCCGAGAGAATGACCTGCTCGATCCCTCGACATCATCCCGTGCGATTTCTTTCACTAGACCTTTACTAAGGATATCGTCTACAAGACAGAGATGATTATATAATTGATATTGAAGAACGCAATACTGGTACCTTTAATAACGCAACACCTGAAATTCTACAGAATACATGAATAGAAGTGGACAATCGTCTGTAAATCCTCCGAGCAACAAATGGTGCCCATTTAGAGAGACATTGATATCATATTAAGAGATTACGAGCTATGTGGCCGTGGTCTATAACTGGTGTTTCTTCCAGACGTTTCTTCCTCAACTACGGATAGAATCTTCAGTAGCGAGTACTTATAGGTAGTTTTCCCTGGTCGGTACTTACTGATAGCGTTCCCTGAACAGAGCCTCGACTGTCGAACCTCCGAAAACTACGTATAAGTACTCGCCACTGAAGATGCCATCCGCAGTTGAGGGAGAAATGGCTGGAAGATACACCAGTCATGGACATAGCCTGGAATTTGTTAATATTATGATTACCGACCATGAAATCTTGCATTCGACATGTTGGCATTGTTAAACAAAACTTTCACATGTGTATATGTTTGACATTAACGTTATTTGTTTTCATTCTATAACATTGTTTAATGTTGCATGTAATATCTGTTCAGCATTTGTGGACACTCTGTATTGCATCTCCTTCTGGTAGTCATATTCGTAATACCGGGCTTCCAATATAAACCCGGACCGGCCTCACGGGGTTTCACCCGTCAGGCAGCGCTCTCTCCTCATCCGCATTTCATTCTGCCAGCCGCTCGTCCTTGAATTAGTCAGTTTACTATCGTTCGACAAGATGAGACGTCAGCTGACATTAGAGCAGCGCATTTATGTGTGTAATTGTTATTATAAATACTAATCAGCTCGTCGCGTTCGCGAGGAATTTATTCGGAACTTCCGTAGACAATTACCTCCTTCCAGATCGACAATCCACGATCTTGTGACTAAATTTGAAGAGAAATCATATGGGTGGTTTCAACAAAATTCTGCTACTGCTCATACAGCAGAGGAGTCCATGAATAAAATTAGGGAAGTGTTTGAAGATAGAGTGATTAGTGCTGGTGTATGGCCCCCTCGCTCCCCAGATCTAACAGTGTGTGATTTTTATTTGTTGGGTAGCCTGAAAGACAAAGTGTACAAAACAAATCCGCACACATTGGAAGAACTGAAGAACAACATAAGAAATGAAATCAGAAACTTGACAGTGCCCGAACTACAGCGTGTCAATCTAAATGTGTTTACTCGGTATAATGCCTGTTTAACTGCGGGAGGACAACATTTCCAGCATTTTCTATAAGGTAAGAAACAGTTCAAGGACGGGTGGCAGGCAGGGTGAATTGCGGGAGGAAGAGACAGCACTGCGTGCCGGGTAAAAACTCCGTGAGGCCGGTCCGGTTTTATATTGGAAACCCGTTAGCTTTGGACACATACATCATCATTCATTTTGAGAATTCTCCTCATCATTGAGGGTTTTCTCCAACCAATATTAGTAATTAACATGAATTAAAAAATAAATAAATAAATGTAAATGACTACGGACTTGCAGACAATCAGTTAGCAACAAACATTCACAAATTTCCCTTAATTGAAGTTCTCAATCGTTCTCTGCTCTATCTGTTACACCAAATTTCCTCATTGAATTTTGAATGTTGTTCTTCCATACATCATAAGAAACATATTCTCTCAACTCTCGCCATTCCAAAAGATTAATGACAGGAAAGCTACGCTGAATAGTGTAGGTGATTAGCTATTACACTACAAGCTATACAGTCTAGGGTTCAGGTCCCGATGAGAAATACATTTTTGAACTGGCCTAAATCTTCTGACATCACCATTGTCTTGGGATAGAATGCATATCTAAAAAATAGTACCACACATTTGTAAAGGCGGCCGTCACTCTTCGCTAACAACCCGGAGAGATCTCCTGCGGATTATCTAAGAAAATAATACTTTTTAAATTCATTACAAAACAACGTTGAGGTCGCTGTGTAAAAGTGAAAAATATAAAATTCATACATGAGATCTTAGTCGTTCTCAACACTATGAAATGACGTAAAATGTTTTGAAGACCTTTCAGAAACACGACCCATTGGCATTGTTTCATAAGCAGAAAGTGGAGCATTATCCTTTCTGAGGGACTCCAAAATATTTTACACCATTTCATCTAGCTGAAGACGGCTGAGATTTCTGGAACCAATTTCATATTTTTTAATTTTATCTAAGATATATGGGAGCCTTGATCTGCTACTACACCTAGGGTCTCCGCAGGCCTACATTGGGACAATGAAACTTTATTTTATTTTACTTTATTTTATTGACAGAAAAGCTAAGATATACTTACTTTTCCCCTATTTTTCTTCTTTTCGCTACTTCAATTTTAATTTTTGCATCTTATTCCTTGTTAACATGTAGAATGGTAAGGATAGTACACATAAACAGACTCAAGATAGAGTTTAAAATCCTTACTCCGCCGGGAATCGAACCTGACCCTCCGGAGTGGAAGAGACTTTACCAACATTCAGGCAAGAATAACATTTTATAAACACCGAGTAAAGTTATGGATTTGCCATACGTTTTATAAACTAATGCACGATACCAAGGGTGTATATATATATAAATTATCCCCTCTCTATAGGTCCACGAAGTTGGACTATTTGGGAGGTTCCAAGTTGAAATTTCGGTATTGACCAACCTGACTGTTTTTCGTACTTTTTCTCAATCTTGAAGGAATTAATTGAATTGATCTACATTACTATGAACAACTTCATCATTAATATATCTCATCGATTACCTTACACCAGCTTCTTCCTTTGTAAGTAGGCCTATTTGTACATGCCCCTCGCCTCCTGGGCCTTACAGGGGCATAACCTATTGGGAGAGGACATTTAATTCTACATTACATATTTAGGCCTATTTTTACAACGCTGATACGGACAATCTCGTCTTATGAGTTACCAGATCAATATCATGCTCAGGGAGATGGAGAACTTTTCGGATGATTTACAGTTACAATTTAGTGGCCACCTCCGGGACAACGAGAACATTTATAATATACACATATTTCGATATTAAACCAAGTAAATATGAGTAATTATGATTGCCAGATAGTATTCGGGGACTACATCGGACTTAGTTTTCTGACATATGTCACTAATAATATTTTTATTGTATCAATAAAAATTCAGTGAGAATAGATTATTAATGAACATGGTGATTTAAAATGAAGAAATTCAAATAAATGAATTTAATTTAATAGTTTATAGCCATTTAAATTTCTCATAAATATTTGTCTTCTTAATAACATTTTCTTATTAATTTATTAGTTAAAGAGGATAGGGAAGAAAGTTACATTAAGAACAGAATAAATTAATAAAGGAATAACATTAATGTCATATGGAAGACATATAACCTGAAAAAAGAGTTACAAATATATAATACAAATAGTGAGAACAACTGTCACAAATGGAGCTCAAGTGTGGAAATTCAACAAAAACTTACTGCTATGGAAATTTAGAAGAGCAGCAAGATGTTGAAAATTGGAAAAAAAGATAATAAATAAAGTAATACGACAAAGAATTAATATTAGATATAAAGTAAAGTGATCCCACAACAGGCCCGGAGGCCCTTGGGGTAGTAGGAGGTTAAGGCTCCGACTTTTTCTAGACAATCGGCACTTTATGTCAGCCGGGTTGTCAGCCCTGCGTGACGGCCGCCTTTACCCCCAGAACAAGCGTCTGGTACTCATTTCCGTTAGAGGCTGAGTCGACCCCAGGGCCATGGTGCCGCCAGAGGGTTTGGGTCAGTTTAAAAATCCTGACCCCAACGGGACTTGAACCCTCGACCCTCCGGCTTGTAGCTCAGTGCCTTAACCACTACGCTACGGCGTGCCCCCATTAATATTAGATATTCAGTAGTAAATTATAAAGATACAAGCAATTAAATTGGCATGTGAATATATGACGAATGCAAAAAGAAAGGTTATCGAGAAAATATCGGCATGGCGTCCACTTGGAAGACGAAAGAGAGGAAGACATCGAAACTCGTGGATACATGGCATAAGAACTGGAATGAGAACAAGAGAACAGAAGGACATGGAGTTTATATATAGGGGCGAGTGGAGAAGGAAAATAAAACTTTAAGCACATAAAGATGTGCAAACATTGAAAATGTGTATATAAATACATTAATTGGAATACCGACCTTATTTTATTGTTAAAATTCAACACTGTTAAATAATTACTTATTATTATTGTTAATTATATTTAAGCATATTTTAGAATGACATTTCTATGATAAAAAATTATTTTGTTTTGGGATTACAAAAATGAACTTAGGGTCATCCCTTGAAAGGTAAAATGCTAATGTGTATTTACTAGCCGCTACTGCAAATTCTGTGAATATATGGCAATATCCCACTTCTTGTAGTATGCATAAGGTTGTTTTTTCTCGTTCATCCCTCCCTGTCATTTGTTGGGCAATATATGCACCCCGTGATGCAATGAAATATGATCACACCAGGATAACAAATTGTACCCTCTCTAATGTGATATACAACTAGAAATTTAAATTCATAATCAAATTTGGTGACATGCCTATATTTGATGTCTGTATTGACAAGCTGAATAAAAATACAAGGTGATGCTGGCTATTTTACACGATGGAGAGACAGGCCTAAAGGACCCTTAATTACGAGCCGACTGATAGTCTTATATGCATATGTGTCAAACAAAAGTAGACGATATTTTCGCTAATGTAGTCTGTAAGTTTGGTTGCCCAGTCGTTAGAGTTGTTATAACTTATTCCGATACGTATTTATGCTATTCAAATCCCTCACGACGTTGCGTGGTCAACGGGTCCTATATACTAGTCAAGAGTAAATGAACGAAATGTTTCCTCTATGGAAAAGTTTGATATAAAGGGAGAATGTATTAGAATCCTCGGCCATATTGCTAAAGAGTGCCAGTAATTTATTAGTTTTTAAATAGTTCAGAAAATAGGATTTTAAGAAGCTAACAGAGAGTAGAACCAAGTATCAGAAAGACAATTACTTAGATATGTAGCAAACAAAAAACAAAATATGAACATTGACTTCTGTCAAGTCCCCAGCATGTATATAAACAAACAAAATCTGAGTGATCTAATTTACGCTAGTGATGCAATTAATCACATGATCATTGCGACTGCATTCCCCTGTAGAAAAATCGGAGAACATGACAGTATGCATTGAAACAAAATACCCTCCCTATACAGGGTGCTCTAATATTCCCCTTACTAACTTCTAGGACTTGTAGAGGGGACTGAGTTAATACTACCTAGAATTGGAAACCATATCCGGAAACTTACAAATTCCGTGCTACAGCCGTTTGAAAATAACCATTGCCTGAACGTACGCCACGTGTCTCAACAAGTAATAGCTTTGCGATTCGTCTACATCGAAAATTTTCCTATCAAACATTCCAAGGCTTGATGTTTTTTTTTTCCAAAAAAATGTATTTTTTTTCTTTCGAAATTTTGAAAACTGCAAAATATTGTTGTGGAGGATGTATCTGGGATTACTAATGCAAGTCATGATTCAGGTTCCATTTTGTTTCTTTAATGAGTTGAATGGTAAAACAAGTGATGTACTGTGTCACGCCTCATAAGAAATTACTTGTCAATGTGGTCGCGTTAAAAACATGTTTTAAAACGCCTGTAGCACGGAAACGGTACGTTTGCAGACATGGTTTCCAATTCTAAATATTACCAACTCAGTCCCCCCTACAAGTCCTAGAAATTTGTAAGCGGAATTTTAGAGCACGCTGTACGTTACCTTCGCAACAACTTCAAATATTTTCCTATAATATAATTTTTTATTAATTAAATAAAAATAAAACGTAGTTTTATATGATTTTCATATTTATTATATAATTCAGTGACAGCTGTTTCGGTACACTGTACCTTCTTCAGACATATTAACAAATTTTTTACTTTTAAAAATATTTTTTTACTTTAAACAAATTATTTTAATATTAAATGGACGTTTATTTATATGAAATATCGTTCAGAAATAGTAGGTAATGTCTCATGATTCAGTATCACGATCTGGGAGCAATATATGTTTGTTATGCTCAAGTAATAGCATATCAGTGATCTTCCAGTTCGCCTCCAACCACTAGATTTATAATGTATCATTTGTGTAGGAATTATTTTAATACATAAATGTTAAACATGTTGTAACTAATAATTTTTTTATAATTTTAAATTCATTCTTTAGAAGAAATCAGAATTTATTTTCTTTTAAAATATCATCGTTCTTCTTGTGGTCTAACGATATACATCCTTCAGTTTTCCGAAAAAAACTCAGGTAATTGTATTTATTAATCCTTTTGATTCAGTGTCGAGATTTGTCTACAACATAATAAAAATTTGGTAGATTCAAATATTGTACATTCTTAATCAAGAGTGGGTTTTAATATATATGTTATACAATATGTGGTAAAAATGTATAATGTATAATGTTATGGCGGTTCCCACAATATTGTATGGATGTGAAACTTGTGCTCCAGTGAAAAGGCAGAAGGATAGAATACAGAACAGACGGCGGAGATGAGGTTCCTAAGACAAGTAAAATGATGTAGAAGACTTGATATAATAAGAAATGAGGATATAAGAGAAGAATTGAAAGTACAGCCTTTATTGGATAAAGTCACGAATTACAGACAGAAATGGATTGATCACATGGATGGAATGAGTAAGGAGAGATATCCATTGTTAGCAAGAAATTATCAAGCAAGAGGAAGACGTGATGTTGGAAGACCTAGAAGACGTTGGGCTGATGCATTATGAAGTCGGAACGGGCAATTGCCTAATCCCTGGAGTGATGATGATGATGATGACAATATATGGTTGCATTAATTACCTGCATCTCTTCTTTTTTTTTCTCATTCTGTTATAGGACTTTTACCGTGTATATGATACATAATATAGATAAAGAGAGTAAAATCATTAATTGTAATATTGCATGATAGAAAAAATGTTTGTTAAATCCAAATAGAATTATATCATATCAGTGTACAGTTAGAAAATATAGTCGTGTACGTAAAGAAAACATGGAAGTTTAATCTGAATTATTAGAGCTAGAAATGACGTCATTCGTACCTTGTAAGAGTAAGAAATGAAATGATTAAATATGAAATGAATAAAGGAAACTGAAGTTTTTATTTTGTACAATACAGACAAATAGAAAGCTACAGAAACGTAAAATGGAATGGAGGATGAAAGTTTTGTCTTCCATTCGGAAGGAAAGTTAATAGTAGACCTGAAACACCGTTGAATGATACGAAGAAAATGATGAAAGAATCAAACTAGAAAAACGGGAATGAGAAGATGGAGAAAAAAATATATATATATATATATATATAATAATATGAAGATTCGTCACACGAAAAGCTACTATCCATGAGATGTTAAAGGAAAGTCATTACCAGTCTCATTGTCGTCTGATCGAAGCTTCTGACCACAGTTTATCAGGTCCCGGATTCGATTCCCGATCACACCATAGGATGTTTTTCATAAATGGGATAATTTCGGCGGTTGCCCATGGTCTATAATCTTAGCTATGTTTAAGTTTAAGGACTCTTCTAGTGCTTCATTATCAGTTTTCTCTCATTATCGTGGTATCGTAAATCCATCTTGTACAGTAGGTGTCCCGATATAAGAAATGGATTAAAATTCCACCAGTCCCAGGAGAGTATTCCAGAAATGTGGTAAGATAATCTGGTGGTATGCATGCTATTATGCATTGCAGAGACTTTTGATGTCCCAACTCCTTTCAAAAAACATTAAGTTGAAAATATATAAAACTATTATTCTACCAGTTATATTATATGGGTGCGAAACATGGACTCTTACTTTAAGGGAGGAAAGGAGATTACGAGTATTTGAGAATAAAGTTCTTAGGAAAATTTTTGGACAAAAGAGAGATGAACAGACAGGTGAATGGAGAAGACTACATAACAATGAACTACATGGTCCTTAAAGGAAGCCAGATATAATAAGAACAGTTAAGTCTCGTAGACTGTGATGGGCAGGACATGTTGCGCGTATGGGGAATGAAAGACGTGCATGGAAGCTTCTTGTAGGAAAGCCAGAGGGAAAACGCCCAGTTGGTAGACCCAGAATGAGATGGGAGAACAACATTAACTATGATTTGAGGGAAGTAGATTATACAGGGAATGATTGGAAAGCATTATATCAGGATAGGGATGTATGGAGAGCTTATGTCCGCGCGGCCATGAACCTTCGGGTTCGATAGTGTCAGTGAGTAAGTAAGTAAGTAATCTGGTGGTATTGGGCAAGACGTCATTCAACAAAATGACCAGAGTTTATGCAAATAATTCAAAAAGTCGCATTGAAATACGTCACTAGGCAAGTCCATTAATTTTTTTTTTTTGAACTAAAAAAGGGGGGGGGAATATATATTCTTCCTTCCGAATGTAATATTGTTTATGTAATCCAGCAAACGGTGATACGAAATTATAGATTCATTATCTTTGATCATGAATACTTTCATACTTAATTTCTTCCCCCTTATCACGTTTTCCTTTACTTGATCATTATGTAGTTTTTCTACTTGCCCTGTACTTTGCCTAGAGCGCGTTGTAAAGATCCTGAAACCGCTGCCAAAACGTTTTGAGAATTTAAAAAGAAACAGGTGAGCTGGCAAAAGATTTTGTTTTACGTTTATGTCCATTTCCCTTAGGCTCTGAACTATCTACTTTTCTATCTAATTATTGGCCGCTTAGTTATAATCAACTCTCGTGAAAACACGGGTCAACTGCCGATCTGGTTTTATAAATGTAAATTGGATACATACATGACTTCTTTCGCTGTATGACAACTGAATCTTTTATGTTTTATTATCCATCTTTGAATTTCCTCATCTAAAGTTTATTTTGAACTAAATAAACTAATAGTAGGCGATAATTACGGTGATCCTTAATTTACCCTTTATAACGAGCCCCTCCCTGTCAACTCAAGACAAAACACGACCCACCCGCTATCCCTTATTGTTTTTGTTCTCTCATCTTTCTTCGCACGTTTTTTATCAACTCATCATTAAATCAGAAGCTATATTTAACGTCTCTGAGGTTTAAATGTACAGTATGTTGCAAAACAAAAACCCCGCCAACGGAGGTGATGTGTGTATTGAGATAATGTTGGAACATTTTTTTTTAATAAGGTACCCACATCTAGACGGTAATAATTTAACCTGGCAAGCACAAGTGAGGAACACATGTAAAAAGACTTTTCTCTACTTTAAATATCCTGACATATTTTAGACGTTTAGAAGAATTTTAGCCCATGTTGATTAAAACAAATCTTTGTGCAGAGTGGTTGTGTTGTCACCTTTCGATTATTGTGATGTTATATATAATGATCTACACTATTAATAACTACGTGTCGCAGGACCGCAAGCGTGTTCATAATGCTTGCGTTTTGATTTCTTTTCAAATAATCCGCCGTTCTGGCCATATTTCCGACCACATCAATAACTTCTCTTGGCTCCGTCTTACTGACAAGACGTAAAATTGGCCTCTCTTTCACTTCTTTCAAAGCATCTGAATTCACTACACTCCTAGTATAACGCTAGACGTCAAGATTTGAGAAGTTTATCTTTCTTACCAACCCACACTATGACAGTAAGGTGTCCCACGTGTAACAGTGTGCTAAACAATCCCTCTTCATAGCACATCCTCTTATTCTACGTCCTTTCACATCAGTATCTGCCGGTCCTGGAATTTCCTTCCTCAAGATATCAAGGATTTCCACACACTTTGCACTTTTAAGTCACGCTTAAACAGTTACCTGTTATCTAATAATTAATTTTTCTCTGTTTTTTTTTAAATTTATACTATGCCATTAATATTTTTATCGTTTTTTATATATCTTGTACATATTATATTTAATTCGTTAAATATAGAGTAAATCAAATTTCATTGTAAGTAATAATTGTATTGTATATATAACTAGTCATCGTTTATGTTTATTTTAATTTAGATGTAAGACTATTTTTTTATATTTTAAAAACTGTTCGAGTAGCAGAGAAGGCCTTAATTCTGCCAGGTAAAATAAAGCTATTATTATTACTATTATTATTATTATTATTATTATTATTATGTCCGGAAATTATTCGTTTTCTCACTATGAATAGCTAACTTATCAAGAGTTCCATTAGTTGGATTTCAAGAATCAATACTTGACAATACTGTCACAGTCACATCAAGTTTTCAAAATATCCACCTCCCATCTCATTGCAGAGCGTACATCGGCTGTGTAGAGATTGGCGCACACGTTCATGCACGCCTGGCCTCTTTTGAATTATTTCTGTAGCAGCGTGGAATCGAGCTTTAACATCCATACGTGACTGTACTGGAGTCTGATAAACAGACTGTTTCATGTCGCCCCCCACAAAAAGTAGTAGAGAGGGTTGAGATCAGGTGATCTCGGAGATCATGGAACTGGTCCCCCTCTTTCAGTCCATCGACCTGGATACGTGGTATCCAAATATCTTCTCACATTGGAATTGACGTGAGCTGGAGTTCCGTCATGTTGCAGCCACATTCCGTTGCGAGGCCACGTATCACAGGTTCCGTGCCTGTGACGTGTTGTCAAGTAATGAGTCTTCAAATCCTTCGAACTAACACTAATCTTGAGACATAATTAACTAGTCATAGTGTGAAAATGCATAATTTCCGGACATTAGTACCTTGTTAAAAATTATCAACATATTTCGATATACAATCTCACCTCCATTGTCGGTATTTTTTTGCAACACCCTGTATACTCATTATTTAGTATGTATGCACCTAATATTTATTTATAGTTGCAAATGCTTGTATAAAGTGTTGGAAAAGCATTTTTGTTGTACACATTTCCATGAATTTCACGCCGCCTACGAACATAGACCTTTTGTTCATAACTGCAAACACATGCTGTACTAATGGTTACTATGTTACCACATATTTAATATTTTATGAACAAACTGTACGTTGCTGGTGGTGATGATGATGATGATAATCAATATGGTATTGAAATTATTTGGTTTAGACATGTATATTGCTAGCAGTGATTTTACCGAACAAACAGTTGAACAACTCCAACGCAGCAGTTGTATGGGATATAAATATTTTGATAGGGACAATTGTTGCAGTAACCATGAAAAATAATTTTAATTAAAAGCAATTTTAGATTTGAATTTGATCAGTAACATATTCTGTTTTTTATTTCTTATTACTGTTTATAGTTGCTTTGACTCTTGCCGGATATGAGAACAATCGTGTCGCCTCCAAATTATTTAGATTTATTTATTTATTTAGATTTATTTAGCCTGGTGGTATTTATATGTACGATATATAAACGGATATCTGTCTACCTGTCCTTTATGCGCTTCCATACCGTTCATCCGATTGTGATGGGGCTTTTTGCAAAATGTTTAGGAGTTTCCCGGCAAGATTTTATGCTATAAGCGAGTTGTAATAATGAACCTTTCACCCTTAAAAATCACCCTTTGTAGTGAATAACAAATGGCTTACGCTGCCTATACAATAACATATACACCAAATTAATGTATACAGAATTATTATTTTTTTTGTATTGTAAGCATATGTTTTCCCTTTACAGAGATTTAGGCGCTCTCCCCCTACAGGGAAGAATTTGAACGATACTAATTTAGTTACACTTGTTTACGCATAGATGTCATTTTGAGTGGTCCGTGGTCAGCGTTCCGCCTCATACTGACATCTAGGAAACCAAGGTAGTACTAGGACGGGAAAATTCGGTAAATTTTGCTTAGAGGCCTTTTCATTCAGGCTTAAGGATTTTTTACGAGCCTGAAAATCTTCAGACTCGGGACCCACGGCTTAACGTCCCTCCCGGAGGATTTGCTCCTTGGATATTTTCCGTCCTAAAAAATCCATCGACCCCGGCCGGGTTTGAACCCGCGACCCTCGGGACCAGAGGCAAGGAGCATAACCACTAGTCCACCGCGGCCTCAAAAAATCTACAGAAAAGTCCGCGATAGCATATGCTTATCTTTTACGGATAATTATAATAATAATATAATAATAATAATAATTTTAACTTTCAGCTCATTGATGACTAGATTCCGGGGTAAGCGTAGCAGCGCATGGCGGGCGTTCTTCTACGCGTAACTCTCAACCATTTATGTCATTCAGCTCATTTATGCCAAGAAGATCGGGATAAGTAAATTCGGGCAACGCCACGTAATTAGCACCGATATAAATGTACAATTATTTTTCTTTTTTACTTATCACCTTTAATTTATTTAGGCGTAGCAGCTCATGTCGGGTAATAGCTAGTTAAATATAAAAATATGAAGAAGATGCAGTTAACTAAGCAGTGCCCGTGCAAAATTTAAGCAGATTTTCAATATTACTCTAGCCTACATACTAGCATACCAAGAAGGGTCTAACACTGATTCTGTACATAGGCCGTCCTGGTCTACGTTTCATACAGGTTAGAATCGTAATGTTATCAATGAAGTCTTCTTCTTCTTCACTTCACGGGCTTGGCAAATTGCCTGTTCCGCCTCACAGTTCTGTCCATCTTTTCACTGACCTTTCTACATTCTTCGAAACTCTTGACTTGTAGTTAAATGCCAACACGCACACACTATTGAGTAACACTAAGAAATTAGGACTGGAAGTAAATATCAATAAAACTAAATATATGGTCACATGTAGAAATTCATTATATAATGGAAATGGACAGCTAATGACAAATGAGGGAAATTTTTAGGAAGTGGCTGAATTCAAATACCTAGGAACAATAATCACAAATAGGAATGAGATGCATAAAGAAATTAAACGTAGGCTCAATTCTGGAAATGCGTGCTATTATGCATTGCAGAGACTCTGGACGTCCCAACTCCTTTCAAAAAACGTTAAACTGAAAATATACAGGGTGGACCGCTCGAATGGACCTAATTTCAATTGCTTGTTACTGGCAAACGGTTGAAGATAGAAACTTAAAACAACGTTCATATTACAGAAAAACTCACCAAGTTTTGATATCCAGATCACCACATCTCTATATGAGCCCCAGCAGTCACTGTGACGATATCAAAGCGATGAACAATTTCTTGCCAAGTACGTTGGAGTATGTCTTCTGGAATGTTCTCAATAGCCTCTATGATGCGCTCACGAAGGTCTTTGACTGGGTGGTGTAAACTTTATCTTTGACATAGCCCCAGAGAAAGAATCCAGTGGTGTTAAATCGGGAGATCTCGGGGGCCACGCGATTGGTCCTCCCCTACCAATCCAACGGCCAGGGAAAATGTTGTCCAAAGTCGTACGAACTTCATTGGACCAGTGGGGAGGAGCACCATCTTGCTGGAAAACGATGTTAGGCTGCAGTTGTTCAATTTGTGGAAAGAAGAACTGCTCCAGCATGTCAAGATATGTGGTACCACGAAAAGTGTTTCTCGGCGAAGAAAAACGGTCCAATGACCTTATTATGTGACAAACTGCACCAAACATTCATCTTCGGACTATCACGAACATGCTCTTGAATAACGTGAGGATTCTCCGATCCCCAGATCCGCACATTATGCCGGTTTACCTTGCCTGACAAATGGAAAGTGGCTTCGTCCGAGAAGAAAATCTTGGTCATGAAGTCAGGATCAGCGCCGAGACGGTCCAGCATCGTATTGGCGAATTCCACTCGTTTCGGCATGTCATTCGGCTCCAGACGTTGCACTAACTGCACTTTATATGCGTGCAGTTTGAGGCGTTTGTGGACAATCCGTTGTAATGTCGATTTTGGTATTTGAAGTTCCCGCGAAGCTCTTCTTAATGACTTCCGGGGGCTTCGCTCAAATGCGGCTTGAACATTTGCTACCATTTCATCGGATGCTCTGCGACCACCACCATGCTTCTTCAACACAGATCCTGTAGCTAATAATGTATCACGCCACTTCTTTATGCTTCTAGCAGTTGGAGCATCACGGTTAAACACACGCCGGAACTCCCTTTGAACTCTAATGATTGATTTAAACTCCGCATACCACAAAACAGCTTGCGCTTTCATCTGCGGAGTCGCCATTTTCACAAACAATTAAATCTAAGAACGAGAAACGTATCTTTGTGCCATCTACCGACAGGATTCGAAACTTGGTGAGTTTTTCTGTACTATGAACGTTGTTTTAAGTTTCTATCTTCAACCGTTTGCCAGTAACAAGCAATTGAAATTAGGTCCATTCGAGCGGTCCACCCTGTATAAAACTATTATTCTACCAGTTATATTATATGGGTGCGAAACAAGGACTCTTACTTTAAGGGAGGAAAGGAGATTACAAGTATTTGAGAATAAAGTACTTAGGAAAATTTTTGGACCAAAGAGAGATGAACAGACAGGTGAATGGAGAAGACTACATAACAATGAACTACATGGTCTTTATAGGAAGCCAGATATAATAAGAACAGTTAAGTCTCGTAGACTGCGATGGGCAGGACATGTTGCACGTATGGGGAATGAAAGACTCGCATGGAAGCTTCTTGTAGGAAAGCCAGAGGGAAAACGCCCAGTTGGTAGACCAAGAATGAGGTGGGAGAATAACATTAACTATGATTTGAGGGAAGTAGATTATACAGGGAATGATTGGAAAGCATTAGCTGAGGATAGGGATGTATGGAGAGCGTATGTCCGCGCGGCCATGAACCTACGGGTTCGATAGTGCCAGTGAGTAAGTAAGTAGTAGTAGTAGTAGTAGTAGTAGGACTTTATTAGACAAAAAGTAAGATATTTACAATATTATTTACAAATATGGGTCGCACGGGCAGTAAGCCGTACGTGCTGTTGACAGTCCGTTACAATAAAGTAATAATTGGTACTAGTGTAAAGAAAAATAAACAACAAAACAGCAATAACATTACAATTACATAAAGAAAACACAATAATAATATTACAATTAAATAATAACACAATAGCATTATACACTAAAAAACATTAACATTACAATTACATAAAGAAAACACAATAATATTACAATTAAGTAATAACACAATAGCATTATACACTAAAAAAACATTAACATTACAATTACATAAAGAAAACACATTAATATTACAATTAAATAATAACACAACAGCATTATACACTAATTAATTTATATATAATTGTTAATAATTAATGGTATTGCATTTTGATAACATATATTCATTCATGAATGAGTGTTGTCCTTATTTTCCGCGTTTTGTCCAGAAATTTACCGAGGTTTATCCAATTTTCTGGATTTACCAATAATTCGTAGCATGCCAATCTTTCCCGATTTGAATTTAGAAATCTTTCCGGTAATAACTGACGTCTCCAATATTCTAAATCATTACATTTTCCTAATATATGTATCTCATCTTCAAAGTTCCCGCACATTGGACATATTCGCATATCGTGATCGTCGCTAATTTTTAGAAATTTCCATGCCCCTAGCCTAAACCAAGCAAGCCCTGATCTCTCCTTAAATCCTAGGTTGAGTATATATGATTCTTTTCCCCAGACGTGTTTTAGGTCTCTTTGTAAACACAGTGAGCGTTTTCCTGTACATTCGGCGAAAGTATCTTGTTTGTTTATGTCTAAGTACCTCCTCCTTATTTTTCTCCACACGTTCTTGCGATTTTCAGTCCCTTTTTCCCATATCCAGCTCATCCCAATCTTTTGGAGTTCTCTCTTAACCTCGTCTGCCCAAAATTTAACATCTATGTTTTTAATTTGGTGGTCGTAACAAATTGCTCTAAGCATTGTTTGTTCACCTTGGATTACTCGCAACCAGTATTTGAGTACACGAATTTTACAGTTAATGTCGTCCTGGAATGACCCGAATTCATATAAAATTCCACAGTTAGAAACGGCCTTACTAAGTCCTGTAATATACTTTAGAAAATGCGTATATACCTTATTTAGTATTTCCGTTCTTTGGAAACCCCAAATCTCACTACCAGTAAGTATGTAGTTAAATGCTGTCTTTGGTGATATTGTTACATTCGTTATTTTTACATGTCTAAAACCATTTTTCTCTATATTCTTTGATTTTTATCACTCAGTGGATATATATTTAACTCTGTTTTTATATCTTCATTCTTTATCCGATCCATTTTTGTGCAGCCTTTTGTTCTTCTAAGGAAGTAGTATTAATAATTGTATCCTTTGAAACTCCGTCCCCAGAATCCAGGTCCGTGGAGCCAATTGAGCCTCTGTTGGATACTCAGCCTACCACTGACCTGAACACAGATGGGTCCCAGTCTCTAATTTAATTGGGTGGCTCCTATCACATTTCTGGGAACGGTGACTCCCTTCTCCAGTTCCGGGTGCCGGAGGAGACCGATCAAAGCCTGTCCATTTGTGGCTGGTTTAGGGTTTAATCATGCCCTCTTCGGCCTCTTAGTTTCAGAAATATTCAGGTTTTTATTTCAAGTTTGTCGGACCCTTAAGAGTGATTAACCCTTAAATTAGCATACCACTAATTTCTCGATTCAGTTATTTGCAGACCGTAGTGAAAACGAATCATGAACAGCTGTTATTATTACTTATACTGTATTAATTGGACTCATATTTAAGTAGTTTTATTCTCGTTCATTTTCTTGTGTTTTGTTAAAAAAATATCAAATTAATTAAATTAAATTATATATCCTATAGGAGATATTGCCAATTTAAGAATTAATTTAGGAAGAAAGACAGGACACGTCCGTCGACAAAAGGCCCAGTTAGAGGAGTGTAATCCGCCATCTGTGCGCAGGCGTGCCGAGAAGAGCGTGAGAATAGCCCTGGTTTTGTTTGTTTTGATTTTATGTCAACTGAATTTCATGTGCAGTGATTATAGCAATATTTTGAATTTTGTTTAGTATTATAATTTATTCTCAATGAATAACTGTGGATGTTTTATTATCCCTTCCCCTCATCCCAACAACCTCAGCAGCCTATCGATGAAAAATGACGTACAGCGATCACATGCTGAAGAGTATTGGCATTTTTTTATCGAGTTATACACTGTTTACATCGCAACTTCTATTTCTGTTACGTTAGGAGCATTCTCTTGCCCTAGAGATATCTTATAATTCAGTTTGGATTTTTCAAATGGCCGGAATCTAATTTAGTAGCCTTTGATATGACTTTAATAATAGGAGTTATATCGTTGCTTCTCGTTTAGCTCGTCCGGTATCAAATTTCCTGGAGCATCCTCATAAAAATCACTAATCACTGAAGAACAAAGATTAAATTAATATTTCTTATTTTATATTAATTAGTTATTACAAAAATAAATCGCAATTAATTATTTATACACTCCTAATATATTGTAGCTCTATATTTTACTTTGTCATAACCTTTGTTACTCAGTTTCATCAAAGATTATGACATGGCTTCCGTAAAGTGAAAGACAACATACCCATTACTAACTCACTGGCAGTTTTGGACCCGTAGTTTCATGGCTGCTTGGACATATGCTCCCCATACATCTCTATCCTGAGCCGATATTTTTTAATCATTCGTTGTATAATTCACCTTCCTCAAATCATTATTATTATTATTATTATTATTATTATTATTATTATTATTGTTGTTATTGTAACCATCATCCATCACGAATTAGGTCTTCGCCTGTTCCGATCTCTCATCTGTTTAGCTGAGCGCATTTTTAGATCCATCCGGCTTACTCGTGTGAGACTTTCGAGGAAGATCGTTTTACGTGGTGGGTTTCCAGCCCGACGTACAACCCGTAACCTGGAGGACCGGAGGTTTTATGTTGGGGTCCCTTTCCCTTAGATGTTACCTTCTCCTCGGCTGACGATAGTCCTCTTCCCGGGTTTATTTTCGGAGTTTTCCTTCTCCTACACTCTTAATACTCACACTTGGGGTAAAATGTGTTGGGGCTTTTTATCGACAGCCATGTCTACATCCGCCATATTTAGTTAAAGCAGGGCACCTCTTGGCAGAATGTGGTTCTTCACTACGTACAGACAGTTTTGGTCATAGCTTCATCACCTTGAGTTGGTGAGAACCAGTGTAGGGTCCACCCCTATCAAAGGTACTACCTCTACCTTCGCCTTGACCCCTTATTATTATTATTATTATTATTATTATCATTATTATTATCATTATTATCATCATTATTAACCAATCTCATTCTTTTTCTAACTACTGGACGCTTTCCCTCTATTCTTCTTTAATTTCCTATTCGTGCCACTATCCTGCCATTCAGTCTTTGAGACTTAACTTTTCTTATTACATCTGTTTTTCCATAAAGATCATATAGCTCTCTGGTATGTAATTTTCTCCATTCAGTTGTCTGTTCGTCTCTGTTTGATCCAAAACTTTTCTTAAAGTATTTATTCTCCTCCCTTAAAGCAAGGAACCATATTTCGCGTCCATATAACTGGAAAAATAACTATTATTCATTTTTTTAAATTTAAAGTTTCTTTATATTTTTACAGAGACCTTTGGGTGGAAATAGTGCCTTCATACACACTAGCATTCGAGTTCCAATATTATGTTTCCTAGATGTTAATTTTTTTCAAATACCTGGAATAGTGCACATGTTATTTCATGACGAAATTCAAATGTGGCGCTGAAAGAACTCTAAAATCGTGCAGCTCAATGTTAAAATCTTCAATATGTTTTTAAATATGATAAGTAGTCGGTCCTAATGACCAGTGGTTAGCGTCCTCACCTTTGGTTCCGAGCATCTAGTATTCATACATACCCGAAGACGTTTGATTTTTAAGGATATAAAATTCCTGATTATGATTTTTTTTGCAAATACAGGTATCTTATCAAACACTAATAATAATAATAATAATAATAATAATAATAATAATAATAATAATAATAATAATTTATTTCCATCAGCAGCATTAAGGATTAGACCTTAAGGTCTGTTCCGATCTCATGTTAGAATTCGTCTGTCCACCTTTTACTGGATCTTCCTACATTTCTTCATCCTAATGATTTGTAACGAAGAATGTGTTTCGAAATTATATTGTTATCCAACTAATGTACTATTATTAAATAAACTTGCAGAGTTCAATTCAACCACTAATATACGTTTCACAACAAATAAATAAATAAACAAATAAATAAATAAATAAATAAATAAATAAATAAATAAATAAATAAATAAATAAATAAATAAATAAATAAATAAATAAATAAATATATATATATATATATATACACGAATTAGCCCATAACCGTCCCATTACGGGCAAGGCCTCCAGCGACTGAAGGGTGACTTACGTTACATCCCCGGGTTAGCCACTCCCTTGGGATTATCACTTGAACTTTTTTATGGATTGTTTCCATCTTTGTCTGTCTTGCGATATTCTAGTCCACAATGTACCTAGATGACACTTGAACACTTCACATCAACGCTTTTTTTTTGTCTTCCAACTTTTCTTTTCCCTAGTCTGGGTTCCCACACAGTAACTGCATACATGTAGGCCTATATAGGCTACTATAATTCAACTCCTATGTTATAGTATGCCTAAATGTATAAATAATTTACAATCTCTTAAAAACTCGTGATATTACTAAATTTTTTTTTTCAGAAATGGCGTTAATTTTTGTTTGAACAAAGCATTGACTGCCAGATTTTGATTCAGTCTGATAGTAAATAAAAATAGGGAATATTAGTGTAACAATGTTCTTGTAAGCCCATGTTTCCCTTAACAGAGATTTAGGCGCTCTTCCCTACAGGCAAGAATTTGAACCATACTAATTTAGTTACACTCGTTTTCGTATAGATGTCATTTGAGTCGTCCGGTGGTCAGCGGTCCGTCTCATACTGACATGTAGGAGACCAAGGTAGTACTAGGACGGGAAAATTCGGTAAATTTTGCTTAGAGGTCTTTTCTTCAGACTTGGGACTCATGGCTTAAAGTCCCTCCCGGAGGACTTGTTCCTTGGATTTTTCCATCCTAAAAAAATCCAACGACCCCAGCCGGTTTGAACCCGCGACCCTCGGACCAGAGGCAAGGAGCATAATCACTAGTTCACCGCGGCCGATAATAATAATAATAATAATAATAATAATAATAATAATAATAATAATAATAATGAGATGATCTGTGATACATTATATGCAATATTTAATTGATCTGCACCCTCTAGCTTGACGTTTAATTCAAGGATAAAAGGTGGGAAAGAATGTAGGCAAAAAAAATCCTCAGAGTTTCCTGAACAAAATTTGTTTCACAGGATTGAACACGATGATCCAAAATTTATTGTTTAAATTGCGTCATGGAATAAAATAATGATTAATAATATAAACATAATTCTGTTTAGTATTCTGTGTATTAATATTTAATTCAAATTTAAATACCAAACCAGGAATATTGAGTGGAATCTACAAATGAATGATAACAACCAGTGTTATAGTATCATTCGTCATTAAATAAATCGGGAATTAAAAGCGGATTTTCAAATAATGTTATAATCCAATTTTTTCAATACGGTGATAAAGAAATATTAAAAAGCTTATTGTAATTATGTGATAATGGTTTCCAGTTATTGTAATCCTAATTTTGTTAAATCCAACAATAGCATATCTGTTTAACATGTAAGTCCAGTGTGAGAGAAAACAGGAAATGTTGCGATGTTTACCTCGCATGATGCTGTCCACGTTACTACAATTTCCTCTTGAATATATCCGTCACAGAATCTGATGCTACTTGTCAATGTTACAAATGGAAATCCGCTAGATGGCATAGTTACTTCAAATACCACCAACACACATGAAATTTAAATTAATCACACCTGAAGAGCCGATCAGAACAAAGTTGTAACCCTAATTTATCGTAACTTGATATTTACATGGAAAATGGTTGTTAGTGATAAGTGAGCGGTTTTTCCATGTAAAATTCAAACTTGTAAAAAAATAGGGCTACAGCCTTATTCTAGGCGGCTGTTAAATTATTTCTTTATTATATTTACTTTATTATTTTATTATACTCGGCTTTTGTTGACTTACACTTGCCATTCTAGCCTTTTGCACTAAACCTCGCGGGTACATACCCAATTGTGATTGATGGATTTTAATAATACACCGTGTTCCAAAATGATGGACGGGATTTCAAAGTTATTTAATTCCCCTTACACTATATATATATATATATATATATATATATATATATATAAGAACAAAACTTACATGGGATTAAAGAGAAACTCTTCGAGTTTTCATAACATGTTTTATAAGTGTTCGATGTGAGCACCTATCGTTACGTGGCACACATCTAGCCGATAGTCTAATTCCTCTCAAATCTTCATGAGCATGTTTGGATTAATGGGTTCAACAGTCCCTCTTCTCAAGTCTAGAAGGTCGAACGGAAGTGGTGGTTTACGTACACATGACCCTTCACAGGAAGAAATCACAAGACGTGAGATCGGGAGACCGTGGAGGTCATAGGGAATAAACAATGTCATCCGGACCGGCGCGTTCTATCGATCTCGATTCATTCATTGGGTGTTTCGTGCAAATCCTGGACTTTTCCTTTTACAGATACATCCAGTTGTTTCTAACTGTCTATACCATCGGCGGATACTCTTATCTGTCGGAGGATCAACTCAAAATTGCTGTCGGAAAGCTCGCTACACTGCAACAATGGAACCAAACCTCGCAATTTGCAACAAACAGAATGTTCAGGAGTCTCCATTTTCACTAATTTAACGCTGTGACGTTATAATGACAAGAAACAAATTGCTGCATACAGGATATGAAACTTTCACAGTTTGCCTTTCATTATAGCAAATAATCACGCATCCAATTTCGTTTGAAAAGCTATACCAACTACATACGAGTAAAACCCCGTCCATCATTTTGGAACACGGTGTAGAATAAATGCGCACAAATTGTGCAGAAGGTATATAAGTTACATTCGGTTTTGGTCATTACTTTGGTTCACACTATTTATTAATTGCAGAATTCTACCAGGGATTTCACTGTTACATGGTAACAGTCGCATGGTTGATCGCACAGTTCACACACACACACACACACACACACACACACACACACACACACACACACACACACACACACACACACACACCACACACACACACACACACACACACACACACACACACACACACACACACACACACACACACACACACACACACACAGTTGTTCCCAGGGTCTTGCATATGTTGTGGTGGTATCCATGCAGTGCTATTGAGTTCACCAGGTATCGGAGTTCTTGATTGGTGTTGGTCCAATATCTGTTTGTCATGGCTTCTGTTGTACAAAAGTTCAACCAAATCTCCTGTATTTTCTTCTCTATTTCATGCAGTAGTTTATTTGAGTTGTCTGTGGATGGTAGCCTCATATGCATTTCTTCTGTGAAGAAGTGTTCCTTGGCGAGTTCGTAGTATGGATTTTAAAATGTCTAAAATCCTCAGCACGGCTAATAATAATAATAGTAGTAGTAGTAGTAGTAATAATAATAATAGTAATAATAATAATAGTAATAATGATACTAGTAATAATAATAATAGTAATAATAATAGTAATAATAATAATAATAGTAATAATAGTAGTAATAATAGTAATAATAGTATCTTTATTTCACCTGGTAGAGCTAACATACTTAACCAACTGGATATAAATATAAACGTACCATATAAACAACACAATAAACATCAGGAGATAAGAAAACAATGATTTTATGAAACAAATTGACTTCATAAATATATTTTTACGATCTGCATCCGTCTTATATAATTGACGAATTCGCCTAGATGTTGCGAGAGAGGCCGTAGATTATGCCACCGTCGTTACCCGAATAGTCGCGAAAGTAATTTTTCGAGAACGTACGTATGGAGTGATCGCTGCGAGTTGTACAATATATGTACGATACATGTGTTCCCGAAACCGAATCCGCTATGCCTTATGCATCAATATTTGACCCTTGTTGCCTCTCACGAGATTCAAAATCAAATAAAAGTTTTAAATAAATCGACAGTAATATAATTTTAAACGAGAACGCAGGTCGTATATGCAACCTCCTCTTTAGGATACTCCCATCAAACTTAGTAACAAAAAAAAAATTCTGCTGAAATGGAACCTGTTCCAAAAGGCCTATATTACTTAACGTGCTTTAAAATTTGAGGAGACTGCACCTTACAGGTATTAAATGTTGTAATTTTATATTTAATGCATCGTAATAACGGCGTTTTAATTTCGCGGGCGACGGTCGGAAGAGCGGTCTCACATTGGTAGAAATAGATATGTGAGTCGCCGACTCGTGACTCGAAAAACCCGCGCAGATCACGAATACGTCTAGATCTCCGTTTCAGATATTTCCTTAAGCCTTCACTTCCTCTGTCGGGAAAGATCGATGATCAGAAACATCCGTACTGGAATGTTCTCGATCCAGACCCTAGACGTTTCACTCCCCGCCCTGTATAGTCGGTGATGAGGGCATGAAGCGAGTCAATTGTGTTGTGACAACAATATCGTGAGCTGTGAGACAGAAGAAACTCCAGCGAGTGGACTTATCAGAGACTATAAAATAATTGTGTAATAGATCAACATTAAAACAAGATTAATTATTTATTACAGCAAACGTAATATATAAAAATGTTTGTTTGTTTGTTCGTACTTTATGCGCGTTGATCCGATTGTGATGGGGCTTTTTGCAAAATGTTCAGGAGATTCCAGGGATGAACATAGGCTATAAGAGAGTTGTGATACTCAACTCCTACACCCTTCAAAATCGCAAGGGGAATATTACAATAATTACGATATATATTTATAATCATTTTTCATTTTACTTATTCAACTAATCATAAGAAGTACATCAATGTTTGTCTTTCAGCTGATTTATGCCACGAAGATTGGAATGAGTTGATTCCCTGACAACGCCGGGTAAGGAGCACGGGTATCTAAAAGTAATTACGATCTAATTTTTTCCTTCCACTTATTTAACTAAACATAAAACACATTAATTTTCGTATTTCAGCTCATTTTTGTCAAGAAGATCGGGCTAAGTAGATTCCCAGGCAACGCCGGGTAATCAGCACAGGATATCTAAAAAAATATAAATTTATAGTTATTTTTCCTTTTACTTATTCAACTAAATATAAAAGCACATTAATTTTAATTTGTTTAGGCGTAGCAGCGCACGCCGAGAATTAGCTAGTTTGAATAAACTGTCACTGATAATTTATAGAATTCAATTAAGTTGCTGTGAAGTTTTTCGACATCATCTTGTTGTTCTTATTTCGCCAAAACAACGTGAAGACGTATCCACATCCAAAGTGTAACAATGTTATAATTCTGTTGTGATTTATTTTGTAGCACTTGCTTCCGCATGGATTGATTTCTTGTGCTGTACAGCTTTAATAACACCGCCAGAATATAGGACCAACCAGATATTAAGAAATGAAGAATGCGGTCAATAGCCGACAAGTAAATCTAGGGGTTTCTAGTACGGTCGTGCCATGGAGTTTAATTTAGTACATTGGTCTATTTATATATCTGTAAACAAAAATAAAAATCCCTGCAATGGGTTACATACTCCTTAGTCGCTTACGGTGGATGCAGGTTACCATTCTTGCTTCGCATCTGAGGTTCGCGAATTTAAACCCGGCCGGGGTCGAGCGTATATTTACGAAGTGTGGCTTACTCCAAAAGAGAAATAATGATGTGCGTTCCAGTCCATAGATTTACGGCTTGTTAAAGAATCTGAAGGCTGAACAAGAGGTATGTAAAGTAATATTTGTCAGCTCTTCTATACCCAGATTTCAATTGCGATGCTGATGATCTGGAATGTTAAAGATTGTTATAGTGTATTTAAATAATAAATACTGTGCTTCCAAGCAATGAGACGGAGTGGGGAGTTAGTGAATTACAAATTTTTATATCGTTATATACAGTATTTACACCACTGTGGTCTCGAGGTAGCTTGCTGCCTTGTCACGTAGCGGGCCCGGGTTCGATTCCCGGTCGGGACATGCTCCTGGGTGAGGTTTTTCGGGGTTTGTCCTCACCTGTAAGATAACTGTCAGGAAGCGTAGGGCGCAACGGTCCCCGAAAATCATCCGGCCGTCATTATCATCCTTATCATTATCATAATCATCCTTCACCGGTGTGGAAAGCAACGGGAAGCTACCACACCTATAATTCCCTAGTGAAGCTGCAAAGCATAGCATGAAAATGTTATGATTGCAGTGAAAGACCAGCCCCCGGGCATAATTACTGTGGATGTATATGCAGTATATTATATGTATAGTGGCATAAAAATGCATGTATCGTCCTCGTTGCCATCCGTCACATCGCCTGGACACAGAATAAATTAGCTTTATTATGTTGCCCACTCATTGCACAAGTTCTTGCGCCTTAAAATTCTGTGTTATGTAGAATGAATGTAACATAATTTTAGTTTTCTAGATAATGTTCGTACCTAAAATGACTGAGTTCTGCACACCAAAGATTTTTATCATTATTATTATTATTATTATTATTATTATTATTATTATTATTATTATATATTATTATTATTATTAGGGTATTTAATTTCCTTATTTGATGTTCATTCTTTTTGCAAAACATGCTGCATTTGCAGCATTATCTTTCTTCTATATCCCATTTTATGATATATAAGGATAAAAAGTTAAATTAATCATATTATAAAACATTTATAAAATACGTCTTGTGAATGTACTTCATGAAAGAATAAATATACACTTGAATAAAGAAATACGTCGAAAGAACAAGGCGAATATCATGCAGAAACGATTGTTCTTAATGTCGTGTTTTTTTATGTTTTCTGTTCGTAAAATTGGTTGAAAGAAATAGTTTTATAAATTATAATGTTTAATAGTGTTCTGACAACTAACAACTCATCCTTAAGCATTTAAAATTTAAATTATAAAAGTTACAGTGACAATACATAATGTTTGGAATGTTTTCATTCTTCAAGTATACCTCTCCCTTTTCGTCTCTATCTTCCTCTCCCTCTATCTCTCTCTTTCTCCCTCTCTCTCTCTTTCTCTCCCTCTCTCTTTTTCTTCCTCACTCTCGCTTTCTCTCCCCCATTCTCTCTTTCTCTCCCTCTCTCTCTTATTAGGTATCTATAGCCTTAAGATATTTCCCCCGTTTCGAGATCTTAACGAAATCTCATTCACGATCAGTGCAATTATTCGAGAACCATTCGGAGAGAAATATCAGAGAATTTTATTGCATATCAAACAATCTTGATATATTTTAATTAGATCTGTGTATAAAATATTAGGAGTAGGGATTTTTCCTCTGATATCAAGATTAGCTTCACAGCAGAAGTAGCGACGGTTTTAATTCAGTAAAGATTGAATTAAATTTAAGGAACAATGCAAAGCAAATATTCGTCAAAAATCGCTGAAATCATAATTACCATAATTCATTTTTTATGAACGTATCACTGGTCAACATGATTTTTGTCTAATGAGTAGTTGTAATTAATGCAGTTTTTATCGTGTTTGCAAATATGTATTCGGAATTTCTCCATCACCCACAGTTTTCTTATTTCAATTTAAATTAATGAATGTAAATAATTATTTTTTATAAACCTTGATTTCTTCGCAAACAATCTTGGCGCAGTGAGCTACGAGCACAGGGAACACTTTCATCAGGAGATATCAGCTGTAGAAAAGAGATATGAAGGCAAATGGAATCCTAATATGCTGGCCGATTATTGTTGGGCCATCAAGAGGGATGCTCCACAGACGAAATATAGCAGAATATCGTCATTTCTTAATTTGTAGACGAGTCCGAATGTTCGAATATTGTGTAGTTACGAATGTAGAAAATATTAATGTGTTTGAAATTATAAATGCCTGTCTCTCGGAAACATCGCATGATGAAAAAACCAATATCATATTTGAATTTAGGGGAAAAAATACTATCAGAATCACACATTTTTCTTTCTGTGACAAAAAAAGTTCCTTTTTTGTTGCTCAGTGTATTTAAATGCGACATATCAATCTAGTTCACAACAGAACCACGTCATCATAGTTCCTATAAAGACCACGAGTAACGCGAGTAGCGATAGCGTCTGTCAAATGAGAGTTGAAATGTCCAAACTAGAGATACAAAATCGTGTTTCCGACGAGTTTAGGAGTTCAGGTGCGGTGATACTGGGTGAAGTACAAATACAGACCACGTGTGCAGGAGTTTAAATTGCAATTTCATCAAGTAGGACGCTGTACCACAGAGAGAGCGCTTTGATCACGAGACAGGTATCTGCGTTCAATATGGCGAGAGAGAAAGCCGAAGTTAACAGACCTGAGCGAAGAATAACAGAAATCTTCAGCAGACTCATAATGAAATCATTTTAATTAAAGGCATTATAAATACAACAATAATCAGGATATTTTGATGCAGAATATTTTCCACTGTCATGATAATTGGCATATAATTTTGTAATTTATTTTAAGATTGCTTAAATCGCTCCCAGTTCTTCCACAACATCTGGGGTTAAAGATATCACTCCAACCGATCAATCATTGTCATTAATTGGGGCGTTGACATGGGAAAGTTAGTAAGCCATAAAAAGCAAATTTTACAGGGGAAGCAAAAAACAATTTTTTCATAATTAATTCTAATATAATGTTGGCACTATTTAACAAGAATTTTTGTATGCAAAATAGTTGCAAAATATCCATATTAGCTTTACAAAACATATATAAATTTAAAAGTGTCAAAATTGTTTTTTTCTTCCCCTGTAAAATTTGAATTTTATGACTTGCTACCTTTCCCATGTCAATGCCTTAATTTATTTTATCATTTGTTATAACAATTATGAAACTAATATTTTTAAATCTACGATATGTTAGGCCTCAAACATGTTAAACACAGCATGCAATATCTTGGTGTTCATTATCATAAGGGGAGTGGTCTGAATAAACAATAATACAATTATTAACCTGTGGTTAGTATCAACATATTTTTTCTCATTTATCACCTTTAGAGGTTTCGGTACTGAGCGCTTTGTTATGCTCTGGTTAATACGTATTGCTGTTTATTTTATACAGAAATCAAACACAAAACTTAAAAAGTCGTAGATTTTTATTTTTTAAAATCTTAAACAAAAAATGATTTGGGTTGTAATTTTACTATAAACATAAAAAACTGAAACAGACATAAATATTGAACTGTCAAATTTTCAAATGATATGTGGAACTATACATAGAACATTAAAGAACAAAACAATAAGAGATACTAGAATTGAAATTTTATAAAACATTAGCAGTTCCTGCATTACTTTATGGGAGTGAAACTTGGCCAATGACCAAAAGAATTACAAAGCGTAGAAATTAACTTCCTTAGAAGAACAAAAGGCTGCAAAAGAATGGATCAGATAAAGAACGAAGATGTAAGAACAGAGTTAAATATATATCCATTGAATGGTAAAATCGAAGAATATAGAGAAAAATGGTTTAGACATGTAGAAAGAATGAATGTACCAAGATTACCAAAACTACAAGCCAAGAGGTTCAAGCAATGTAGGAAGGTCAGTGAAAAGATGGACAGAACAACTGTAAAGCGGAACAGGCAATTTTCCTAGCCCGTGAAGTGTAGAAGAAGAAGAAGAAGAAGAAGAAAACCTCAAACAGATGACAAAAGTATAGGATTATTAGAGAAAACATTGCCAATTAAGGATTAATTTCTAGATACAAAGTTTTAAAACACTTTTCTTTTTATTAGTAGCTGTGGCAAAATACTTATCATACTGTTTCTACAGAGAAATAAAACTGAATATTTAAAAGTCCTATTTTGTCTGTGACTTGGGTGAATGTACGCCTACTTGATTTAATTATATTACAGAATATCACATCAAGTTTCATTAACAGATTTCTCTGTAGTAGAGACGGATATGAATTATAATGGTCGAGTTCCCATGAAATGAAACATCTCTTTAAAAAAATATATTGTGCCTGAAGAATTCGGAGAGCTATTAATAAGTACTTTAGACTTTTTACTGAAGTTGGCCACTTGGATGAATGGGTGGATGTATGAAAAGATTATAATTTTCTCTAAACATCAAGAGACTCTTCACATTAATTCATCCGCGTATTTCACTTCCACAAAATGTATAAAAACGAGCTAGCGATATTAATATGATGTGTATGTAGGACTATGCCAAATATAATTTTAACTGCAATATGAATTTTCTTTGGAATAAAATTATGTAACATATTTCATTTTAACTCACTATTTAGCAGTAATATATATATATATATCCATCCATCCATCCATCCATAGTAATTCTGCCCGAGGGCAATCATAACATTTTCATGCTATACTTCGCAGCTTTACCAGGGAAGTATTGGTGTGGTAACTTACCATACTGGTGAAGAATGATGATGATAATGATAAGGATGAAGATGATGGCCGGATGATTTTCGGGGACCGTTGGGCCCTAAGCTTCCTGACATTTGTCTTATAGGTGAGGAAAAACCCCGAATAAAAACCTCACCCAGGAGCCTGTCCCGATCGGGAATCGAACCCCGGTCTGCTGCGTGACAATTCAACTCGCTACATCGCGACCACAGCGGTGAATATATATATATATATATATATATATAGAGAGAGAGAGAGAGAGAGAGAGAGAGGCTATATAAAATGTAATTAGAGAGAGAACAGCACATAAAGTATATATATATAGGGCCTATATACACACACACACACACACACACGGTGTATAAAAAACGATGGCGCAAACTTACATGGTTGAAAGTACATGATAATAGAAGCAACAATGTCCCAGTAAACATGGGTCCGCAAACGAGCCGTTTGCGAGATAATTACGAATGTATGGTTACAAGCCGCCACTGACTTCGTTGTAAACATCGTCCTAGTTAGTACAAATTAATTTGAATTTAGACTTTACTATTAATTTTTCATGTCATTTAGTTCACATTTCACAGTTCACTTCACTTATGGGTTACCTGTTAAAGGAGGTGTTCGAAATGTCTTCCTTGCATCTGGATTCAATACTGTGCTCATCTCTGCAATGAATGTCGAATTCTTTCGAAAACCCCTGGATCATTTCTGAATTCTTGACAAGCATGTACAACTCTCTGCTCCAGTTCTTCGACCGTGTTAACGGGTGTGCTGTACACTAAGCTTTTGAGGTGATCCCAGTCACAAAAATCCAAAGGATTTAGATCAGGTGATCTTGAAGGCCAAGGACCTGCCTGGACGTAGCCATCTTTGGCCGTATCTGTGCGTTAGATACCGTCTCACAGCAGCAGCAGCAAAATGTGCCGGAGCTCCATCATGCATGTACCACAAACTCCGACGTTGCTGAAGGGGAACATCCTCAATCAATCCTGAAAGATGACGCCGCAGAAACCTATGGTATCTCCGTCCATTAAGTTTTCGTGGAAGTATGTGTGGCCCAATGAGATGATCACCTAGTACCCCTAACCACACATTCAGTGAGAAACGGTGCTGATGTGGTGACTCATGAACAGCATGTGGGTTTATTTCACACCTAAAATGTGTATTATGATAATTAAAAACACCATAGCTTGTGCATCCTGCTTCGTCTGTAAATAAAATGTTACATGCGAAATGAGGGTTGACTGCAGTCTGTTGTTGCATCCACTGACGAAACATCACTCTAGGAACAAAGTCCGCATCATTGAGACATTGAACTCATTGGAGGTGATAAGGGTACAGTAAATTGCGCTGTAAAATTCTCCATACACTACTGTGGCTTAGTACAGGCACTTGTGTGGCAATTCTTCTCGTCGAGATTCCTGGAGAGAGCTGTACTGCTTCCAACACCATATCCTCAACCTCAGGTGTAATGCGAGGAGGCCTACCTACTGCTCTGCCATGTGCAAAACCCCCATTTTCTCTCATACGCTGATGGACCGTTGCAAATGTACGTTTTTCGGGGGTGTCTTCGATCAGGATATGTTTCTTGGCACAAGCGTGCAGCCTCCCGTGCACCGTGCATCACCATTAGCCATACCGTACATGAAAAGCATATCCGCATACTCTTCGTTACTGTAAGGTTCCATTGTAATTACAACAAAGCACAACTGGCTCTCCTCAGACGAGACTGATACCGTTTGAGACTGTGTACTGTATCCGTCCTGTACGTTCTGCGTATATTTGTTTGATTACAACTCCACCTCTCGGCAATGTTCAGTTTTGTGAACAAAGAACATAGGACGGCTTCAAGTGCGCAAGGAGTAAACCGTACGATTTTACAAACAATGGCGCCATTCGTAATTATCTCGCAAACGGCTCGTTTGCGAACCCATGTTTACTGGGACATTGTTGCTTCTATTATCGTATACTTTCAATCATGTAGGTTTGCGCTATTCTTTTTTATTCAATATATATATATATATATATATATATATATATCTCAAAGAAAGGCATATTGCACGGTTACAGTAGGAATAGAATTGAGACATCGCTTATAAACCATTTATAAATTTTGAGTTCTTTAGCTGCGAGTAAATTTACAAGAATTCTAACCTCTCCAGCACTTCATAAAATCAGTCCGATTCATAGCAAGCGATTCGGCAATTTTAGTCCACTGATTCCTATTCATTCTCTGAGATCCAGAAATAGCAAATAATGATCAAGAAACTTAAGGGACAACAAATATATATATATATATATATATATATATATTCGGAAATAGATACCATGGCACTCTTTCGTATATTGAAATGAGTATTTATAACAGAAACATATTATCAATCTGTAAAAATCTACATCAAAGATACAATCAGAACAAAATCACTACAAGAAGTAGTATTCAAAACATCTAGAGAAAATCATTGATTTCAATCCATGGCGCGTTAGACTAGAAAGCCTTTGGCCAGCCAACCATGGCTGGTCTCACATTGATATATGTTAATATAGACATGGACGATCATCCAAATACTATAGTGATACCATCTGGTAAGTATATCGGTCCCCAGCCGTTATAGTTGGAATTCTCAACAAGGAGTCGCTATTCATTATAGTTGAACAAATCCTTTACTATGGTGATCCATAGTGACCGAAATTGCATGGGAATATTTATTCACCAAGGGGGGACTCGAACCAGCTCAAGTCCTGTAGCTCTCCACCAAGGGAAAATACCTTAAAACCAGATTTAATAAGAACAGTTAAGTCTCATAGAGTGCGATGGACAGGCCATGTGGCACGAAGGGGTATAAAAGATGGGCATGGAAACACCTTCTAGGAAAACCAGACAGAAAGCGCCATTCATGACATTTCTGAACAAATAAGATAACTAAAAGAAACTTGGTCTATCTAGTAAATCCTTACAAAGGAGAGGCTTTGGCTCAACAATGGGCTACGCCATTATATATATATATATATATATATATATATATATATATATATATATATATATATATATATATTGTCTCCCACAGCATTGCCACTTTGCAGAAGAAATGTTAAACATTCCAGATGACTAATTGAATGAAATTAAATTTTTAGCCAAGGTTTGTTTCTTTGTTTTTACATTTACAAACATTTAAACAAAACCCACTCAAGCTTTATTGTATAAAGTGTCATAGTGTAACTTCGTTTGCAAACAGGGGTATCAAGTTTATTTTTTTAAACAACAGAATTGCATGCATTTAATTTACCTACAGTATGACTGCCTTTGACATTTATAGTTATAAAAGCCAGGAAGTAGGGTTGAAGAAACAGCAAATATAATAAAGTACAGCAATTTTATAGCATCAAAGATAAGGACGATGTATCATAGGAATTCATAACATCAAGAAACGTACCACATTCCTAACGTAACAAATTATACTACCGTAATAAATTGATAGAATTTATTTTGGCGCTGCTGTGATAATATTCCGTAAATCAAGCAGGGAGTGAAAAGGATTTTCGTAGAGTGAACTGTAGGATTGTTCACACTGTGTTGCGAGGGGCATTCATCTCCCTACCGAGGCGTCGAGTTGATGCGTTAGAACTGTTTAAACCTGCTGCACTGTTTCTGATAAGCATGGTCGTCCATGACGTGCCTCATCACACACTGCCGGTAAGATTAAATTTGTGTACAGTTGTCTTTGTTGGGGCTGGTTTACTGAATTTATGAGAAAATTCAACTCTGCCGTCTTCATATGACCCCCATGCACAACAATGGCAACCCGTTCTTCCGTGCTAAATATTTTGAATTAAACTAACAGTGTATGCAAAAAAAAAAAATAGTGTTTTCATGGAAATGGAGAGTGACTAGAGACATCCTATATATACAATATGTCAATTTGGTATTTATACATAGGCATTTTTATTAATAAAAATCGAATTTTCAGAAAGTTTTTAAAATTAAAGAAAAAATATTTATTGTGGTTTGAAGGAAACACTAAGTTATATCTAAATATGTAGTTCAAAACTTAATTATAAAATATACATAATTTTATCAAAATAAATAATCTTTATTACACCCGAATACAAACCAATTTGCTATTCATACACTAAATAAAACACTGCAGTGTAATTGCTTGTCTAACTTGCTTAAACATTAATGCAACATGAATACTCTAAGTTGTGCATTTGTTTACATCTGCCTACTGTGCTGGTTGTGTACACTGGCAGTCAGTCGCCTCCAAAATGGGTAAATGTAAAGAACTCAGTTCTGATCTCAAGGATACAATTGTAAGTCTTACACTTAAGAGATTTTCTTTGAGAAAAATAGGGCGACTGATAGGCAAATGTCATGCAACAATACAGTATATACTAAATAAATTCAAGTATAAAGGTTCAGTAGAGAATGTTCCGAGAAAACCTAAACAAAATAAGTTATGTGAAAAGGAGGAGAGAACCATTGTGAGACAAGTGAAATTCAACCCTAGAATTAGTGCTCCAAAATTGCGGTCTACCCTAGAAGTTTCTACTGGTAAAAAGGTATGTACTGAGACAGTTCGGAAGGTGTTACACATGGAAGAATGACTAGAAAAAGGCCGTATATAAGTAAGATGAACCGTGTTGTAAGACTACAGTTTTCAAAAGAACATGTAAATAAGGGGCAGGCATTTTGGAATAATGTTCTCTGGTCTGACAAGACTAAAATCAACCTGTTCGGTTCAGATGGCGTTCATAGAGTCTGGAGAAAAGCCAATGCGGATAATGATGTGAACAATACAACACCTACACTAAAACATGGGGGTGGGTCTATAATTTTGTGGGGGTGTATGTCGGCAAAAGGGGTTGGCAATATACAGTTCATTGACAATGTTATGGACAAATTTGTGTATAACGACATTCTTCGTACACAAAGTGCAGCAAAATTGGATATGCTCCCTGTGTACATGTTCCAACAAGATAACTCCAAACATACGGCGGACTTAAATAAGACTTGGTTGATATGGAACGTGCCAAAGCAATTGAAAACCCCTCCTCAATCTGCTGACTTAAACTCTATAGAACATTTATGGGCCTTTTGAAACCTAGGGTCCACAGCAGAAATCCTTCTTCCAAAGAAGAATTGAAGAAGGTGGTTACTGAACAATGGTGCAAAATCAGTCCGCAGATATGTTATAGACTTGTTAGATCCATGCAGCGTAGATGTTAAGCTGTTATTAAAGCTAAAAGTTGCCCTAAAAAGTATTAAGGACAGTTCATATGATGATTTTCTGCTATATTTCGCCTGTGGGGCATCCCTCTTGGTGGTCCAACAATAAATCGGCCAGCATATTAGGATTCCATTTGCCTTGATATATATTTTCCATAGCTAAAATCTCCTGATTTAGCTTATTTGGTTTTATTTTACAATGGAAAATGGACGAAAAAACGTTTATTATTAAAAAAAATAATCATTTAAATCCATTAATTGAAACTGAAATAAAAAAACTGTGGGTGATGGAGAAATTCCGGATACATGTTTGAAAACATGATAAAAAAACTGCGTTAAGTACAACTATTGGTACTCATGAGACAAAAATCATATTGACCAGTGTTATTTAACAAGTTACCTATATTAATATTTTGTTTATTAAAGGTAATGTATTCCGATATAATATTAAATAAAAGTATGTACATAGCAACGTTTCAATATCTTGATTACGAATTTGTGTTCAAATTAATTCATAAAATCTGATTTTCATTCCTTGCAACTGAATTAACTATTAGAAGTCAATATTTACTGAATAAATAACTTGATTCCGTTGTCATCTTGCCTCATATTGGTTGTATCTTGTTGGACATGTTTCAGAGCATCTTTGCTCAAGCTGACAATAGAGCAAAAATGTTATGAAACATGTTCTTGTAGAAACAACCACTGTGAGGTAAGATGACAAAGGATTCAACTAATTTCTTAAGTAGAACCTCATAATGTTATTTCCCATTGCATTGTATTTTCGTAATATTTATTGAATTAATTGGTTTGTTGAGTATTGTTATATGGATTAACTAAAAGCTTTTAAATGCAGATATAAATGTATTTGAACCTAGATTTGTGGATCCATGCTATAAAAATCTCTCTCCAAAACCTATTAACACTAAAAGCCACGTTTTCCTAATTAGTGCTCCTCTGTGACTCCAAAGCATATATACAGGCAATCTACTGGCCAAAAAGTTTTGACTGCAAAGAATGCTATGAAAATAATAATAATATTTTATTTATTCTGGCAGAGTTAAGGCCATAAGGCCTTCTCTTACACTCAATTTCACAAATACAAATTAATATTTGACAAATATAGATATACACTATACTAATTATAAACAGTTAAAGATACATTAAATATAGCATTGTAAATTTCATGTACAAACAACGTTCTATACGATAATAACAATAATACTACTTACGATGATAATAATAATAATATAATATTAATAATGATAATAATAATATACAATATAAATATGATAAATTATACGAGAAACACCAATTAAAATATATATATACCCTACACTGGGTAATAACGAAGTCGGGGTTAGATAAAATATAAATTTAGATTTCTTTTAAAAAATACCAATGTCCGGCAGTCCCTTATTTGTTATGGTAGGGAATTCCAGTTGCGAGAAGTGAAGATAGTATATGACATGGAGTGATGTGATGTCCTATGTTGCGGTATATTAAGCAAGAGACTATGTTGTGATCTTGTGTTTAAGTTATGGTTTGAGGATAGATACTGGAAACGAGATGATAAATAATAGGGAATCGACTGACCTGCGAAACTGTGGTAAAGAAGTTGTCCTGTGGGATTGCCGGTAATGAAACAGCCAATCTCCTCGCCAAAAAACGGATCTCGCGTTGAACAATTGCCTAAATCTAAACCAACACCTTACTCCTCAGTGAAACGCCACATGAATGAAAAATTCAACATTATGAATGATAATACACTTCAAACAGTGGCCAGGAACAAAAAATGGGAATTCATAATAAAATATATTGATATATCGAATATAGCAAGAAAAACAGAAGTAGCACATTTTAGAATGACAACGGGCAACGACTGTCTGGCAAAACACCTCTACAAAATCAATGTTCTGCCTTCACCGAAATGCATTTTATGCAATCACCTTGATGAAGAAATGGACGAAGGTCATCTGAACAACTGTGTCCCTGTCAAACATGAAGATTCTAAGACCTCAATGTATTGGAGAGCAAGACTGCTATTGCCTTCAGTGTTAAGGTACGTACACATATGCGCGCCACGAACACGCGCGGCGCATGCGCGGCGCGCGCGCCGTTCGTGTTATGATCGTCGAAATTATTAATTTCAACGAACCTCCTGCGATCCATAGGAAACCCACAAACCTTCAGTAGACATTTTGCAGAGACAAAGGCCTACACTACACTTGGTCATTCCATGTGTCCTTATTCAATTATGTTCTTTTATTAAAATTATTTATTTTGTTCTGGATGGGATACTGAGGAATTTTTACCTATATACCATAATACATTGTCAAATAATTTCAAAACTACAATCACTTCTGAATTGTTTTTAACCAATTATTGAAATTTTATTTTTAAAAAATTGAAAAATATGAAGGAATATTAAATGTTTACTAAAATATGAACATTTCGCCAAAATATTATGAAATATGGAAAAAATATGTTGGTCTTATTTGATTCTATAGATTATAAAATGTAAAGATGCTCTATGGAGCAACAAAACATTTTATAGAACGCAAAAATAGTATTATAATATATTAATTCTAATATCAACATAAGTACAATTTATAAATGTAATACATTACAAAATTATGCATAGTACCAGTATTATTTTATTCTTTGGCATATTTCTCATTTGAGTGAATTTTTCTAAGTAGATTGCTGTCTTTAAAAGGTCATCAATTTTTTCACAAGAATTTGTTAAATTATATTTCACACATAAAATAACTTTCAAAGTCTTAACACACAATTGCGATTTTTTTTCGTACACACTTTATTTACCAAACAATGGTGGTCGAATCAACAATGTAAACTTTGATAAGCAGTTGTCAACAATGATTTGTTATTATTAAAGTTTAACATTATAAAATTAACAAAAATAATATAAAACTCATATCCTGGCGAAATAACTACATGGGCGCCAAAAACCGTATATTCCCTTTCCGTTCTCCCGCCGTTCCCTAGCTTGTCGTGCATTCTTTCCCAAAAATCGGGACTTTTTTAAAATGCCGCGGGACGCGGGATAAATTGTTAAAAATCGGGACTGTCCCGCCAAAATCGGAACGTCTGGTCATCTTACATAATACGCTTATTACTGGTATGTGTTTATATATTCTATTGCTTTGTGATAATTCATATATAACATTATGAAATGAACGTGTTTAGTACACACGAAAAAAAAACATAACATTGAAAAAAAACAGGCCTGCTGTAACAATATTGTGAAATCATTTTTTTTATTCCTTAGAGTAAAAAATATCGATAGACATGAACGTGCAAATTGATCTGACGATCTTCACTATTTATTGTAGCGCTAAACCAAAAATACTAAGTTATGTGTCAACAATATAACAATATTTTACTTTTCTCTCGCCGGTAGGAAGAAAGTAAAATAATTATCTTCTTCCTGCATGTATCCGGAGATATATCCATTTTATCTCCTATTTCCCTCCAGGCATCTCCTTTCAATGATTTTTTAAAATGATCCTTATGTTGAGGATCCCACAATAATTAGTTTGTTTCTATAAAGATCAATAAGTTTTAACATTATAATTACAGACAAATAAACGTTATCCGAATCAAAATATAAATTTGTTGTGTCGACGTTTCAATCTCCTTATGTGAAATAATTTTCAAGACATGGTTGTTTATAAATTAACATGTCTTGAAAATGATCTCGCATAAGGAGATTGAAACATCGACACAACAAATTTATGTTTTGACTGAGGTAACGTTTATTTATTTGTAATTATAATAATAATTACTTTCAGTGAAAAATAATTTAAAAAAGTATAATAAGTTTTAATATGTTTCCCTCTGACCACTACATACTCAAATAATAATAATTTGCGCGCCGAAAACAACAAACCTCTCAAGTACCCGTCCAAATCTAAACAGCGAACCATCAAAGTGTTCGTGGAAAAAACCGACAATGAGTGGATCGTGGTGCGCCACAAGTGCGCGGCGCGCGCGCACCTTAAAACCCCGTCCAAATCTGACGAATATGGTGCGCGCGCGCCGCGCGGCGCGCAAGTGTGTACGTACCTTTAGACGCAGCATATTAGACATCAACAAACAACAACTTTGTGGATCCTAATACATAATTCATTAAATAGCAATTGGAACATGAATAAAACCATGAAATGTGTAATTTAGATACAAAAAAAAAGTTACATATGGAATATTCATGAATATGTTATATTACATTTATTACTCTTGATTTTAACTATGTTATTTTATATAATTTAGTAACTTTTTATCCGATTTTATATAGGCATTTTTTTACAATTCCATGTTAAAATAAAAGTTATTAAAATTATCTTAATTCTTCCAGCTTATTGGACAGGCATTTTATGTCTGAATACGGAGATTACATACATACTCAAAACACTTTATAACCAGAAATCTTTTCCAGATGTTTCGAAACCGGACACAATCGTAAACGACACAGTAATGTACTGGAGAGCGTTTCATTTCCTTCTTTACCAACGTGATTTATTTCATATTTTATACATGACTTTATATGAAGCAATAAACTTCACACATATATTTCATATTTCAATTTATGAATGAGGAAATTAAAACAAAACTAAGTTTCACTAAAATATTTTGAAAAAAAAAAACATTATCGTAGTTTCTATGTACAATACATTTTGAAAAATAATGACTTTTAAGTTCCATGTCCACTAGATAACACTCAATTACACTATTATAAATGTGATATATTTATCAGAATTTAATAAAATTGAATGAATTCTAGATAGTTCAAAGTGTGTGAAGAGTAAAATAACTAATATCAAATAATTATTTTCATGTGTGCTACATCTTGCAAATTGAGTCGGCCCATTCTTTTTAACTGACATAATATTAAACAAACCCTCTACCCCGTGTCCGGTGAATAATGCTAAGTAGGTAGATGGAGATCAACTCCTTCTAATTTAATACTTGAGACTCTTATAAGGTTGCCATCAGATCTGGTGTATGGCACCAGTATGGGAGCAAATTAAATAGAACGAAGTGGGTGGATGATATGATTTCGGTCAAGCAGTGAAATTAAGATTTTGGCAGGAAAAATAGGAGATTCTCTGGGGAAAAACCTGCCATATACTAGAGCATTCTATAAGTAATGGCAACACTTTTGTAAACTTAAACAAGCGATCCTAGTGGTGACCATTGTAATCTTGTAGTAAGTTATTGAGCAGTCATTATTCTATGAATCTAATATAGAAAGTCTCGAAATAGCAATATTTTGTGAATACGATACAATCACTGTTTCTCAAATGTAGTAATTAATATCGCCCTAAAAATATGTTCAGTAGAATTTGTTTAGAATATGGAATTGGGAAGTATTTTAACATCCACCAAATTCACCAGACATGAGCCCCTTTGACTATAACTTAGTCTCAAAGAACCTCTACGAGACATCATCATCATCATAGTACATTCACGAATTTAGGCCATTTGTTGACCTGTTTCGGCCTCAAGAGAAACACCATCCAGAAGTTCTACGAGACATTCGATTTCAATCGAGAGTTGATATTCAGAAATCTCTAGATCGATCAGATGAGAGAGAGATATCTAAAAAAAAGTGCTGCAGATGGAGTGCGTCATCTTCCAAGGATTTGGCACCGTACACTTGACTTGGCAGGAAACTATAAGTGAAATTCGTAATGTCAAAAGTAACTTAAATATTTTTTATGATGTTATAGCAGTGTTGCCATTACTTATCGAATGCCCTAGTAATTGGGCGAAACAAATTTAAAATTATAGGTCTATGCCTTTATTTATAAACAAATATTTGGTTGGTTTATATAACTAATAAACTATAAACATAATTTGGATTATGGAAATATGCTTTGGATAAACATTTGAAACAATCTTCAAAATTTTTAACCATAAAGATATTTTTTGAAAAGGTTACTGACATCCCGATTTATGCTGCTCGAATAGGTAACATGATAATTATATTATCTATAACAAAAAGTTGTTCAAAGTAGTATACCGAATTGGAATATGGAATTAATACCTCTTAATAACAAATGGAAAATCAGTCCTATCTCATCAGGAACTGAACACTCATATTAAACAAATAATCAACTTTCAACATTTTACATTAAACAAATCATTAATTGCGTTTTTTACATATTTGGGCTGTAAATAATGCAATATAGCCTGTCATATAAGTCAATACAATATATGAATAATTAATTTCATTGCTTTTGTGTTATAAAAACTTTACTCTAGTGACTCGAAAGACGAGCTACAATGTGCAATTATCATTATTATCATTATTAATATTATTATTATTATTATTATTAGTAGTAGTAGTAGTAGTAGTAGTAGTAGTAGTAGTAGTAGTAGTAGTAGTAGTAGTAGTAGTAGTAGTAGTATTGCCCTTATTATTATTATTATTATTATTATTATTATTATTAATATTATTAGAACAAAAACTTATGTCGATGGGAATGGATTTCTTAAGGAGAGCAGCAAGATGTTCAAAATTAGACAAAATAAGAAATACTGTCATAAGAGAAAAAATGAATATTGAAAATTCAATAGTAGATTATATACGGTATAAGCAATTAAAGTGGTATGGGCACGTACGACGAATGAAAGAAGAAAGATTACCCAGGAACATTGGAATGGTGTCCACTTGGAAGAAGGAGGAGAGGAAGACCTCGAAACTCGTGGATGCAGGAAATAAGAACTGGAATGAGAGCAATAGGACTGGAGGACTTGGATTGAGTGGAGATAGATGAGTGGAGAAGAAAAATCTTTAGGCACAGAAAAATGTGTAAACATTGAAATTCTGTATATAAATAAATTATTAATATTACTCTTATTATTATTATTATTATTATTATTTTCTTTGGCTATTATTAATGTTATTTAAAGTCCAGGAAACATATTTTAAATAAGGATAATGACATACACAATTAAGTGCTAGCCAACACTTCAGATTAATGGTTCAGTGTTTTCCTAAATTTGTGACCAATGTTCTGAAATTTGTAAAGCCAATGAGAGATTAGAATGTATTGGAATTGAAAGAATCTCATGACATTCTGAGAATGGCATGTATCACCAGGTGCATGTTATTCTTCATGAACCAAATATGTTGTCCACATTTCAGCTAGTTGGATGTGAAATATGAAATTGTTTACAGCGCCACTGTACGTTAAGATCTGGAATCCATGGGGAATGCGAGTAAGATCTCTGAGGAGAAAGGAAAACATACTTTTTAGTATGGAGTAAAGTTTCTCAATATTTTTGAGAATTCCCAAAAGGATAAAAAAGTTACTGGTGACTCCATCCTATCGCCCAGGGAAGAAAGAAACGGAAATAAAAATATGACCATCAAATAAAGTTACACCACATTGTGAACTACATTTATATCACTAAATACAGGATGTCCCAATGCAGTATAATTTATACAGTACTCTGAACAGTACATCTCTGGACTCTTATCGTTTCTGTACTAGAAGCTTACTGTTATTTATAATATTTTTGTATCTACCGATAGTAATTTAATCAGAGACAGTTGTTACCTTAACAGTTTTCTACATAATTGTATCAATAATCTTTTATCTTCGAATGATGGTTATATCTACAAATAAATCATGGCAGAAAATAAATCCTAGATATAGTAGAATAATCATATTACTTATTTTATGGATACACAAAAATTAAAAAAGAAGACAAAATTGGGGTCAGAGAGGATATAAAGACGAATTTGGTTTCACCCTTAATGTCCCATGCTCTTTTAGAAATTTTAAAAGGAAAACCACTTTGAACTTTTCTCTTTTTTCGGGTAATTAAAACAAATAAATATAAGTATACATTCGATTAGTTGAAAATATTAACAAAATACCACTCTAACAGAGGTTGTACAAAATATTGCAGTTTTTAAAAATTATTCTGTTATTTTTCTTTTCTGCTTTTACTCGTAGCTTTCATGTATACCACATAAACATCTTATAATAAATAAATAAATAAAAATACTGACTAACTTGAAAGGAGGTCTTTTTGAGTATCTCTGCTATATGTATGTATAGTATGTGAAGTTAATAATATTAACAATAATAATAATAATAATAATAATAATAATTGACAATAATAATATTAATACATATCAAAACCTGACTTTGAACAAGTTTGACTCTTGTTTGGAAGCCATTAAATAACATAGACGTGTTAAGAAGGACCCGTAGTGCATTACGTATGTTAGAATTCGCATGAGATAAATTTATACAATTTAGATTTTCTTCTATTTAATTATATTGTTTAACTTTATTTAACTGATTTACCAGGGAATTCATTAAGTAATTGCAAATTAGTTGATGTTTTATTAAATTAATTTTGGTTATTTTTGAAATTACATACTTCAAATATAATATCCCTTGCCTTGGCGATATTACATAAACAAATCCTTGAAAGACATCTACACTACCAGAAGCTTCATTCCTTGATACCTCTCTCAGGGATCAATATAAAGCTATTCTGATGTCAATATTTGATTAAAAGTGGGAATGCCGCATATTGTAGAATTCTTTGAAAGTAATTATTACTGGTGTGGTTATTAATACATTATTTTGGCGTATACTTTACTTCTTTTACAAAAGTTAATGTAGTTTATTAGTTTTAGTACTTGAAGTTTGAAACTCTAAAATAGAGCGAAGTATGGTATGCATTTTTCTATAGGGAACAAATTTTAAATGCGCTGTTACTATTGTATGTAATTTTCATATGTAAAATTATTTTTTCAATAGAGGTCTGTTGCTTTAAACATATTTACATTTGTTCTTGTCGTTTTCTGTAGATTACTTTTGTGTTATAATTGTTTATTTATTCATTCATTTAACCTGTGGCTTTATCTTACACTTACCAAGCAAACATATGGTAAATTCAAATACAAACATCACAGTTATATTAGATACTACATTGAGAATTATGACTTAAGGAACCAATAGTTGGAAATCGATATTTCGAAAAGTACGAGATCTTGAAGAAGTAATTAACGTGAAGATCATTTTTATTAGCTGCTTGAATTTTGACACCCATGACCAACTAAAATAGTTGTTGCATGTGCCGACTACCTGCCTTAATGAATGCATTACAATCAATACGACATTTTCTCTCAGCTTTACCAAAATCTCTGGTGTCTGTTGCACAGTCAGAGCAACAGCGAGGTCACAACAAGCAGTTCCTCTTTAGTTTCTATTAGGGTTTCATACACCAACGTCTTCATGTGCTCCATCATCATGTAAGCGCCAGACAGTGTACTATGAGAACGTACAGATAGTTTCTCACATACACATTCAAGATCTTATGGCGTCCGAAATATCCATTTCCGACCACGCACTGGTTTCGTATGTCTAAATGCTAACATAAGTTTGGAGTCCTACATCGTCCATGTAATTTTGTCCCTAAAGGTTGGAAATATACTGTGTAACAAATTGTTCACTGTCTGATGTTCTACTTCACATTTTAACTGTGGACTGTCTATCATTCTGAATTGATGGTAGTAGTCCTTTGACTTCCAGTGTCCTGATATGATCGTAGTAATTTGTGGTTTGATTGGCAGTGAATTCTTCAGTCGTTCCTTCATTGATGGAAAGCATAGTTTTCAACCGGATCTTTTTGTTATAGTCCCCTATTGACGCTTCCATAAACTGAATCTCTTTACTTTTGTTTCTTTGGTTGTTAGACTTCCTGGTATTTAATGATAAATGATGACTAGTGTATCTTTGTTTCGCTGCTTCCTTGGCTAGTCTGCCATTTCGTAGCCGTAAAGTCCTACATGAGCCTTAATCCATCTGAAGTAAATAGGCCATCTATTATCTTTGAACTGTTCAAGGTTTTCCTTTATTTTATTTTTTATTTCTATTATCATTATTTTTCAGAAGGACTACTATACGGGAAATTGACTGTGAGTGCAGACTACAGCCGTCCTCTGTGTGATACTATTTTATGGATTTTGTTCTAATATCTGAATGGCTTGGAGAATTGCAATTTTTTCTGTTTGGTTGTTGAACATTTAGTTTTAATTTTGATTTAAGTCTGTGGATAGGTTTCTTGTTATGGAAGATGATCACTGCAGCTCCTACTTCCTTATTAATCTTGCTTCAGTCGGCGTAAATTTCTATTGGATAATATGTGTTACCCTTTGTCTCTTGGATTCCTACTCTATCCGCAGGTGTTATTTATTAAACGATCCATATGAAGTATGTTTTGTCAGTTTCAAAAATTTTCTTGTGCGTAAATACGTCTTGCTTCAATAAAATTATATTGTTTATACAGGGTGCCCACAAAGTCGAGCTACCAAAACTATGCAACGTAGCTCGTAAACAATTTGACAGAGAATCATGAGGTTTTTGCAACATATTCTACATCTCTCAAAGTTTTACATGTGTTGCAGATTATGATTTAAACAACAATAACGACACCACAGGAAAATACCCAATGTGTATGATGATATGCAGAATCTGGTAAATCACCAGTACCCCCATATCCGAATGTTATGGCGATCAACATGTCCAGACACAAAAAATGTCGCTTCATTAGATAATCACCTTCTGCAGGTACTCATTGTCTTCGTCAATTTAATTTAGCATGGAATAAGCAAATTCCGCACGTCCAGGGAAGTCAGTTGGCAGCGACGCTTGTGTGATTTGCAGCCGCTTATGGAGGACTTTATGAATGTTTTATTTTGGTAAATGGAGTTCCCATGAAGCATGACGAACCGATTTTTGAGATCTGAGTTGCAATGCAAGTTGGCTCATACCTGGTCGTCTATTCCGTGGCAAGTCCATTACACTGCCAGTCGCTAGTAATTTCTCGGCCCATCTAATTATGGATGATTTGGATGGAAGATTTCTTCCATATTGCCGGGCAGAAATTTCGCTGAACAGTTACTGGTGATTTACCAGACTCAGCATACGACCATACACATTGGGTATTTTCCTGTGGTGTCGTCATTGTCGTTTAAATCACAATCTGCAACAAACGTAAACAAAGTTTGGGAAGATGTAGAATACGTTGCAAAAAACCGCATGTCTCCATCTCAAATAGTTTACGAGCTAAGTTACATTGTTTTGGTAGCAGAACTTTGTGGACACCCGTATATTGTTATAATTATCATTCGAACTTTTAGTCAAAATTAACTTCAATAATTTTTTAATTATACTTCAATTCTATTCTGAAAACTGAACACTATCTTTAGCGAAAAGTTAGCTGAGTTAGGGATATTATTTTCGCAATATATATATATATATATATATATATATATAGAGAGAGAGAGAGGAGAGAGAGAGAGAGAGAGAGAGAGAGAGAGAGAGAGAGAGAGATAGATCATCGGTTGATTAATGTCTTCGACATCGTCCGATTCCTAACAGACAATTTTGTCGGTCCATCCAGTCTCCTGGTTGTATATGTTTCTCCTTCATATATAAACATATTCCCTGACTCGTCTTCCCTCAGGGTTTCATTCCAAAACAGATTTTGGTAGTCGATCCTCTTCCATTCGCTGGACATGTCCGTACCATCTTAATTGCTGAGTTTTAATATAATCTAAAATAGTGTCTTCAATCTTCATTTTCTTCCTTATAACTGAGTTCCTAATGTTTTCTCTTCTTGAAATTCTTACTAGTCCCGCGCCGTAGCCGAGCGGTTAAGGTAGGAAACCTTGGCGCAGAACTACGGGACTTACGCTGGTTCGAGTCTCCATGAGGGAAGAAATTTTCTCATGGTATTTCGGCCAGAATGGGACCGGTGTCCACCCAGCATCGTGAGGCAATTGGGTAGCTACAATAAGTAGCGGCTCCAGGTTGAGGAACCAGCTATAACGGCTGGGGGACTCGACATGCTAACCACATGTCACCCCTACACTGGCTGTTGATCATCTACCTCTGTGATTGACACATGTGGATGTGAAGGGCCAGCAGCCGGTTGGTAAAAGGGCAACCGCTGAAAAGTGGAAAGACCCTCAATCGGAATCGGAAATTCTTACTGCCCTTCATATATAATCCATTTCCGTTTCCAATATATATATATATATATATATATATATATATGTGTTATAATTAAATATTTAACATTGAGCAATGCAAGCTTAATATCATATGATGAGAAAAATAAATGCCTGTACGGGATCCGGGTTCGAATCCCGTCCAGGCATTTATTTTTCTTATCATACCATATATATATATGTGTGTGTGTGTGTGTGTGTACATTTTTTAAACGTTAGAGAAGCAGCTTGATCGATTATAGGCTCGCTATATCACTGACTTTCTTTTTCTCTGCTAATAATGTTAGTACTATATGTGTGAAGGAACATGTATAGCAATGTCAGCACTAGGATAATATACTGTTTATTAACATTTTATTATAACCACATACGCTGTATCATTTAAGCTGCGGAATTTTGTTGTGGGACAACCATAATTATTCCAAGAAACGTTCATTCTACAGAAGAGAGCTTTTACAATGATTTGTGGAAAAAGTATCAGAACTCACTGTAAATAACGTTTTATAAAAATTGTGAATTATTCAATCTCGCACGTTACTTACCAGATAAATCAAAAAATAATTTACACAAATATACATGCTGCATATCTCTTCATAACTAACATGCCAAGAATAATAATATATATTTTAATTATTGTATATTTACTAGAACTCATAATAGTTATGAGTTGGTATCCGTGAATACATTCAATAAGTTTTTTTTTTCAAATTACACTGCTCAAAAAATTAGGGGATATTGTAGAATAACTTATTAAGATTATGATTTTTGGTACAATATTAGATGCAATCATTTCCTATTACTCCAAGATAATGTAAACAAGAGTTTGAAGTTGTTACGTAACCTCGGTACCACACCAGAGAGCCGTGTCTGTACTGTTGATGTTCCCATTCATTGTAGTGTATCTGTGGCAAACTATCTAACACGAAGCTTCTACAGCCTTAAGCGAGTCTTAATGTTAAATATAATAACACAATTTACGTTTCAGCTAAACTTGGCGTTGACTGGAACATTCAGGAAAACCAAGTCGTTGTTCAACTACTTAAAAATATATACAATTGTGAACAGATATGTGAACGACGTTTTAATAGTGCAACTTCTGGTGTGCCGTTACCTGTAAAACACAATGATTTATTTTTGGATAAATAGTTTTAAAAATGATAAAGGGAATACAATTTGAATAAAATACTATTTGCAACACGCTATAAAAGCTGAGTTGGAATATGATTAAATGCCCGACGGGAACAAGGTAAGATTCATTGACATTCCATTGAGGTTTTGCGGAAATCTCAGCCAATTCTTCTCGCAGCACAATTTTCTAATAAGAATCTTATATCACTTTTTTTTACTTTAAGGTACAAATGTTAAAATTAACTACGAACGTGATGAGGTTACAATAGAAACTTCATTACAACAACTTTAAGTTGTGTGTAAAGCGAAACGTTCTTTAACCAAGCAACAAATATCGAATGTTTGTGAGTTATTCTGAGAGCTGTACTAAACTTGGGGACTTTCCTCTGGAGAACTTGTGGTGGTAGTTTATAGTGTTTGATCTGGACAGAATGTATTATCATAAGTAATACCACGAGTGATTTCCAATTTATCTAGAGGATTTGGAAATCAAGAGCGGCATATGTTAGGACTATTTACTTACTGACTTACTTAAATAAGTAAGGACTATTTAACGAATCAAATTAAGGTGTGTACTCACAAATCTTTATTTAAATATAGTTATTATAAAATATTTATGTATTTAATGTAAATGGCGATGTTTGAAAATTATGAGAAACGTTTGTTATGTTTAATTTGTTCATCACTACAGTAGATCATATTATTTATTGCTAAATAGGATCGCAATATTGTAAGAATGCACCCTAGTGGAGAAAAAATGAAACACATCGAAATTGTTCATAACAAACATATTAATTAATTTCTGATGTCCTGTAACATAAATATGTCAATTACCATTTTTGTGGAACGTAAATCCCGGAGAAATAATGCGTTTAAAAAAGTCCAAACAGAGATTTCTTTTTATATTGTGGTTTAATTAATAGCTACAGAATTTTCCCTATTATATCTCGCAAGCGGTATCTGGTTACATTCGTGCACTCTATATACAATCTGGGGGCCACATGAATTCTTGGATTCTTACACCTATATTAACGTATTTTTTAGAGAGTCAGTCACTGCAAAATAATGCTATGACCTGTTCAGAATATTAAAAAAAGGGAGAGCTTCCTTTAATATGATAAACTTAAGTGTTATATATCGGGGTGAAACACGACTGTGATTGGTTGTAAAACAAAATTCATTTAAACTTGATTGGCCATTTACTCCCATTTGGGGTATGAGTTAAATAGTCATCGTAATTGCATTAAAGAATGAATAATTTTCCATCTTCATGCACTGGTTTCACTCCACCTGCCCTCAAACACGTATGTAGATATACAATCAGAGATATTCTTAGACAAAACTTGCAACATCCATATGGCATGCAAAAACTACATTTTACATTACTTTGGAAGGAGTGCTTGAATCTGTTTACAATATTAAATTATTAGGCCTATAATACATTGGACAGACTAAATAACAATTTATAGCCAGTAAGCACACGCGCCAGGGTAAAAAATACCCAGACGTCATTCTTTTTGTTGGCAACACTGTGTTTGAATTTAAATTTATCTGCCGTTTTCAGTACCTTTCTTTCAGATATTTTTGCATTGTTGTATGTAAGATTTAGTTAGTGTTCCTGTGACTGCAGGAGTTTATGCATGCATATATCAAGATTGGGTAAGAATTACCCAGCGCGTGTGAATAAGTAACATAAATAGTGAATCGTTTTATTTGTGCACTATTTCTATTTTCCATTACCAAATGGACTTGCAATATAGGCAAAGTGGACAAATAGTAAACTGGCTAAATGAAGAAGAAGATGAAGATGTTATTGAACATGAATCAGGAGATGAAGCCGATCATCTCTCCGAAAGTGAACATAATTCTGATACAGAACAGGAAGCAACTATTAGTGATGAAGACTATGAGGATGATGCTCCACTGTCTCAGTTTGTTAGTTACAAAGGTAAAGATGGAACTTCTTGGAGAAAAAATGTGCCACATCAAAATGTTAGGACCAGAGCATGCAATATAGTTACTCATCTTCCGGGCCGTAATGGAGACGTTCGCCATGCAAAATTACCTATAGAAACCTGGTCATATCTAATAGATGATGGTATCATTGATGATATTGTAAAATATACAAATATTTACATTAGGTCCATCCAGAATAATTTTGTTCGTGAGCGTGATGCTTTGCAAACTAATATAGCTGAGATAAAGGCACTGTTTGGTTTGTTATATTTCGCTGGTGCACTGAGATCAGCTAAACTCAATGCTACAGATCTATGGTCAACTAGTGGAACAGGAATCCATCTGTTTTCAGCAACAATGGGAATAAATAGATTATTTTTTTCTTTTGCGGTTCCTTCGATTTGACGACATCACCACAAGGGAAATAAGAAAGGTGACAGATAGGCTTGCTCCAATAAGAGATGTTTTCGAAGCTATCATAAAGAACTTTCAGAAAAGTTATACAAATTCTGAATATTGTACGATAGATGAGAAATTGGAGCCTTTCCGAGGAAACTGTTTATTCAGACAGTATATCAAAAGCAAACCAGCCAAGTATGGTATCAAAATATTTGGTTGGCTGATTCCCGCACCTTCTATGTATTGAACCTGGAAATATACTGTGGTAAGCAACCAGAAGGTGCATACCAGCAATCTAATTCCCCAGCTGATGTTGTCAAATGATTGATTATACCTATTAGTGGCACTGGAAGAAACGTCACGTTTGATAATTGGTTCATGAGTGTACCGCTTGCCAAAACACTTCTCAACAATCACAACTTAACTTGTATTGGAACTGTAAGGGTAAATAAACGTGAGATTCCGCCTGAATTTGTGAAAAAAAAAGTGAGAAATTTTCTAGTATTTTTGGATACCACGATAGACTGACTCTCACTTCCTATGTACCAAAGCCGGGAAAAGTCGTTCTAGTGGCATCCACTATGCATTATGATAATGCAATTGTTCCAGACACCGGAGATCAAAAGAAGCCAGAACTAGTAACATTTTATAATGCTACTAAAGGAGGAATTGATACAGTCGATGAACTAAGCGGTACATACAGCGTGTCCAGGAAATCCCGACGCTGGCCACTTAGTGTTTTTTGGGCTTCTCAACATCACAGCAATTAACTCTCTTGTTATTTATAAAAGCAACAATTCAACTTCACAAGGACATGTCATCCGCCGATCTTTTCTAAAAGAACTTGCTCTCGCCTTGGTGAAAGATCATTTGGCTCATCGGTTGGCATTGAAGTATTTACCTTTGGACCTCAGATCCACTATTCGAAGATTGGCTTGTGTGGAGGAACAAACCCAATCAACACAGAAACGTATGAAGTTGTCTTCAGTTCGATGTGAAGTATGTCCGAAGAAGAAAGATCGTAAAACAACTACTTCATGCCACAGCTGTGCCAAGATGATCTGTAAAGAACATTCTGTGCCTTTCTGCGAGGAGTGTGCGAATTCTAATGCTGGAAGTGACAATAGTGTTTGCGTGAGTGGCTCCCAAATGCTATAATCATTATTTATTTCTCATTAGTGTTAGCACTGAACAAGAAACATAATATTGCAGTATTTTTCTGAAGAACATTATTGCGTAGTTAATGCTCATGTGCATTGTTAATTTTTTAGGGGGGGCAAATCCCGATTCAGGAAGTGAACACAGTGTGTGAGTGGCTGCTAAATATATATGACTTTTTCATAATTTTTGTTGGCACTGAACTAATACATTATACTACAGTATTTTTGTGAATAAAATGTAGTACATACTTAGATCTTATTTTATGTATTGTTAAATTAAACAAAAATAATTTATACATGGTCAAATGAAGGATAGATATTGTCAAAATAAAGATATAATTATAGAATATTCATAAAAATTACATTTTGCTGTTAATATCACTTAATAAAGTTTCGGGTAAAAAATACCCAGCGCGTGTGGTAACGGTGCAAAATTATGCGCGTGTTCTGACGGGATAGTTAATCTGATGTGAGGGTTTCACTCAGTGTTACTAAAGTTTAGTTTTATGATTAATCTGTAGCCACATTTAAACTGGCATTCAACTACCTGCTTGACGCACCGTATTTAGTAAAGTGAACTTAACATAACAATTGAATGAAAGATGGTATTGATCCATATCCTCATTCCATCCATCCATAATAATTCTGCCCGAAGGCAGGCCCTTCACTGCAATCCACTGTAAGCATAGCATTTCCCGTTCCTTTCCACACCGGTGAAGGATGATGATGATGATGATAAGGAGGATGATGATGATGATGATGGCCATATGATTTCGGGGACCGTTTGGGCCTTAACGTTTTCCTGACGTTTATCTTACAGGTGAGAAAAAAACCCGATAAAAACCTCACCCAGAAAAACTGCCCCGACCGGGGATCGAACCCGGACCCGTTGCGTGACAAGGCAGCACGCTACCTCGAGACCACAGCGGTGGACATATCCTCATTAAGTTTACAAAAACGGGACAATTAGATATTCAGCTACGTCGATTCTACGCTGAAGGTTGTTACCTGTAAGGAATCTAAAAATTGCTACTGTAAATTTTCTTAGAAATTCTGAAACTAAATGTGGTATGTTATAATTTCTCTTAAGACCAGCCTCATGGGCTTATGGTTAAAGCTTCTGATACATTTCATAGAATCCCGGATTCGATTCCGGTCAGTCCAAAGAATTATTTTCTTTTAAAGGGAATTATTCCTGTGGTTGCCCATGGTCAGGATTTAGCTTACTTTTAGCCTTAAGGTATCTCTTGTCGCTTCATTACCATTCATCACCTATCTCTATGTGCCTTCCAGGTGCCCCAGCTTAAGAAGAGGTTACATTTCCGCCAATGCCTGACTAGAATACCAATAATGACAACCTGGGTGGCATTGGTAAAAAAAGTCTCACATTACCTTTTTACTTTTTCAAAATTATGATTTTTAATGACTGTTGTTTGCTGAATTTTTTCTCTCTTTTTTACAGAGTCATGAGAGAGAGAGAGAGAGAGAGAGAGAGAGAGAGAGAGAGAGAGAGAGAGAGAGAGAGAGAGAGATTGAAATAAATTTTTGAATTCATTCACTACAAACACAGTGTCCGATAATAACGCAAATTAATGAAACAGTGAACATACGGTATCACAAAAAATACCATTCTTCTTCTTCTTCTTTCAGTTTCACTTTCCCGTTATTGTATTTCACTACCAATTTAAATCAGGTGCTGCCGGTCAATAGCGTCTTTCAAGAAAAAATTGAATTTTTTTTCTGAAAGTTCTAAAGTACTGTTACTGTTTTTTTAATAATGCGAGTTTAGATACATCTTGTCTTACTTTACGGGTTGAGTAGAAGATAATGACCTTAATTCTACGAATTGATACTAAATAATACATTATTATTATTATTATTTCATTTAGGAATATTCCTTAATAGAGTGTTTCTCCTTCAACCCAAAGTGAATTGATCGCCAGAGGTTCCTGTCTAAAGCATCTTCTTCCCTCAAATCACTAGCTTCCATATTTCTCTTCACTCCATCCATCATTCCATCCATCGTTCTCTAGGCCTGCCTCTTCCACTTCTTCCATTAGCTTTTGTAATTAAGTATATTCTTTCGTATTCTCTCTTCTCTCCATTCTTATGAGGTGTCCATACCATTTCAAACTTTTTCTTCTTTTTTCCTGATACTTTTTTTTTCAACTTGCATAATATCCCTTATAATGCTGTTTCTGACCTTATCCATTCTTGAAATTCATGTCGATCGCCTCCAAAAATCCATTGCTATTGCTAACAGATTGTTGGATTGTTTTCTGCTTACTGTCCAGGTTTCGGACTCATATAATAAAATGCTATGTAACAGAACTTGAAATATAGTTTTCTTCGTTCTGTATATTTGTGTTTCAAAGCACTGAGTTCAACATACCAATTTCTTCTTTCATCAGTTATTCTTCTTTCAATTTCTGTAGTTGAATTCTCACTTTTATCTAAAATAGATCCTAAATATTTAATATTGTCAACATTTACGTATTATTCCAGAATTACATTTTAGCTCATCTGTTGTATTCAATGAAAGATATTCTATTTTATTATAGTTTATCTGTAAGTAAAGTAAAGTAATCCCATTACAGGCCTCAGGAGGCCCTTGGGGTAGTAGGAGGTTAAGGCTCCCACTATTTCTGGAGAATCGGCACTTGATGTCAGCCGGGTTGTCAGCCCTGCGTGACGGCCGCCTTTACCCCCAGAACAAGCGTCTGGTACTCATTTCCGTTAGAGGCTGAGTCGACCCCAGGGCCATAGTGCCGCCAGAAGGTTTGGGTCAGTTATAAAATCCTCACCCACCGGGACTTGAACCCTCGACTTTTCGGCGTGCCCCTAGTTTATCTGTAATCCCCATTTTTTGTATTCTGTCTCTAGTTTCGTTAACATGAAAGATGCATCATCTGGATCCTGAGAAATGATCACCTGATCATCTGCAAACAGTAATTGGTGTATTATTATTAAAAAGTATTATTATTGTTATTATTATTATTATTATTATTATTATTATTATTATTATTATTATTATTCCCTCTTGTAATTTTCTCTACGGAAAATAAATTTGCCTGCATTTTATTAACTAAATCACAAATTAACATATCGTACCGAAAATGTATTCAAAATCCGACTTGGTTGAGGTGTATTCAAAGACCTCGATTAAGGTACTTGATAGAGCACATTTGAACTTACATGAGGCGAAACTCCTTAAGCCATGTACTATTAAACTTTTTGCGGCTACCAATGACAGGAGTTCAAATGCAACTACTTGCTGTGCCAGTAAAAACGTTTTTATGTTCCTACAGGAAAATTTCCTTGTGACCCACTTCGCTGTAGCTAGCAATAAAGTCACCTTCTTGCAGACTGATTCGTACTCTACGCTCAAATTAGATCCCCGTGTAAAACTTATTCACAGAAATTTACTACTACTACTTTTTTAAACTCTTCTTTTTTTTATATAATTTTATGAAGACTCGTACTACCTTTAATTAGACGCCACAAAAAAAGCATATGAACATGCAAACTTATGTAGCCGTTTAATTAAATTTCACGGAGATGCGATTTTTACATGCCAGGGATGTGGAATAAATCATAACTGTTTTTATAAGCGGTTCAAATCTTTTATTTTATCTATTGAGTAACACTAGGAAATTGGAACTAGAAGTAAACATCAATAAAATTAAATATATGGTCGTACCTTGAAATACATTATATATAACGGAAATGGTTAGGTAATGTCAAATGAAGGAAATTTTGAAGTAGTGACTGAATTCAAATGCGTAGGAAAAAATTAACAAATAGGAATGAGATGCACGAAGAAATTGAACATAGGCTCAATTCTAGAAATGCATGATATTATGCATTAACAGGGATTCTTAACATCCCAATTCCTTTCAAACAACGTTAAACTGAAAATATATAAAACAGTTATTCTCCCAGTTACATTATATGGATGTGAAACACGGACTCTTACTTTAAGGGAGTAACGAAGACTACCAGTATTTGAGAATAACGTTCTCAGGAATTTTTGTTGGACCATAGAGAGATGAATAGACTGGTGAATGGAGAATATTACTTAAGTCAACTTCATAGTCTTTATAGGAAACCAAATTTCTTATATTAAGAACAGTTAAGTGTCGTAAACTGCGATGGTGAGGACATGTTGTACGAATGGAGAATGAAAGGGATGCATGGAAGCGTCTGGTAGGAGAACCAGAGTGAAAACGTCCAGTTGGTACACTAAGAATGAGGTGGGAGAATAACAGTAATCACGATTTGAGGGAAGTAGATTATACAGGAGATGATTGGAAGACATTGACTCAGGATAGGAATGTGTGGAGAACTTATGTCTGCGCAGCCATAAACCTATAGTTTCGATAGTGGTAATAGTTATTTAGTAATTAGGTAGTTTTGTTTATAACACTGATCTTCAGCGGATACTACAGGCCTATTTCTGATTGATATATTGCAATTGACCATGCTCAATTCAAACTAGTCTAATCAGGTGCTATTTGTAAAGCTTGGGTTCTGTACTGGATTTTAACCGTGACTGTCGTGACATCATCATGACAATCCTAAAGCACCGCAACCTCAAATATGAAAGTTTTTGTCTTCTCAATATTCTTCTTCCGAACTCTTCTATATTTTCATACAGTAAAGTATGTCACTTTAATTGTTATATGCTGTTCTAGGGGCCTAGTTAAATTGGGTCCCGATTATGTTAAAAATCTTGTTAGGTCGGTAAATTAGGCTCCCGATTTAGGTAAATTGTGTCACGTAATTAACATTTGAGCAACAGATTAAAATTAATATTTTCATTTGAGCAAAGGAAAGATGTACAGAAATAGTATTTTTATATTCCACAAACTTCGTTTAATTTAGAAGAATTATTGTCGTTGCGAAATAATTTGCACCAAACAAGTTGTTAAAGAATAAATCAATAAATCAGTTGACGATACTCTGCATGAGGAAAAATATTTTTCTGTAATTTAATGGAAAAATTTTGAGTAGCATGCAAAAAGTGAAGCATTGGGTAATTCCTTGTCACCTTTTTGTGCCTACATGTTTTTATGATTCGTTTTGAAAAGGTTTGAAGAACATGACCTGGAATATTTTCCTTAGGTTTGGATAAGATACGTACATGACATTTTTGGCAAATATAACACAAGAAAGTATAATGTTAAAGGATTCAACAAATTTCTTAAATGATCGATTTGTTTATGTAAATTTACTTAGGAGGAAGAGAATAATGGAGAATTGCTATTTTTTATCTTCTAGTAGACCCTTAAGCCTGAATTAAAAGACCTCTAAGCAAAATTTACCGAATTTCCCCGTCCTAGTACTATCTTAATTTCTTAGATGTCAGTATGAGGCGGAACGCTGACCATGGACCACTCAAATGACATCTATACGAAAACAAATATAAGTAAATTAGTATGGTTCAAATTCTTCCCTGTAGGGGGAAAGCGTCTAAATCTCTGTTAAGGGAAAACATGGGCTTACAAGAAGAAGTATAAATAATATCATCATAATATCATCATATTACATTCATGAATTTAGGTCATTTGTTGACCTGTTTCGTCCTCAAGAAAAACACCATCCAAAAGTCTTTTGAGTGGATGTCCTGGTCTACATCTTTCTGCAGGTTGATATCTTAACATTTGTTTGGTTATCCTGTGATATCAATTATTGATACCACTCACTTTTGACTTGTTTTCAAACATCGCCGTTTATATTTAATATATATATATATATATATATATATATATATATATATAAATGTTTTAAAATACCAGTAACTATATTTAAATAATGATTTTTGAGTAAACACTTTAATTTTATTCGTTAAATAGATTCACTTCGATGGTTTGGAAATCACTCGTGACATTACTTATGATAATGAAAACAAAATAATAATAATAATAATAATAATAATAATAATAATAATAATAATAATAATCATAATATAATGACAGAGAGATGTGGATGAGAACGATAGTGGATTAATTTGGCGCAGAGAGATGTGAAACATTTTGAAACCTGCTAAATAAACAAATAAATAATAAATTTATGTAATATATAGTAATAATATAAGTGAAAATTATCGTACCAATTTATAAGAAAGGAGATAAAACTGATTGCAACAACTACAGGGGCATCTCATTACTTTCAACTTCGTACAAAATTCTAACAAATATATTAGTAAGCAGACTTACTCCCTATATTGATGGCATTCTAGGAGATCATCAATGTGCATTTAGAAGAAACAGATCTACAACAGATCAGATTTTTAGTATAAGACAGATTTTAGAAAAGAAATGGGAATATAATGGTACTGTACATCAACTATATGTAGACTTCAAAAAAGCATATGATTCAATACAGAGGGAGAAGTTATATGAAGAAGTTATATAGTACATGCTGGAGTTCGGAATTCCTAACAAGTTAGTTAGACTTATAAGAATGTGTCTAAAAGGGCTCAAGAGTAGGAGGGTGCGTGTAGGCAAACAGTTTTCAGACACTTTTGAAATGCAGAATGGGTGTGATTGAAAGGCAAGGAGATGCACTATCTCCTCTACTAGTTAATTTTGTTACTAGAGCATGCCATTAAATCTTTAGAGAATGAGGAAGGCTTACAAACGAAAATGGGTATTAATAAGCTGTTAGTTTATGCTGATGAGTGTAGTACTACTGGCCGATAGCGAGGAGATACTAAAGGCCAACACGCACACACTATTGAGTAACACTAAGAAATTAGGACTGGAAGTAAATATCAGTAAAACTAAATATATGGTCACACGTAGAAATACATTATGTAATGGAAAAGGACAGCTAATGACAAATGAGGGAAATTTTGAGGAATTGGCTGAATTCAAATACCTAGGAACAATAATCACAAATAGGAATGAGATGCACATAGAAATTAAACATAGGCTCAATTCTGGAAATGCATGCTATTATGCATTGCAGAGACTTTTGATGTCCCAACTCTTTTCGAAAAACGTTAAGCTGAAAATATATAAAACTATTATTCTACCAGTTATATTATATGGGTGCGAAACATGGACTCTTACTTTAAGGGAGGAAAGGAGATTACGAGTATTTGAGAATAAAGTTCTTAGGAAAATTTTTGGACCAAAGAGAGATGAACAGACAGGTGAATGGAGAAGACTACATAACAATGAACTACATGGTCTTTATAGGAAGCCTGATATAATAAGAACAGTTAAGTCCCGTAGACTGCGATGGGCAGGACATGTTGTGCGTATGGGGAATGAAAGACGTGCATGGAAACTTCTTTGTAGGAAAGCCAGAAGGAAAACGCCCAGTTGGTAGACCAAGAATTAGGTGGAGAATATCATTAACTATGATTTGAGGGAAGTAGATTATACAGGGGAATGATTGGAAAGCATTAACTCAGGATAGGGATGTATGGAGAGCTTATGTCCGTGCGGCCATGAACCTACGGGTTCGATAGTGCCAGTGAGTGAGTGAGTGAGTGTGTGACATTTTATTCACAATGTTGTATTCGGGAACTTCTCTCGAAACCCGTAAATATTCACACGAGTGTGTATAATTAATCCATCTGTAACCAGTATTGATTTTATAACTGATTGATGATACGCTGAAGACGCATTATGGAGAGTTTGAAGTTAAAGGGTTGGGGAGTTGGTAGTGAAATTTGTCATGTGGTTCAATGTTATTGATGCCTAGTCTTGGGGGTGACGTTGGCTGATGGTGTTTAGGCTAATTTGAAACTGTAGGGGATGTGTGGGTGGTACCAAGTGTAACTGAAAGCTGTCACTGGGGGAAACTGTGGCCACGGAGATGGGGGAGGCTTCAAATAGGCGGATGTATAGCTAATATTCACCAGAGCGAAATGTTGCTCTTGTGACCCATTTATAAATCTTACAACCTACTCACTGGACTATAAAGTGAACTCTCAGGTAACATTGATGTTTTTAAAACTACTCAAGCTATGATTTTAAACATTAGCACAAGTATTATGGTTCATGCATTAAAAAGCTAATCGCATCAAATTTCATTATTGTAACAGTTGGTACGTTTGAGAATCGTATTCGATATGTGACGTGTTTAAAATCTCGACACTGACAAACTTTCTTTTTTCCTTTTATTTTTCAGTGTTCTGTAAAGGGATTTGAACTCTGAATCTCTCAAATATCAGTCTCAAACACTACCGCCTAAACTATGTTGCTAGGTGTTTTTAGTATGAGTTAAACAACATTAAAAACATGTTTAATCTACCTGTACTTCTTTCTCTTAATTTAGGACAATGTCATGTTTCAACGGCTGAATGTTCGAATAACTTACTATATGGTTTTCCGTACAACATTATTATGACACTGTTGCACTACGTACCGTTTTCATTTGTACAAACATTTTATAATATTTTAAACATTTTGCAAAAATTCTTAAACATTTTTTTTAGAATTTTTAGATATTTATCTACGTTCGCAAATTTTGGTATTTATCTATCAATTAATTTTCGAAGTTCTACAGAAACGTAGTGCGGATGCTCGAACGCTTAATGAAATTTCCGTCAGAGGGCAGATATATAAAATCTGTATGACCAACATTCACAATTAATTCCAAAACATTTTCGGTAGGTTCCTATGGGGAAAGTTAGTATACAGCAGATTAGTTTATAGTTTATGAAATAATATGCATGTAATTTATTTAGTGCGGTTATGAAGGGGGAAGTTAGGGTTCATATATATTTATTATAAACATGTTTGGGAATTTATTTTGAAGGTTGGTCATACCGATTTCTCAGATATGTCATTCCATCTGGCGACTATTCCATAAAGTTTTACTGTTCTGTAGAACTTAGAAAAATTCGTTAAGTTATGGGAAACTATTTCCTATTTCAACTACCCTTCTGTATTAATGATAAACTCTGTCTCCAACGTGTTGGCAGTCTCTCTGTTCGTGGAGCGTCTGGTATGAAGTTCACTGAAAATTTAGGGAGCGATTTCTAGATGGGGTAAGAAATAGTGAAATAGCTGACAAAATATCACCCGTTATTATACTTTGTCCAACAAAGTTATAAATCAAATACTGTATAGGCGAATAAGATATAATAGCGCCCACGTTAGAAGTTCTACTCCTAATAGTGTGCTAAAATTGAACAAAATTACGTAAAATTACTTCGAACTTTAACCTCATTAATAGTTCAACTGCATGAAGTGTGCGCGAATAATTTTAACCGTCATATTATTTCGAATATTAAATTGGATATAATCATAATTACATGTTAAGTAACGTGAATTATTGTATTAGCGAGCTTTAATTCGTCAATTCGCCATAATTTCATCGTGTCCAGCTTTACCTGACTAAACCCACCTTTAAATCTTTCTACAAATGAATGAAAATCGCTCGTGACATTTTCCAAGAAGAGTGTGGCGAAGCCCCATCTTGCTGTTTTTTTTTTTCATCAGGGAGCTGAGTATAGGTTACAGATCCAACATACGTGGTTGCAGCGACCATATTCTCAGCAAAAACAATCGGGTCCGACGATTCTGTCACGCATGATTCCACACAAATATTCATTTAGGACGGTCCCGTTGGTATTGAATTATGACAGGTGAATTATCCGACCCCCAAGTGTGACAACTATATGTTTACTTTTCCACTAACGTAGAAGATTGCCTTATCTCACAAAGGAACTGTCAACCATTGCATGCCAAAACCAGTAAAATAAAGATATTATTATTATTGTTATTATTATTATTATTATTATTATCATTATTTTTTCTATATTATTTTACACTTTCTTTACCATGCCAATTACTCAAACAAATTATAGGTTTTTTTTTCATCTTATCAACTATATACTGTGTAGCCTCTTCCTATTATGTAATTTTAATCAACATGTAAATAATTCATATTTGTTATAATATGTATAATTTAAGCCTGGAGAAATGGAAGAGAAAACCTTACCTCTTAGCTCCGTCAGGTAAAATAAATAAATAAATAAATAGAAAGCAAATAAAAATAATTAATGCCTATAGTGGGATCACTTTATATTTTTATTGTGTGAAGTTAACTATCTAACTCACTGGCACTATCGAACCCGTAGGTTCATGGCCGCGCGGACATAGGCTCTCCATAGATCCCTATTTATTGTATGAAGTTAATAAAATTAATTTATTGGTGTGTTTAGTATATACTTTGTATTACAATACAATTTAACTTAGTATGAGGTTGGTACCTCTTATTTGAATGACCGCAATAGCTCCTAGGGTTCTAAACACTGCTCAGGGAATAGAGTACTATAAGGCAGTTTAGGAAAGACTGATTGCTAATTAGTTTCTGGTGTCTTCTCGACAGATGTCAGGACGTGTGGTGGCAATATTGGACGTCTCAAGACATTCGCATTCCACCGCAATGACCTGACAACTGTCTCACGCGTAAATTAGTCACATCACGTAACATAACGTAGTAATTTCTCATCTGTTAGAGCAGAACTGACACATCGTGCAGTGTCCTTAGAGAAAAATTGCGTTTAAGTCAATTTAAGGACTGCACAACGAAAGGAATTTCACGCAATCCTAAAACCTTATTACATTACAAACTCTTAGGTGTAGGGAATATTAGTAGATGTAGTAGCACTGTAACCTAGTAATTTCCGTTTTATTTAACGACAATTAAAAATATTGTTATGCTTAGTAAAAATTCGGAATTGTTAGCAATTTTCGCTAAAAAAAATAAAATGCAATGTATTTAAATGTTATGAAAATATATTTATATTTCGAATGAAAATCATTTTATTTATTTATAAAAATTATTTCTAACTCATTTTATATATTAACGACTTAACCTAGAAAGTAATCAAAATAAAATTAATATAATCAATTGATTTGACGTTTACTTGATGAAAATCCATATTTATTTAATTAAATAAAAATAAAAATTAAAGTTTTATGTGATTTTCATATTTATTACAATATAAATTCGTAAGAGCTATTTCGGTACTTTTTACCCGCTTTATATTATAATAAATATGAAAGTCATATAAAACTTTAAGTTTAATTTTATTTACTTAAATAAGATTAATATAGGCCTATATCATACAATTGTTAACAGCATCATTACTTATGGAGCAAAACTTTGGCCATTAACAAAAACAACAAATAGGGCCTAAATACATTTTGGCAACGGAAATGGATTCTATACGAAGGGCAGCAAGAATTTCAAGAAGAGAAACAATTACAAACCCAGTTATAAGGGAGAAAATGAAGATTGAAGACATTATTTTAGATTATATTATAATTCAGGAAATAAGACGGTACGGACATGTCTAGCAAAATGGAAGAGGATCGGCTACCAAAATTTGTTTTGGAATGGAAATCTGAGGGAAGACGAACTAGAGGAAGACCTAAAACATCCTGGAGGCAGGGAATATATTTATACAAGAAGGGGAAACATCTACAACCATGATATTGGATGCACCGACAATATTGGCCATTAGGAATCGGACGATGTCAAATCATTAATCAACCGATGATCTATCTATCTACCTTCATCCATAGTAATTCTGCCCGAGGGCAGGTATTTCACTGTAATCGTAGCATTTTCATGCTATGCTTTGCAGTTTTTTTAGAGAATTATAGATGTGGTAGCTTCCCGGTACTTTCCACACTGATGAAAGATAATGATGGTAATAAGGATGAAGATGGCCGGATGATTTTCGGGGACCGTTGCACCCTAAACTTCCTGGCATTTTGTCTTACAGGTGAGGAGAAACCCCGAAGAAAACCTCACCCAGGAGCCTGTCCCGACCGGGAATCGAACCCGGGACCGCTGCGTGACAAGGCAGCACGCTACTTCGAGACCACAGCGGTGGAACTAGGTCCATGCGTTACATATCGTATATTCGTAACATGTGAATGAACTTCAAGCCTATGAATAAGAGTCTCCAAGCAAAATTTGTCAGTCATCTCACTTCCAAATCTGAATTGTAACGATAATGACCTCAGCTGTTAAAGAAGGTCGATAGATAATAGGCCTACATTAAAATCTGGACGTGAAAGAGTCGAATAACCAGGATTCGTAAATACTTAATTCATGTTTGTTCCTTTGACCTTGCATAGATGTAACACGGGACCTACTGATTTATATCTCTTTCGTATTAAATCGCGTTCAAGATTTTTACGACATGTAAAATCCATTGACCTCTGCAAGATATGAATTCTCGAAGCTCAGAACCCAGATGCGAACATGATAACCGCTATTATTATTAATTCTAGGCTTCAAAACGCATGGATATACCAGTTACAATAATAAGACTGTAACAAATCATTCAGTGGTAAAAATGATACTGCTGATAATTTTATATAAAATAATATATTATTTGCTATTCATTTTGTAAATATGAATAACATCCTTCAGGTATTTGAAACAAAATTATAAGACCAATTTATTGACAAGCTTTAAATTATTTACATCTCTCGAATAAAAATGTAACAAACAATTTTGTGGCGCTGTAGTTTTTAGATGGAATACGATTGTTTCTTCAGATTTTTCGTACAATGAGACATTTGCCAGACGATAAAGAATAATCAATCGTATGATTGAGAGAATCCGCGATCTTCTGCCTTCCAAGGAACATGTTTTTGGCTGTAATAGTGAATTACAGGCAATGAATATTACAATTGGATTACAGCAGTTTAATGAATGAGAGAACTCAAATTCCAAAGAGGAAGACTAATATACGTACACTACTCTCTTAATATATTTTGATGCCACAGACATTCTCTCAGATATATTACATGTATGAAACATGGACCCTGACTTTAAGGGAGGAGAAAATATTATGTGTATTTGAGAATAGGCCGCTGAAGTCCATAGGAAAACTTCTGGACCGAAGAGAAATGAATAGACAGGCGAATGTAGAAGACTATATAACATAATATTTATGGAAAACTGTATGTAATGAGTTAAGTCTAGTAGACTGCATTGGCAGAGCATGTGGCACGAATTGGAAGTGTAAGTGGAGTATGTGAACTCCGTTGAGAAACGAGAGGGAAATATCCCAGTAGGTAGGGAACGAGTGATGTGTGAGAATAACATTAACCAGGATTTGAGGGAAGTTAATTATACAGGGAATGATTGGAAAACATTAGCTCAAGATAAGAACAATAGCTAAGGTAGGAATGTATGGAGAATTACGTCAGCGCGGTCATGAAATTACGGGTTTGATAATGCCAGTGAATTAGCCCAGACTACGAGTTAGTTAGTTAATTATTTAGCCCAGACGCGTACATTGAAAGAAAAGATTGGACAAAATTTCAGTGATGAAACGCTTGATAAAACTCTTTCCAAGTTTATTTTTTTAATTTTTTTAATGCCATGCCCAAGCAGTTGAAAAATGTCACACACTTAATCACAGAGTCAGTACTAGTAAATTCATTGTAAAATTCCGTTGAGTTGTTTGTAAGATAATATAAAATTATACATTATTTTTCAGTCTCCTCAACTGTTAAATTTAATAAAACAATTTAGGCCTTTCGGGACCAGTCCCATCGTCACTATTTTAACAGTTTGTACCGCAACGCTACTTACCATTTAGCATTTACTCGTCGGTGCAAATAATTTACCCAAAGGATACTAAGTACAGTCAGTTTATAATTCCCTTCAGGAATGTAACTCACAGAACCTAACGCTACTTCGAATACGAACTTGACGAACACACAAATTTACACGCAGTTTATAGCAGGGCCCAAATATAGACTTAGTTCGTCTTCCCAAAAATAAGGCACCTCTAGTGTTTTATTAATCATAAAATTGTAGAATGCTAATCATACTCAATTTTGGTAACAAAATTCCTTACGGGAATGATGAGAGGAAGAGAAAATCAATATTCGCACTAGAATTAGGTTCAAGACTACAGAAAAATAGTAAAGCAAATTGATAAAGAAAAGGCGTATAAGCTTAACTAAAATGAATATAATTGAATTGGTCAAAATTAATAAATATAATATTTAGTAGCTGCTTTAAACAAATTGAATATAAACGCAATAAACAGTAAAAATATGAACAGCCGTGAACATTAAACAATAATACAAAATCACTCATCCACACCAAAGTTCTCAAGCGTTCCAAACTTAAAACTACAGCTTTTCTTACAACAGAAATAGTTCCAGCAAGGGATCGCTTGTTCGATCCCCTGCCGTCTTGACAGAAAAGAAACGTAACTTCGACTGTTATAGTTTAAGGGCTTCTTGTCGCGGATATTACGCATCGCGCATACAATCCGCGCACGATGACGCGATAGGAGAGAGGGGACGAGGAAGGGGTAAACAAGGAGAGGACAAGCACAAAAAACATATTCCGCACAGAGTCTACTAAATTACGTCACAGCAGTCAATATGCACGTCATCACGGTTCAAGTCGAGGAGACTGGAAAATATGGTACATATTTATCATCATCATCTTCATTCATGGATTAGGTCTATTGACCCGTTCCGACTTCAGCCCATCTCTTTCTAGGTCTGCCCACATCTCGGGTGCCTTTAGGTTTGTATTTTGTTATTTATTTTGGATATCTATCTTCATTCATTCTGTCTATGTGTTGCTTCCATTTTTGTCTATATGTATCCATTTTATCAGTTATTGCAAATATTTCAAGTTCCTGTCTTATTTCTGTGTTCTTGATTCTGTCTTCCTTAGTGCACCCTTTAACAGATCTCAAAAATTTCATTTCTGCCGCCGTTATCCTACTTAGTGCTGAAGTTTATGAGTAAGTTATTTTTTACTAGTAGAGGTTACCAGCCTCTAGCCAAACCCCTCTTCCTGGAGGGCAGGGAACTGGAATTTCGGAATGTTCGTCTCCTAGAGAAGTTGCCTTCACTACGGCTTTGGGGACTTCTCTTCTCCCCACGTAACCCTGTGGACGGGGCCCTACCCAGGTACTACCCACTGGGCGAGTGGGACCTGGAGCTCACAAAAGGGCAGGGGCGCCTACTCCCTGGAGTGGACCTCTATCAAGGGTTCCACTCTGTTACCCTAGGTACATATTTATAATTTTATATAATCTCACTAATACCTCAGTGGTATTTATCGTGATTTTTTTCGTACTTATACTGAAGCCAGTCAGGGGAAAGTTAAATTTAAATATTAAGATAGAGAGAGAGAGAGAGAGAGAGAGAGAGAGAGAGAGAGAGAGAGAGAGAGAGAGAGAGAGAGAGAGAGAGAAACTGCTAGATGATAGCTGGACAGTAACAAACTACGGTCTGCTGAGGATGGGACTGGTCCCAATTGGCCTACATTGCTTTATTCATGTTAAGAGTTGAGGAGACTGAAAAATAAGGTACACGTTTATAATTTTATATTGTCCGATTAATTAGTATCACATAGTCTGCAGGAAAAGCGTACTTTATTCACAAGATCTACAATGACAAAATTTGATAAATATGAGTTTAAGACAAGAGCCTTATTCTTTTCCATACCCTAGTTGCTAAGGATGGCTGGGTAGGATGTTGGTGGAACATGATATGTAAATTATCTCTTGTGAGTCGTGGATTATTCCATTAAACATTTATTGTGAAATGGGCGAATAGCTGCACAATTATATACTTTATCAGACTACAATATATAAAAACAGCTAACATACACGAATTATTGAGAAAGGAGGCATTTTATAAATTAAAATATCACAGTGATTCTACTTGTAAAACGGTAATAAAATCACCTAAATTCTGATCTGAGATCCTTTGACCGAAACAAAATATGGCGTTTGGTTTTTAAATAAAATTTTCTCTCATCATGTAACTAAAATTATGTACTTAGTAGCTGTTTAAAGAAAAATAAATAAACAAAATACATTTTATTACGAGTATTAAGAGATTAAAGGTAAAATTTATATCTTGTTTTTCTTCTAACGTTTAGTCCATTTGCGTGAACTGAAAAACCAGCATACAACTTTTTCAATATTTTTCCTTTGATTAAAATGCAAATTTGGAATTTTAGAGCTTTATTATAATTCGATACTCGAAATTTTATTTTTTGATCAACTTCTTCACTTCCTGGTTTAGGTAAGAGTTGCCTGTTCCGTCTTCACTAATAGATCTAAGATCATCTCTTCCGAGGACGTTCGATCAACTTACTGTATAATTCACCCTACTCCATATGAAAATTAATGTTATTCCCCCATCTTTTTCTTGGGTTGGTGCTTTTGGATAGAGAGCATCTCCTCTTACTAATATTACAATTTCACTTCTTACCGATATTGTAACACATGACACTCTGATCGGTACGCCAACTGTTTCTATGGCAAGAGAGATTCGTGAACGTCACAGACATACGCCAAAATGGCTATAATTCTCCAGGAAATTCGCGATGTGAACATTGTTTCAGGGAATGTAAATTACCATAATTAAATTGTATTAACCAAGTAGTTAGTTCAAAAGCAATTACTTTGATTTAAGTTATCGAGAGGTTCCTTATATGAAAATATTTACAAAGCCAAAAAATGAACCACATGGAACTTTGTCGGTAGAGTTGGTATCATCCATTCTGTATATTTTAATAATGATAAACGAACATGTACATTTTGTGGAATTTTCAGAGAGATGCTTGCTTTACGGTTGCAGTAAAGACATTTTCCCAAGTGAATGCAGATATTACTCGTAGAAAAGTAGATAAAAAAAAAAGAAAAATCTGAAGGGAGTTGTACTTTACTTACGGAGCAACAAAACAGTTCACATGGCTTCCAAACGTTTCAAGCTCTGATTTTGCTCTTTCCTGTGGGATAAAGAGAGCTTTAAACAAACTGCATGCACTTCATTTTTTTATACTTCATATTCCTACAGCAGATTTTCCAATAGGTACCTCAAAACATTTTAAGTATTCATATAAACAATACTAGATGAAATTATTATTAATGTAGACCTCTCAGATGAACTTTGGATCCTAGAGGTTATGCCATTCGTACCAGGTGCACCAGCGTCACAGTCCGTCTCTCTTATTGTCTGTCTGTCTGTCTATACCACTTATGGCAGATCTTAAACCAAGCTAATATTCTTATGTTTATTTCCCTACAAATGGCGTCGAATGGCAAGTGGTTAGCTCATCGTCTCAGAGAGAAATATAGTAGGCTAAAGAGATATTATTTGTATTGAGAAAAGGCCGATTAAAGTTTGATAAGATGCTCTAATTTACTCATTAGATTCTTACGAGCTCGAAAATCTTCAGACTCGGAACCTATGGCTTAAAGTCGTTCTCAGAGGACTCGTCTCTTCATTTCATCCATCGTAAAATCATCCATCGAACTTGGCACGGTTTGAACGTGCGACATCTGGGACCAGAGGCAAGGAACGTAGCCCTTGAACACCACAATAATGAAACTATATTTGTTCATTATTCTCACATAGTAACTGATGTTAATTTTGAGAAAGTTTCATGCCCCCAATCTAAACCGCGTGAGCCCGGATTTCTCTTTCAGTCTTATACATGTATATAAGACTGAAAGAGAAACAAAGAAGCGTTACTGCTATATAGTAAAAGTTCTCTTTAATTTGCTTACTTGTTTTAGTGGCTACCAGAGGCCAGTGAAATCGAGTTCCTGCTACCGCTCGTAATAGAGATCATATATAAAAAAAATAAGTGTTTTGCGCGATGGTGCGTTTTGTCGTACTTACGTACCAGCAATGGCGACCATTATTGAAAGTACAACTTCCTACATTTCGGGGTTGCCAACCTAAATAACTATACCGTAATATTACATTTACACCCACGTGTACAATTATAATTATAAAAAAATAATAATTTGTCTCTGGTATATTAGGAGACAATTTGATAAGAAAATAATGAATTAAACGTAATAAGAATTATGTTACACTAGAACCGCTGAATCAGGAGTCTCGATGTCAGGGACGATCATGTATGATGTTTAAATGTAAAGAACTTCTTAAATACTTTATTATGAGTACCTTATACCGACAGCAATAACAACTGATAAATCAGATTTTTTTCTCACTTCCTTATGTCAACAAAAGTTTATTTTTTCTGTTTAATTCATTTCCATTCTGTATAATTCAATTTTTTAAAATAAAAACTTCAAAAATAATGACCTCATGTCGACAATTTGACTTACGTTTAATTTAAAGTGGAATGTAATATGAGTAAGTAAAATTAACAAATTTATTCTGCTCAGATATTTACAAACGTAACTGATACATTCCGTAACAAATTATTTATATATAGAAATGAAGTAAGCTTCCATTATCTGGAGCTTATGATATTAACACCAGCACAAGAGATGTATTCAATAATTCATTACTAAAATACTACACTCGTTTCAAACATTATATTATCAATAAATGAAGCAGTATCCTTGCAATATTATGAAATCGGATTAATACGATAACACTAATCTTTTAGTACTTAAAATTATTTTATTTCAATGGGTACGTAATACCTGGGGATTTTCAACAAACCAATTATATAAAATAGTTCATCAATTAAATGGAGAATATGATTGCGCTACTTTTTGTATCAAATGCAAAAAATAAATGATGTTACAGGAATACTGAATTTGCTATAGTGCTACCCTGAAATAATAATAAAAATAATAATATAATAATAGTAATAATACTTACTTACTTACTCACTGGCACTATCGAACCCGAAGGTTCATGGCCGCGCGGACATAAGCTCTCCATACATCCCTATCCTGAGCTAATGCTTTCCAATCATTCCCTGTATAATCTACTTCCCTCAAATCATAGTTAATGTTGTTCTCCCACCTCATTCTTGGCCTACCAACTGGGCGTTTTCCCTCTGGCTTTCCTACAAGAAGCTTCCATGCACGTCTTTCATTCCCCATACGTGCAACATGTCCTGCCCATCGCAGTCTACGAGACTTAACTGTTCTTATTATATCTGGCTTCCTATAAAGACCATGTAGTTCATTGTTATGTAGTCTTCTCCATTCACCTGTCTGTTCATCTCTCTTTGGTCCAAAAATTTTCCTAAGAACTTTATTCTCAAATACTCGTAATCTCCTTTCCTCCCTTAAAGTAAGAGTCCATGTTTCGCACCCATATAATATAACTGGTAGAACAATAGTTTTATATATCTTCAGCTTAACGTTTTTTGAAAGGAGTTGGGACATCAAAAGTCTCTGCAATGCATAATAGCATGCATTTCCAGAATTGAGCCTATGTTTAATTTCTTTGTGCATCTCATTCCTATTTGTGATTATTGTTCCTAGGTATTTGAATTCAGCCAATTCCTCAAAATTTCCCTCATTTGTCATTAGCTGTCCATTTCCATTATATAATGTATTTCTACGTGTGACCATATATTTAGTTTTACTGATATTTACTTCCAGTCCTAATTTCTTAGTGTTACTCAATGGTGTGTGCGTGTTGGCCTTTAGTATCTCCTCGCTATCGGCCAGTAGTACTACATCATCAGCATAAACTAACAGCTTATTAATACCATTCAGTTGTAGGCCTTCCTCATTCTCTAAAGATTTAATGGCATGCTCTAGTACAAAATTAAATAGTAGAGGAGATAGTGCATCTCCTTGCTTCAACCCATTCTGGATTTCAAAAGTGTCTGAAAACTGTTTGCCTACACGCGCCCTACTCTTTGAGCCATTAAGACACATTCGTATAAGTCTAACCAACTTTTTAGGAATTCCGAACTCCAGCAGGATACTATATAACTTCTCCCTCTTAATTGAATCATATGCTTTTTTGAAGTCTACATATAGTTGATGTACAGTACCATTATATTCCCATTTCTTCTCTAAAATCTGTCTTATACTGAAAATCTGATCTGTTGTAGACCTGTTTCTTCTAAATGCACATTGATGATCTCCTAGAATGTCATCAATATAGGGAGTAAGTCTGCTTACTAATATATTTGTTAGAATTTTGTACGAAGTTGAAAGTAATGAGATGCCCCTGTAGTTGTTGCAATCAGTTTTATCTCCTTTCTTATAAATTGGTACGATAATTGATTCCTTCCATTCATCTGGAAGAGCTTCTTTTTCCCAAATCATACTAAGCAACCAGCGTATCTTGTCCATCAATTTTTCTCCCCCTGATTTTATCAGTTCTGCTGGGATCTCATCTGAACCTGATGCTTTATACATCTTCAATTCATCAATCGCCATTTCAACCTCTAATGCACTTGGCTCTGCGACTAGCATTTCTGCTGTCTGTAACTTATCCTCCTCAATGTCCTGTTCTGTATGTACATTTAATAGCTGATTAAAGTAACCTTTCCATCTATTTAATATACTCCTAGAATCTGCAATCATATCCCCATTTTCATAATAATAATAATAATAATAATAATAATAATAATAATAATAATAATAATTATTATTATTATTATTAGGCTATTATTATTATTATTTTCAGTTACATTAAATGGATGCGAAACATGGACTCTGCTTTTAAGGAAGATAGAAGTTTAGGAGTATTTGAAAATACTTTATGTCCCTATACGCCCCGAATGGGAATAAGGGTGCTCCCTAACGGAAGTTTCTTAAACAAGCTAATTTAGATACGCTTATTTGCCTACAGATGTCAACGGGTGACACCATAGTTGGCACATTACTTTCAACCACCTAAAAGAGACATATAGTAGGCAATCAAGATATTACCTAAATGTTCCAGGTGTTTCATTCCTTGTCCCTGGTCGTGAGGGTTACGGGTTCAAATCCGATCGATATCTACGAATATTTCATAGTACGGGAAAATACAAGGGTTAAGTCCTACGGGAAGAAATTTAATTCGTGTGTCTCTAGTCTGTAGATTTTCGGCGTCATAAATAACGGCAAACCTAATTTAAAGTCATAACATAAAATTAAAAATTAAAAATGGATCTGTTGGTATGTACCGTCGTCCTCAACTTTGTTAAAATTATGTATGTAAAATATTAGTTAATTTTAACAAAGTTGAGGACGACGGCACCTGCCAACAGGTACATTTTTAATTTTTAATTTTATCTTATGACTATTCACCTCGACGGATTTTGATATGAATTTTATTAGTATTAATTTAGAGTCTATAAGCAACATTAATTTAATCGTCCTCCTCATCCAAGTAATGCCATAGAATGTCTCTTTGAGGCGATGAACTAACCATTCGTCCAAATCTGTAGGGAAATATCTGTAACCAAGTTAACTGTTAAATAACTCCCCTTGCTCAAGTGGAATATATGACAGATACATTACGACGTTTCGTGATAAATAATATGATTATACACTTTATAATTGTTCCATATTGTAGAAGAGAGATTACGGCATGATGTCTCGGTTTGAATAGCAATGAGGGAAGAAATTTTCTAATGCAATTTCGGCAGATATGGGAGCATTGGCCACCCAGAGGCAGGAGGAATTTGGGTAGCTACAATAAGTAGCTGATTCAGGTTGATAAAATCAGATATAACGGTTGGGAGAAGCAACATACTGCCCCCCCATGTTACCGTTACACTTACTTACTTACTTACTCACTGGCACTATCGAACCCGTAGGTTCATGGCCGCGCGGACATAAGCTCTCCATACATCCCTATCCTGAGTTAATGCTTTCCAATCATTCCCTGTATAATCTACTTCCCTCAAATCAAAGTTAATGTTGTTCTCCCACCTCATTCTTGGTCTACCAACTGGGAGTTTTCCCTCTGGCTTTCCTACAAGAAGCTTCCATGCACGTCTTTCATTCCCCATACGTGCAACATGTCCTGCCCATCGCAGTCTACGAGACTTAACTGTTCTTATTATATCTGGCTTCCTATAAAGACCATGTAGTTCATTGTTATGTAGTCTTCTCCATTCCACTGTCTGTTCATCTCTCTTTGGTCCAAAAATTTTCCTAAGAACTTTATTCTCAAATACTCGTAATCTCCTTTCCTCCCTTAAAGTAAGAGTCCATGTTTCGCACCCATATAATATAACTGGTAGAATAATAGTTTTATATATTTTCAGCTTAACGTTTTTTGAAAGGAGTTGGGACATCAAAAGTCTCTGCAATGCATAATAGCATGCATTTCCAGAATTGAGCCTATGTTTAATTTCTTTGTGCGTCTCATTCCTATTTGTGATTATTGTTCCTAGGTATTTGAATTCAGCCACTTCCTCAAAATTTCCCTCATTTGTCATTAGCTGTCCATTTCCATTATATACTGAATTTCTACCTGTGACCATATATTTAGTTTTACTGATATTTACTTCCAGTCCTAATTTCTTAGTGTTACTCAATAGTGTGTGCGTGTTGGCCTTTAGTATCTCCTCGCTATCGGCCAATAGTACTACATCATCAGCATAAACTAACAGCTTATTAATACCATTCAGTTGTAAGCCTTCCTCATTCTCTAAAGATTTAATGGCATGCTCTAGTACAAAATTAAATGTTACCGTTACACTGCCTAGGTGATCGTCTACATCTGTAATTAAATACGTGTGTATGTGAGGCCAGTATACGTCAATGGCCTTACCCGAGTTTTAATGTTCAGATTAACTTATTTCTTGAGAATATCTTCATTTTGTCTCAATCGCCGTTGCAAAAATCGAAAATTGCAACCATAGTGCCAGTTTAAAATTTACACTTTGTTATTCCCTCTCCGAAAGCTCCGACCTTACTATTTTTAATTGATTGTTGTATGCTTAGTTTGGTTCCGAGATATCAAAACTACTGCCATTAAACAAACACACACACACGTATATATGTATATATATATATATATATGTGTGTGTGTGTGTGTGTGTGTGTGTGTGGTTTGTGTATCCTTATTTAAGAGGACTTCATTCGTTTGAATTTGGATTATTTTTTTATCTATTTAATTATTTTTAAATTGACCTCTGCAATTTCGTGTTAGCATCCCTGCCTGCTATGCAGCACCCGGGTTCGATTCACGGTCGGGACAAGTTTCCTGGATGATGGTTTTTCGAGGTGTTTCCTCGCCTTTAAGTCATCGGTTGCCGAATATCATCCATCATAATGATCGTTATCGTATTGGTCTTATTTAGTATGAATATGTGTGTGTGTGTTTCGCCTTAATGTTGTGTTTGTCTGGAAGGAGGCCCTGATTTTGACCTGATCACCCTCTCGTGGAGGCCCTCCATGTCCTTGTCTGGTAAAAAAAATTGTGTGTGATCTATTGTTTAAAATTTCTCTCTCGACGGGTTGTGCCACTATAAAATTTGGTGGCATGTGGCTTGTAAAAAGTACTGTAAGATGAGAGATTAAAGTAAGTTAATAAAAAAAGAAATGAAATGTATATTTATTTTTAGCATGGTCATTTTAGGCATCTAATGTCCATCCCTGGGGTTTCGAGGTAGAGTGCTGCATTGTTACGCAGCGGGTACGGGTTCGATCCCGGACGGGACAACGTTCCTAGGTGATTTTTTTGTGTGTTTTTCCTCGCCTGTAAAACAAATGTCAGAAAACATTAAGGCCCATACGGTCCACGAACATCATCCTGGCCATCATTGCCATAAGTAATGTCACGAGTGATTTGCAAATCGTCGATAAATTCACGAGTCACGAAGTCGTGAATTTTTATAGAGGATTTGGAAATCAAGAGTGGCATTCGTTAGGACTATGTAACGAATAAAATTAAGCTGTTTATTCAGAAATCATTATTTAAATATAGTTACCGGTATTTTAAAATATGTATATATTTAATTTAAACGGCGATGTTTGAAAACAAATCAGAAATGTGAGGTTATGTATATTCACTGGAAATTGATCGCGTTATTTATTGCCAAATAGGTTCTCAATATTTTAAGAATTTCCCTAACGGAGAAATAATGAAATACGTCAAACTGTATAATATAATCAACATTATAAATTATCCATTTATTTTTGTAATAAATACTCTGTAAAATAACTGAATCTGTTCATTATTTGCTATATTCAATGTATTTGTTAGAGAAAAAATAGCGCTCTGACCTGTTCAGAATATTAAAAAGGAGGAGCTTTCTTTATCACAAAAGAAGGAGCTGATAAAGAGAAATCGGTAAAGAGAGATGTGAAACACGACTGTGATTGGTTGTAAAGCAAAATTCATTGAAACGTGATTGGTCGTTGACTTCCATTTGGGCGTCAGTTAAATAATCATTATCATATTCAACTCATTAGATTAAATTTAGGATTAAGGACTCTCCTGGCACACCATGACATGTGATCTCATTGGGGTAGCGTAACTACCCTTCCAAGCACCCCAACGTCAGAAGTAGGTTACAATATGCCAATACCAGGAGATAATACCAGAAATGTCGACATAAAAAACTGGTGGCATTAACTAAAGAATATGGACGTCGAATAGATAGCAGTGGTGATATTAAGTAAACATATTTTTTCGAAAATCTCTTCATAACAAAAAACTCAGTAGCGTTATTCCTTCAGAAATGCCTAAAACTGAAACTAACATAATTTATGTTAACCATGGCAATTTAGAGAACAATTATATGGTTTGGAAGTTTATCCTGTGGCTTTACTTTGAAATGTTTAAAATGTTAAATATGATGGCGGTTGGTAAAGCGAAACGTCCTGAATATATTATTATTTAGTTGTTTTATATGAACGAGGCCAGTCTGGTGTACACATGTTGTAATAATGAAATTGCTATGATTATAGCTATAATTATTCATCTCCCTCGTGATGAATGCTTAAACGAGTCACATGGTGAATCAACTAATGGTTCGTAAACCCACATTCGCCACTCGAAAACACATGTCAAATTATTGTAGGTGAATACCACGTAAAACGTGACACAATCCAAGTTAATTCAAGTTTCTTCTCTCCCTACTTCCCAAAATGCATTATGGACTGTTAAAATATTTTAAAGTACCTATATGCCAGCCTCATGTGGTAGTGGTTAGTGTTTCTGACTATAGTTCATGAGGTCTCGGGTTCGATTCCGGGTCAGGACCATAGGAATTTGTTCTTAAAGGAAACTATTCCTCTGGTTACTCTTGGTCTGAAATTTAAATTAAGGTTAGGTTAAGGACTTCTCTGGCGCTCCATTATCATTTATCACTCATCATATCATCGGAGAAATGTAACTTCGCCTTCCAGGTGTCCCAACCTAAGAATGGATTACAATTTCGCCAATGCCATGGGACAAAGCCAGAAATGTCATAAGAGACTACCAGGTGTCATTGGAAAAAAATCTCTTAATATTGTAAAATATGTACAAACTCATATCTAATAACAATTGGTATTTATTTAATTAAAAATCTTAACCAGCAGATGTGTTAGTTGTTACGTCAACTACCTTTATTTCGTGTTAATTAGTGACTGAAGTTTATTAGGACATGAAATGAAATACATGAATTTTGTAACTCCGTCTATATACTACATTCACAATTGCTTGTTGCAATACAATTGAAAATTTCACAGATTATTATAGCACTTTCATTCTGTAAAACATGATGTCATTCTACACTTACGTCATTAACTGATATAAAACCGTACATTTTAAGCAGTAGGTGGACAGTAGCGAATAATCTTCTGCTGAGGATGAGACTGGTCCCGAAAAGGCTACAATGTTTTAATTATTTTAATAGTAGAGGAGATTGCAAAAAAAGGTTGAATTTTATAATTTTGTATTTTAATTTTTACATTCTCTGTACAATTTTTAAAGACAGGATATATTAACATAAAAATATGATAAAAATTGTTGACTGAACAAATCAATAACTTAATTTAAATCATAAAGGGGCTAAAAAATTAAAGTAAAAATCACTATTAACATTGCAGTATACTGTAAGAATTAAAAAAATCATTCCCATATATTTTCTGTTAAAGAGATCGAAACCTATATATAAATATTTTGAAGAGAGAAAGTAGATCTTACTATGTGAAAAAGGGTTGCAGTTGTTATGTCAATTACATGGAATTAACCTATATTAATATTTGATATTCTTATCAAGTTTTGATTAATATAAAATTACAGCTTAGCTATTTGTATTTGAGTAACTGGAATATCGTAAACACTATAAGTCATTTGGTATTACTTTACTGCTCAAGGTCATGTAGTGAAAATCATAGACAGAGATACATTCAAAACAGTGCCGGCTTTCATTCAACTGTAAAATCAGCTCTGAGATAATATGGTTTCGTAATGACTTATAGAATGGACTACGTTTTCGCCCCGACAAAAGCGACAGTAAGGACTAGGTGTCAGTTGCTGTAGGGGACGCTACTGAACGAAGCAACCCCCTCCAAATTTAGATGTGGAATGAGAAGTACATGCCCTATAGTGTAAGAGCAAATGCCCTATAGTGTTAAATTGCTATAAAGTAAAAGTTTCTTATTCGCGGGTAATATGTTCCGCGAATATGCCGTGAAATAAGAAACCGCGAACATGGAATGGTAATTTGTATATGTGTATAGGGGATACGTTCCAAGGTTCCGAAATAAAATAAAAATTATCAAAATAAAATCAATTAATGAGAGATATTGAACAATTTCTATTAATTATTATTGTCAGGATTAGGCAAGGGCTTAAACAACTTAGTAATTGTTTCATGTTTTACCGCTTTTGCAAGGTCTTTCAATACACATTGATATATATTTCGCTGTGAATTCAGCGATAGAATTCCTTACTTTGTCTTCGGATTTCTTGATGAATCGTACGGTTGATTCATTAGCATTGAAACAGCGTGATATAGACGCAAACGACTCGCCAACATGTAAACGGTCAAACATTTATATTTTTTACTTTAAGCGGCAACACTACTTTGTTTCCGTTTCGGAACTAATTTTCTCTCCTTTTAGTCGACATTATAAATTGGCAACAAAGCAGAAGAGACACGTATTATTCAATCAAAAATTATTGTAACGAATGACAAGTTGAAACAACAAAACACCGATACTGGCGAGGGCGACATTTATCAACGGACATAGCGGCACGTGAAATACGGCGGCGGCGGCTTTTAACTACGAACTTTAGACATAGTGATAAGGCTTGTTTTTGTATAATTGTAGGCTTTCACGGCCCAATATGGATCAAGGCTTGTTTTATTTTGATATCAATTTGTCCGTTGGTTTGAATCGCTGCTTTTATATGCTGCCATGGCTCGTGCCTGCAGTAAAAAAAAGTTGCCGATGCGTTAATAAAGGATACTCTCCTTCTAATATACAGTACCGACTAGATCGGCGAATAAATATTTTTTAGCCGCGAATACAGGAACTGTATCGCAGTTTTTTAAACCCGCGAATGATGAAAACGATAATTAGGGAACCGTGAATAACGAGCTTTTACTGTATATGTTCTTTCATAACCTAGTCACAGCTTCATAACCTAGTCACAGCGTCAAAATTAAAAACATTACTGAGATATACTATTAACATATTTACATATTAGGTCGTTTCACAAGTAATGTCGATGTTTTAATGTAATGTTACGTGTCTGGTGGAGGTGGGATTCACTGGGAGTTAGTTTCAAGGGGTCATGGATTCGATGCCGGTCTTCATTTTCAACAACTAGAATTAGTTTATGAAACTTTAAGTGTCGAGAATCCAAACCCGACTGTATCTCGTACTGCAGAAACACAATGCTTGAAATTCAGGAATTGGGAGGAATCGAACTACTGCCACACCCAAGCATATTACCCTGTTCTCGGAACTTCAGATTACCACCTGTTTCAATCCTGGCTCATTTCGCCGATTTCTTGAGTGCAATTTGGAAAACATTAAATCTGTGGATATAGGACTCACTAAATTCTTCACATAAAAAACCAGAGACTGATACCGTCGTGGAGTAACAAACATCGCTGAAAGATGGCTGAAGACCACACAATATGATGGTATCTACTTTGGAAGAGAAGTATAATTTATTGTCAAAAAATTCAAATATATTTTTGTTTAAAAATACATTACTTATGAGAAAATATCCATATATATTTTTTTTTCAAAAGCCCCAGGTTTGTCTTTCGACATTCCTAGTTTCTCTCCTGGCATGGCGTACTTGTAACCCACTTCTGAGGTTGGGGCGCCTGGAAAGCGGGATTACGTTGCCCTGATGATATGATGGGTGATGATGATAGTGGTGTGCCAGGAGAGTCCCTTAATCCTAAGCTTAATCTAAGATGAATATGAATGATGATGATTGCGAAGGCCATATGATTTCGGGGACCGTTTCGGCCTTAACGTTTTCCTGACATTTATCTTACAGGTGAGGAAAAACCCTGATAAAAACCTCACCCAGAAAAACTGTCCCGACCGGGGACAGTAGACATATCCATATATATATATATATATATATATATATATATATATACTTATTTACATATTTACATAGTGCATACTTACATAGAACTTACAGACTTACATATTATGTACAGACATACATAATGTACAAACATATTTACATTCATACATGCAATAGGAATTTATCTATGGCGCGAGAAACCTAGAAAGTCCTTCTCTTATCAGCAATTTGCTCTTTAAAGCATTTACGTTACGAATTATTCAATTTTAGATTACCTCCGTGTAAAATAGCTTAAAAGAGACATATCGAAGCTTTGGTGGTAGTAGGACATTATTAGAGTAATAATAAGATACATATTGAGTCACTGTATATAACGTGTATACGAGTAACTTATATATAATTAAACCAACTCAATAGTTTACTCAGGGAGCTTAGCTTTACATACTGTTATGGGAAGGGTTTCATTTAGCGGAGAAATCTAAATTTTGAGTCACGTGTGTTGATGTTGGCTGCAAGTGAAGCGATTGTTTACTCCTAAATGACGCAAAGCGAACAATGAAATATTCATGAGATGGTACAAGGAAGGCGCTTTCTTCCAAGTTCTGAGAAACAATAACTACTGTTTGTTCCATTGCTAAGACCCCTTAAAATCATAAATAGCTAATACTATATACTTATTTTTTAATATGAGAAATGTTTAATTCTGAAAATAAAAATATATAGTGCCATTCTTTAAAATAAGAAAACCTTGGAATTTAAGTTGTTGTTTATTGTTTAGTGAGAAACATACAGAGTGAAGATAAATTCGCGGATGAGCACACCATCACCAATTAACCGATTTTCACATTCTTAATTTAAAATTGGTACACCCTTAAACGTAATTATAATAAAAGTATAAAATGTGACAAGGACGTTATTTTCTTTTTATCTCCAAAGATTCCCTGTATATATTAACACAATTCTTTTATATATGAAAAATGTTTGCGTTGACTATTTAACTCATGCCCCAAATGGGAGTCAATGAGTAATCACGTTTCAATGAATTTTGTTTCACAGCCAATCAAAGTCTTGTTTCACCTCCGCTCTTTATCGATTTCTCTATACCAGTTCCTATTTTTCAGTATTCTGAACAGGTTAGAGCATTATTTTGCAGTGACTGACTCTCCAACAAATACATTGAATACAGCAAATAATGAACCGATTCCTTCAAACTGCACACCTAATAATTATATATTCAATAATTATGCTTGTAAATAATAATTGTACTGAATTGCTTACTAAAATTAATTAATGACGTATAATGTTGGTTATGATGTACAGTTTGATGTGTTTCATTGTTTTATCCACTAGGGTGCATTCCTACAATTTTGCGATCCTATTTGGCAATAAATAATATGATCTAGTTGCAGTGGATGAACACATGAAAATTACCAAACATTTCTCATTTGTTTTCAAAGATCGCCGTTTACATTAAATACATAAATACTTTAAAAAACTATATTTAAATAATAATTTGTGAGTAAGCAGCTTATTTTTATTCGTTAAATAGTCCTAACAAATGTCACTCTTGATTTCCAAATCCTCTAGTAAATTCATTCGTCACTTCGTGAGTCGAGAATTTATCGATTATTTGGAAATCACTCGTGACATTACTTAGGAAGAATGGATATAGTATTGATATGGCTGCAGTTGCTAGATTTATAAGATGTTGAAAATGAATTTTAAAAGTAAGTTGTCAGTCTAAGTGGAGACCAAGATATTTTACTGCAGGCTGAAAGCGAAGTACATGAGTTCCAGAGGTGACAGAAAATTGTGGAGCAGTAAAAGATCGATTAAAAAGGATGTTGTGTTTCTAGAACATTACTTTTGTTGTTCCAGGTGCTGAACCAGAGTATAATTTGAGTTAGGGCCTTTAGGAAGATATCGACCCCTTTAGGAAATGCACGGAATCTGGAATGATAAATAGAAACAGGTGACGTCAGCATATGAGGCAATATGAATCCATGGCAAGACACACACACAATTACGTATTGGAAGTGCATGACCACTTTTCTAATATATTCGCGCCTCCCCGAACCAGCCAAGCGTACATCCAGCTTCCTGGATGCCTACTCGGACACTATTTTTTCGTGTCAGTTATTTAAATGTAACGGACCGCAGTGTAAATGAAATCATGTATAACTGTTACTTACTTACTCATGGGCACTCACTATCGAACCCGTAGGTTCATGGCCGCGCGGACATAAGCTCTCTATACATCCCTATCCTGAGCTAATGCTTTCCAATAATTCCCTGTATAATCTACTTCCCTCAAATCATAGTTAATGATATTCTCCACCTAATTCTTGGTCTACCAACTGGACGTTTTCTCGGTGGCTTTTCTACAAGAAGCTTCCATGCAAGTCTTTCATTCCCCATACGTGCAACATGTCCTGCCCATCGCAGTCTATGAGACTTAACTGTTCTTATTATATCTGGCTTCCTATAAAGATCATGTAGTTCATTCTTATGTAGTCTTCTCCACTCACCTGTCTCTTCATCTCTCTTTGGACTAAAATTTTTCCTAAGTACTTCATTCTCAAATACTTGTAAAATCCTTTCCTCCCATAAAGTAAGAGTCCATGTCTCGCACCCATATAATATAACTGGCAGAATAACAGTTTTATATACTTTGAGTTTAACGTTTTTTGAAAGGAGTTGGGACATCAAGAGTCTCTGCAATGCATAATAGCACGCATTTGCAGAATTGAGCGTATGTCTAATTTCTTTGTGCATCTCATTCCTATTTATTATTGTTCCTAGGTATTTGAATTCAGCCATTTCCTCAAAATTTCCCTCATTTTTCATTAGCTGTCCATTTCCATTATATAATGTATTTCTATGTGTGACCATAGATTTAGTTTTATTGATATATACTTCCAGTCCTAATTTCTTAGTGTTACCCAATAACGTGTGCGTGTTGTCCTTTAGAGTCTCCTCGCTATCGGCCATCATCAGCATAAACTAACAGCTTATTAATACCATTGAGTTGTAAGTCTTCCTCATTCTCTAATGATTTAATGGCATGCTCTAGTACAAAATTAAATAGTAGAGGAGATAGTGCGTCTCCTTGCTTCAACCCATTCTGGATTTCAAAAGTGTCCGAAAACTGTTTGCCTACACGCACCCTACTCTTTGTGCCATTTAGACACATTCGTATAAATCTAACTAACTTTTTAAGAATTCCGAACTCCAGCAGGATACTATATAACTTCTCCCTCTTAATTGAATCATATGCTTTATTGAAGTCTACGTATAGTTGATGTACAGTACCATTATATTCCCATTTCTTTTCTAAAATCTGTCTTAGACTAAAAATCTGATGTGTTGTAGACCTGTTTCTTCTAAATCCACATTGATGATCTCTTAGAATGTCATCAATATAGGGAGTAGGTCTGCTTACTAATATATTTGTTAGAATTTTGTACGAAGTTGAAAGTAATGAGATGCCCCTGTAGTTGTTGTAATCAGTTTTATCTCCTTTCTTATAAATTGGTACGATAATTGATTCTTTCCATTCAACTGGAAGAGCTTCTTTTTCGCAAATCATACTAAGCAACTGTTAATATTAGATATTATCGCCTCACTACGATAGTTGTCATTTATATAAATGCGGGTACCGCGCGACAAGGCTTGACAATGATTAACAAGAGGAATTATTATAGTCCACGGTAGTCGGCATCTTTGTATTTAATTATATAACAGCTGCGGGGAAATAAAGTTAGCCACTTGCATTTTGTTCACTTTTAGTAAAAAAGATGAAATAAGTTAAACCAATTGTTGTATCCTATAGGATACATTGCCATTTAATGGTTACATACATTAAACTAATATTTTTATAGGATAGATTGAAAATTAAGAATCGATATTTAAAAATAAGCTATCATACAATAAAATTAGCAAAGAATAGGAATATATCTTAATGAATGATGCTGTTATATAAACAATGTTTATTAAACATATTATGAGAAAAGAAAAGGTTAGCATTTACTAACAGGTTTAGACTTATGTCACACACATTGCAAACGTGAATTGAAACAACCCATGGTAATAAATTAATGCAAATTAAATTAAGATAATAATAACTACAAAATATTGTTGGGCAAAAATACATGTAAAAATGAACAAAATAAAGAGAAGAATGAATTACAATTAGTTAGAAAAGAGTACAAAAGTATAAGAGGGTATATAATAAGCATATAAAAATAGTGGCGATTGAGGAAACATTTATGATCATAAGAGATAAGCCTAATGGAAGGAGGAGCCTAAAACGATCGAAAATGATATGAAAGGACTTCATGACTTCACGAAGAAACAAGTGGCGTTTTTAATACCATTAATATGTAAGGGAATTTTTGTTTTCGCCTAATACATTGTTCTAGTACACCTTAATTTGTTTTTGGATGATGTAAGTAGTATATTTTATCGTTCTTACAAACCTTGTCATAGATTGAAATTGGACATAACCACACCTAACTTGATAGCTATGCAAAAAAAAAAAAAGAAAACGTAATACTAATATTGTCGCTTTATAGACACTCTAACTGGTACATTCGAACACGGAGTTTGATGACTTGCGGGCATAAACTCTCCATACATCCCTATCCTGAGCTAATATTGTTCCTTCGTTCCCAGCGTAATTCCCCTCCCTGAAATCATGGTTTTATTCCTTTACTCCTTGCATCAGGTTTCATATGAAGATTATTTTGCTGTTATGTAATTTCATCTGTCTGTTTGTACTTCGTGGTAACTCTGTATGAATCTGTGAAGTGGAGTAGAACTTAACATTTTCACTTCAAATTTTACTTGTTTTCCAGATATCATTATTATCTTATTATATATTATTATTATCATCATCATATTTTGTATTTATGTAGCAAGTTTTACGAAAAATGAAGACGACTTACAGAAATCAATGCATGCATTAAATGAAATATGTAAGTTATACGATCTAAAGATTTCTGTAAGGAAAACGGAGACCATGGCTTTTAGAGGAAGAGATCCAGTGAGATCCAAAATTATTTTAGAAAATCAAAGTATAGAACAGGTGTCTAGTTTCAAATATTTGGGCTTGATGTTGGCTACAATGTGGAAAAAGATATTGACTCCAAAATAAATAAATTTCAGACGGTGTGTGGAACAATACAGAGAACATTCAAAAATAAAATTAGAAAAGAAACCAAGATAAAAATGTATAATGTTATGGCGGTTCCCACAATATTGTATGGATGTGAAACTTGGGTTCCAGTGAAAAGAGAGAAGGATAGAATACAGACGGCAGAGATGCGGTTCCTAAGACAAGTAAAAGGATGTACAAGTCTTGATAGAATAAGGAATGACGATATAAGAGAAGAATTGAAAGTAGAGCCTTTATTGGATAAAGTCACGAATTACAGACAGAAATGGATTGATCACATGGATGGAATGAGTGAGGAGAGATATACATTGTTAGCAAGAAATTATCAAGCAAGAGGAAGGCGTGATGTTGGAAGACCTAGAAGACGTTGGGCTGATGCATTATGAAGTCGGAACGGGCAATTGCCTAATCCCTGGAGTGATGATGATGATGAAGTATTACAAATCTTCACATCTTCCTGCGCCCAATATTAATCTACTGCCATTATCCTCCATATTTATGTCATTCCAATCTCCATCGTATAATCCTTTTTACTTCATACGCCTTAAAACATAATCAATCCGTCATCAACACTATTAATGTTCCAACACTACCGTATGCATCGAAACACTGGGTCTTAACCAAAAACCAGGAACGAAGAATAGAAACCATTTAAATGATGTTTCTGAGGAGTGTGGCTGGCTATACAGTAACAGATCGAAAACGAAATGAAAATATAAGAAGTGAACTAAATATATTCAAACTATTAGATAGATTTGCACAATACAGAGATGAATGGATGGACCACATCAATAGAATGCATAACAATAGAATTCCAAAATAGATCTTCATTACAAAACATTAGGACAAAGAAATGGAAGACCCAGTAAAATATGGACAGACCAGTTCTTTCATGAGATCGGAACAGAACTTAAGGTTTAATCCTTGATGCAGAGGATGATGATGATTATTATTATCTATTATCTATTATTATATAGAATTAAGACTCGTAGGCTGCGATGGGCTAGATATGTGGTACAAATGGAGGATGAAATAGAGCCCTGAAAATTTATTGTACAGGCCCGGGCGGCTAGATTCTCAGTGTGAGCGTGCATTTTTTTATACATTGTTTTCGTTCCCTTAGTTGCAAACATAAACGACAATAAGTCTGATCAGTTGGGTACAATGCATTTTACTTCCCGGTACATTTCTATTACAGTGTATGCATTTTGAAAGACACAGCACTGTTTGAATTCCCTATTATCTGTAGTTAGTACGGCAATCTTGTGTGAGCGCACCAACGGTCTGACTGTTAGAATACGTAACCCCCCCCCCATCTCTATTATTGTAGAAAAACTAGAACAAAATCTAAACTAGAACAAAATCGTTCAATAGGTAGATTACGAACGAGATGGGAGAATAATATGATTTGAGTGAAATAATGATTGACAAAGGAGATATAACGAGCCGTAATACATTAGAAATTAATCAAGGGATCAGACAAGGGTGCCCGCTATCTCCTGCACTTTTTAGTATTATATATATAATCATATCATCATCATCATCCGTCACCGGTGTGGAAAGCAACGGGAAGCTACCACACCTACAATTCCCTAGTAAAGCTGCAAAGCATAGCATGAAAATGCTATGATTGCAGTGAAAGACCTGCCCTCGGGCAGAATTACTATGGATGGATGGATATATATATATATATATATATATATATATATATATATATAAACGAGGCCATTGTACAATGACAATCAAGTTTAACAACAAATTTTAAAAATTCTAAATACCATATTGTTTTCAGACGATCAGACAATATTTAGCTCTTCAGAAATAAATTTACAAACGTCAGCGTGTATATTAAATTAAATAGCAAATAAATCTAATATTAAAATCTCTGAAAGTAAATAGAAAGTAATGACATTCAACGGGAAAGACGGTATGGGGTGTAAAATCAGTATTAATAACAGAACAATACAACAGGTGGACAATGTCAATTATTTAGGATGCAATGCATCATACTACCAGAAGGAAGATATTAATATTAAATTAAATAACTTTTATAGAAACTGTGGCACTTTAAAACGGACTCTGAAAAATACAAATTTGAGGAGTACACAATTTAAATTTTACAAAATTATACCAGTGCCTGCCTTAACATATGTAAGTGAGAATTGAACTCTTAACCGTTCAGAAAAATATAAACTGCAGAAATGAACTTCTTAAGTTCAGTGGCAGGTGTGAAAATTTTGGACAGAAAAAGAAATTATGTTAGAAAAGACTTAAATATTTTTAATGTAACAAGTAGAATTGACAACATAAGAATCAACTGTTAAGAGAAATGCCTACAGATATAATCCCTCAGCTGTTATTAAAGCACAAACCAATAAGACATAGCAGTGTTGGACACCCATTTACTAGATGGGAAGATTCATTAAATCCTACTTGATGTGAAAACAGGTCAAAATGCCTAATTTCATGAAGTAGAGGATGGAGTAATTTTTTCAGAGATGGATTGGAAAACATTAGCTAAAGATAGGGTTGTTTGGGGAGTGTATATATATACTAGCTAATACCGGAGGTGCGCTGCTACACTTTAATGAATGTGTTTTTATGTTTAGTTGAATAAGTAAAAGGTAAAATAATTGTAAATTTATATGTTTAGATACCCCGTGCGGATTACCCGGCGTTGCCCGGGAATCTACTTATCCCGATCTCCTTGACATAAATGAGCTGAAATACGAAAATTAATGTGTTTTATGTTTAGTTAAACAAGTGGAAGGAAAAATGTACGTCGTAATTAATTTTAGATATCCCGTGCTGTTTATCCGGTGTTACCCGGGAATCTACTTATCTCGATCTTCTTGGCATAAATGAGCTAAAATACAAAATTCGTTATTGTGAGTTATCCGTAAAAGAATACCCGCCATGTGCTGCTATGCTTGCACAGGAACTACGTAATCTACTTATCTCGATCTTCTTGGCATCAATGAAAGACAAAAATGGTTATTGTGAATTGTCCGTAAGAGATAGACATATGCTGTCGCGGACTTTATTGTAGAGAGTTTTGAGATATTCAATTCTGTGTACATTAATTTTGAATATGTTTTATGGTTTAGGCAGCGTAAGCCATTTAAGCATTCAAAGAGCTACTTATTTCACGTTTTCCACCACAAACGGCGATTTTTAAGGATGTAGGAGTTGAGGATCACAACTCTCTTATAGTCTATGTTCATCCCAGGAATCTCCTGAACATTTTGCAAAAAGCTCCATCACAATCGGTTAAACGATATGGCCACGCATAAAGTACGAACAAACAAACAAACAAACATTCATTTTTATATGTTATATATATATATATATATATATATATATATATGTGTGTGTGTGTCATATGTGTCTCATATATATACAGTGTGTGGATGTGTGTATATATATATATATATATATATATATATATATATATGTGTGTGTGTGTGTGTGTGTGTGTGTGTGTGTGTGTGTAGGGGTGTATGGAGAGTATATCTATATGTCCGTGTAGACACGAGTCTCCTGATTCCATAGTGCCGGTGATTTAGTTGTATTTTTAAATTCGTACGAACTAACAATATAAGTAGATAATCTTGTATAAATAGGAGAACAGAGATCTCAATAATTCATTGAACTTTAACTTGTTTTGTGTTTCTTGATTAAACACTCGGAAATGTTGAATGGGAATAAATAAGAAAAGTTTAATATTAAATAATATAGAGTAACAGAAAATGAAAACTATATTCAGGATTGTTTCCGCTTGCTGTATGCTTCACGGAACGACTTGATGAAAGAGAAATTGCCTTCAGCATGAAGACCGTCTCCACGCTGGAGTTCACAATATTCCAATATCTTCGTGTTATTTTATTATTTCCATTTTAATAAGTGGAGTTTCTTATTAAAAATCAGAACTCCCTCTTCAAACATAAGGACCCTCTTAAATTTCTATAACAGCAAAACTAAATTGTTTCTTTTACACAATACAAATTTTGTTTAAAAACAAATTAGGTGAAATATTTTAAAAATTGTGTTATGCATAATATTTATGAAACTTTCCATATTATTATTTAATATTATATTGCAGACTTACACACCTATATATTTACGCAGTACTTGTTTATCTGATTAATGAAAGTAATTATAAGTGAGGATTTACGAACATATCAGGATCTCGGGGGAGGTGAGGCAAATGTAAATAAACTGTAGTTAACAGATTCGCCCTTTCTCCCCCGAGCTCCTGATATGTTGACGTAAAGAAAATTAGGACAGCAAAATTAAATCAGAGATGTCTTTTTCTAATTTGCTTGGATATAAATTTTAAATGTTAAAATGAAAAAAGACAGTTTAATTTGATTATTTTAGAAGAATCCTCAAAAAACAAGACAGGATAAAATAATAAATGAATTCCTTTGGAGAGAAATGAATGTCGCCACATCTGTTGTTAAGAGGATTGAAGATCAAACGCTGAAATAGAATGGCCATGTATAAAGAATGGAAAATGAAAGATGGCCAAAATATATACCAATGGTCACCCGCCCTGGAAGAAATAAACGTGGCAGACAAAGATGGAAATGGAAAACCTACGCCAGAACCATAATGGATGATAGGAATTTGGAAGAGGGAGATTGGAATGATAGAGATAAATGGAAACTGAAGACGGCAAACCTATAAGTGGGGGAAAGCCGAAGAAGATGAAGAAGAAGAAGAAAATGAAAATATATAAAACTGATATTCTCCCAGTTACATTATATGGATGCGAAACATGGACTCTTACTTTAAGGGAGGAAAGAAGATTACGACTATTCGAGAATAAAGTTCTTAGGAAATTTTTTGGGCCAAAAAACAGCTGAACAAAAACAGGTGAATGGAGAAAACTACATAGTTGTGAGCTACATGGTATGTATAAGTAGCCAGATATAATAAGAAAAATTAAGTCTCGTAGACTGCGATGGTCAGGACATGTGGCACGAATGGGGAATGAAAGCTTCTGGTAGGGAAAATGCCCAGTTGGTAGACCAATAATGAGATGGAAGAATAATATTATCCATTATTTAAGGAAAGTAGATTATACAGGGAATGATCGGAAAACATTTGCTCAGGTTAGGAAGGTATGAATACCTTATGTCCGCGCGGCCATGAACCTATGGGTTCGATAGAACAGTGAGTTAGTAAGTTATATATTTTTCATAAATATCTTGAATACTCAACTTTTATAAGATTCATGATGTGTTCCGTTGAGGTATTATTCAAAATTAATATAAAATTATGTAAGTTTTGAATCCTGCCGATGATGGGACAAGTCCCGAAAGCGCTACAGTTAAATAATTAATTAAGTTGAGGAGACGGGCCTTTTAGGTGAATATTCCATAATTTTATATTAATGTTGAATACTGTAAATTACTGTAAATTAAACAGAGTATGCAAGAATAGTGTCATCATTTAACTTATATAAACATTCAGGAATTGGGAGGAATCGAACTGCTATCGCATCCAGTATTTATTCCTGATAATGCTCCTTCAGATTGCAATCTCTTTCCACCCTTGACCCATTTGGAAATTGTTGCGTGAAATTTCGAAAAAAATTGAAACATTGAAGCAGTGATATTGATTCTAAACGAATGCTTCGCATAAAAACAATGGTCTCATACCGTAGCGGGATAATATATATCGCTGAGATATGGTTCAAGATCATAGAATCTGGTGGTCTCTGTTTTGAAAAGTAGTTTAATTTATTTTCAGAAAAGAAATCAAATAAAATGTTGTTTAAAGAAATGTTATTTATGAGACAGTATCTGTAATTGCGAGATGGTGATCAGGGACCATGTTAATATTAATTAGTTAAGTTTTATTTAGTAACCCTATGTGTCAGAAAGTCAATGTGGCCTAACATATAGTCTGTATTGTAAATAGTCTACATATCTGTTTATTTTCATTGCAGGAGGTGAAATAAAACATACTCGGTATCCAAGAAAGAGAATGAATGGGTTGCTGCACATTCAATAGGCTGTTGTGTTTGCCACCTTCTATTTCGCGTGGAATTACTGAAGGTAAGTGTACAAATGATTTTTATAAACAATTATATCCATTAATTTCCTACATTTAAAATGTTATATCAATTAATATAAATAGCTTATACAGTGAGATCAATTTAGTAGTGGAAGGTAGACACGGGGATTTCACTATACACTGCTGACGCACTCGCGGCGAGGAACGGACAGCGTAGTATCGCAGTGATACAACCACACACAGTTTCGTAACTATTTTACAAATTGTCGTACCTTACCAACTTTATTGAAGCAGGGTGTTGGAACTGTTCATCTTTCTTGTCCATACATTTTGACACCTCTTTATAAAATTTGTGTGTATATATTATAGACTGTTGAACGTAATGGAATTTTTACATCCGGGAATCGTGTTTCAAACTCTCTTCGTACTTGGCTGAAAGACTGAGTTAATAAATATTGTTCATAAATAAATACACGTTGTTCAGCAGAAAAATTATTAGCCGTTACACAGTTTACACTCATTCGTGATTCATTTTACACTTGTGTAAAGAGATACAAATTTTAAAATTGAAATAATTTATACACGTCATTCAGTTTACATTATACACACGTCATTCAGTTCACAAGGAAAAGCGATCAAGCACCTTATCTACTCGAGGTACACTATCTGGCTGTGACCGTGAACTCGTGAACTGCTGAGTCAGCGAACATTTCAGGCCCCGTGCCCGCACGCGTAAGCCTTCGTTACCGCACAGCACAAACCCCGCGTCTGCCTTCCACTACTAAGCTTATTTCACTGTATATGATGGATACAGGACATAGATATGCACATGTGACACAATGTGTAACTTAGGAGTGACGTAATGTCTCCTTTCATGATAACCAATGTTATCTGAATGATGTAAGCACAAGTCAGAATGACACCACAGTGAAAGATAGCCAAGCTGAATAGTTCACATACATATTACATTGTAACAAACACATAGAACGGACTAGTTGACATTGACCACTTCGGCGAATGCTTCATTAAGTCACAGCGCTACATGCGAGATTTTAGCTTTTTCTCTCGGTTGAGTTGCGTATCCGTGATATAGGACACATGAGCAAATACACACTTGTATCTTAAAATACACGTTATATTTTAAGTATATTATCAAGAGTAGCAACTATTAATTTGGAACTCTAGATAGGAAATAAGGGGATTCTATGTTATCATGCAACCAACATGGATTAAAATAAATAAAAGCGGAAAAAACACAATTGTTGCAGTATGTGAATAATTAATGATATAAATATATATAGTTCCGCGCCGTAGCCGAGTGGTTAAGGCAGGAAGCCTTGGCGCAGAGCTACAGGACTTGTGCTGGTTCGAGTCTCCATGGGGAAGAAATTTTCTCATGGTATTTCGGCCAATGTGGGACCGGTGCCCACCCAGAAGCGTGAGGCAATTGGGTAGCTACAATAAGTAGCAGTCCAGGTGGAGAAAACCAGCTCTAACTGATGGGGGACTCGACATGCTGACCACATGTCACCCCTACACTGGCTAGATTATCATCTACCTCTGTGATTGACACATGTAGATGTGAGGCCAGCAGCCGGCTGGTAGGCAAAGGTTTTTCTAGGCCATGGAATTATATATATATATATATATATATGTATATATATGTGTGTGTGTGTGTTGATTTTTTCCCAAAAATTGTGAAAAATGCCTTAAAATATAGTGAGAAGTTGAGCTCAAATTAACATAAAATCAGTATATTTGCAATTTAAAATGTGTATTGGTCATTGTTGAAACTCGTGTAGCCAACTTATCATAAAAACCCGCCTACACACAAGTGAACCGATTGAGGGTCTTTCCACTTTTCAGCGGTTGCCCTTTTACCAGCCGGCTGCTGGCCCTTCACATCCACATGTGTCAATCACAGAGGTAGATGATCAACAGCCAGTGTAGGGGTGACATGTGGTTAGCATGTCGAGTCCCCCAGCCGTTATAGCTGGTTCCTCAACCTGGAGCCGCTACTTATTGGTAGCTACCCAATTGCCTCACGATGCTGGGTGGGCACCGGTCCCATACTGGCCGAAATACCATGAGAAAATTTCTTCCCCCATGGAGACTCGAACCAGCGCAAGTCCCGTAGCTCTGCGCCAAGGCTTCCTACCTTAACCGCTCGGCTACGGCGCGGGACCACAAGTGAACGCTAAAGTAATTTGATGTGCTAAGTCGCCCATTTTCTCACCCCAACTTACCCAAACTAACACTAATTTACCCATTTTCTCATTCTAACTTATCCACATATTCTTGGGATAGAATCCTCTTACATGTGGGCAAACATGTTGACAAATGGCCCTAGCGTTAACATATGTTATCACATTGGCCAGCACGACGCTAATAGTCACTTGTTCTCAGATCGAATATTAACTGGTGGCACAGTGACATAGAATAACCGGAAATAATAATAAAGGGATTTAAATAGGTATCCATGTGTAATGAAACCATCTTAGTACAAAAGAACACAAGATTACGGCTTTATTAGGTTCTGGCAAGACCATTATTAAGATATGGTCGTCAAGCATGGACAAAACGAAGAAGAGTCGAATAACAACAATTAAGATGCGAATTATGCGCCGTACAGCAGGCTATATAAAGTGGGACCATAAAAGAAATGAGGAAATTATGTTGGATGTAGAACCCATTCTCCACCATATACAAAACTACCAGAACAACTGGAAAGCCCATCTTCAATGAATGCCATCTCATATAATTCCAAAAGTCATGCTTCGTTACTGCCCCCAAGATAAAATATGGCTGGGACGTCCAAAAAAAAGCGCTGGATGAAAAATTCCTCTTTGAGACCGTAACAGGCCACATGGCCTAATACTTGCATGGATGATGATGATGAAATAGATATTTATCCACGGTGGAGTAATTTTAAGTATTTTAAATTGGTTATATATGTATTAATAGCTTGATAGATATATTATGTACACAGCCTTTATATACAAATGATGCTCTTGTGGGAGAAAGTTAGTTTTGAAGTGCGATTTGCACCAGTTATGTTTGCTGTCGCCTTTGTGTTTGAATCACGTGTCTCCATAAACCTCTTCTCGTACAGTATCGGCTACGCACGCTTCAATGGAGCAGTCAGTGAGAATGACTTACGTGGTCGCGGAGTCAGGTTCCATCCTGCCAAGATAGGATTTTTAAAAACCTTTTTCAACTTAGTTGATCTGCGAGCTAATTTTCTTGCCTCTGGTCACTGTGGGCTAAGATCCAAACCTCATCGCGCTCAATGGATTTTTGGAATATAAACATTCAAGGAACAATTTTTTTTTTCAATGCCACCTGTTTGTCATTCGACATTTCATGTATTCTCTCCTGGCATTAGCATATTGTAACCCACTTCTGAGGTTTGGGCGCCTGGAAGGCTGGGTTACGCAGCCCCAATGATATGTTGGGTGATGACGATGCGTAATGATGCGCCAGGAGAGGCCTTAAACCTAAACTTAATCTAATGAGGTGGATATGTTATTGATGATAATGATGGCCAGATAATGTCCGGGGATCGTTTGGGCCTTAAAGTATCCTGAAATTTGTCTTACAGGTGAGGAAAATCCCCGAACAAACCTCAACCAGGAAACTTGTCCCGAGCGTGGATCGAACCCGGGCCCACTGCGTGATAACACAGCACGCTACCTCGAGACCACAGCGGTGGACAGGTACAATATTCTTCAGTATGGAACTTTAAGACGTGGGTCCCAATTCAAAATACTTTCGGGCTGGTAAAAGAACAGCATGCCTTAAATTAGAGCCTCTATGTAAAATTTAAACAGCCTTTTGCATCCAAATAATATTTTTATATCTACTTTGCGCCTATTTAAGATAAGGGGTTAAATATTCGTCACTCGCTGACTTCTATAGGGAAATAGTGTAATAAAATTAGCTTGGCTAATTAACTCTCGCAAGGAACATTTCTCCCTCTCCACAAGGGAGGTACGGGTATATACAAACTGACACGTTACCTGTCTTCATTAATTTTTTTACAATGTGACGCTGACCACGGACCGCTCAAATGGCATCTATACGAAAACAAGTGTAACTACATTAGTATGGTTCAAATTCTTCCCTGTAGGTGGAGAGCGCCTAAATCTCTCTTAAGGGAAACAAGGGCTTACAAGAAAAAGCAATGTGAAAAAAAGTATACCTAACCCTTGTGGGTTGAGTCGTTGTTGGACAGAAAAATAATAAATATACAGAGTGAACTGTAATTACACCGCCAAACTTCAGGGACTGTTTCCTCATTAAAAATGAAGGAAAAGAGAGTCCTATAAACATATGTCCGGAAATGAACGATGTGCGTGCAACGACAACAAATCGTCCCGGCACAAAGTATATAGCATAATCGCATCCACGTCACAACAGATGTTCAAAGTGGCCCCCATGGAATACAGAACACGCGTTCACGCGTCTTATTGTGGATTGCCTCACTCTTTCGCATGTTCCGGGCTGTCTCCGAATAGCGTCACAGGCGACGTGGACACGCTGTTGAAGGGTAAGCACATCAGGAACTGGTTCACCATGCACAACACTTTTTAGATGCCCCAAGAGATAAAAATCCAGGAGTGTTGAACAGGGTGAGGGAATAATTCCATTCGTCATTACCATCTACCATTGCAACGATGCATTTATGGATACTTATTCCCAGGACTTTTTTTCCTATATTTACAGTCAGGAATCAGTCCCTGCAGTTTGTCAGTGTAATTAAAAGTCACCCTGTATATATATATATATATATATATATATATATATATATATATATACATATGTGTGTGTGTGTGTGTTTGTGTTTGTGTGTGAGAATAAATGGAAAATATAAATTTCAACAATGGAGAAGAACTAAAACCTAGTATTGAATGCATTTATTTAGGAATAAAATTAGACCAATCAGGCGATAACACTGTAGAAATTAAAAATAGAATCACTCAAACAAAACAAGCAGTAAATGCTTTAAACTCTGTTTGGTGCAGCAGAAATATTACAAAAAATAGAAAATTACAAATATATCAAACCATAATTAAGAGCATTTTAACATATGGTGCTGAAGTCTGGCAAATTCCTACCAGTGAAATGAAAAGAATTTTAAGTACAGAAATGGATGTTTTAAGAAGATCAGCTGGAAAATCTAGAATGGACAGAATACAAAATAAAGAAATATGGGAAATTATGGGTGTACAAGAGGAGCCGGACATCATAGACATTATAGAAAAGAAAATATTACAGTGGTATGACCATGTCAAAAGAATGCCAGAACAAAGAATGCCTAAAATTGTTATGGAATGGATCCCAATGGAAAGGAGGAAGACCGAAGAAAATTTGGATAGAAGGAGTACAAGCAGCTATGAATATCAGAGGAATGGAGGAATATCAATGGATGGACAGAGAGGAATGGCGTTTGTTTCCGGAAGACGGCGGCAGCTGCCATGATACCGGATGATAAATGCCTTCATTGCCAAATGTCAAGAATATAGTTATAACACACACACACACACACACACACACAGATATATATATATATATATATATATATATACGTCCACCGCTGTGGTCTCGAGGTAGCGTCCTGCCTTGTCACGCAGCGGGCCCGGGTTCGATCCCCGGTCGGGACAGTTTTTCTGGGTGTGGTTTTTATCGGGGTTTTTCCTCACCTGTAAGACAAATGTCATCCCCGAAATCATATGGCCATCGCAATCATCATCATTCATATTCATCTTAGGTTAAGCTTAGGATTAGGGACTCTCCTGGCGCACCATTATCATCATCACCACCCATCATATCATCGGGGCAACGTAACCCCGCCTTCCAGGCGCCCCAACCTCAGAAGTGGGTTACAAGTACGCTATGCCAGGAGAGAAATCAGGAATGTCGAAAGACAAACCTGGCGCATTTGGAAAAAAAAAAAATATATATATATATATATATTGGAAAAGTTTAATTCAAAATAGTAATAAATCAAACTCTTACTAGTGTGTACGGCTACATGAACACCCGGGTTCAACAGTACAAGTTGGATTTATTTATATATTCATTCCTTTATATATACATATAATACATATTTTAATTCAAAATAGGAATAAATCAAACTCATACTAGTGTGTACGGCTACATGAACCCCCGTGTTCTACAGTACAAGTTGGATTTATTTATATATTAATTCCTTTATATATATAAAGAGTTTGATTTATTCCTATTTTGAAATAAACTTTTCCAATGTTTGCCATTATAACTCACATCCCACAAATCATGCTTAACGTTATTATCGCCTCACTATGATGGTTGTCCTTTTACATAAAACAGGTGCCGCACGACAATGTTTGACAATGATTAACATGGGGAATTATTATACTGGCGGTAGTCGGCATCTTTGTATATAATTATATGTAACAGCTGCGGGGAAGCAAACAGAGCCGCTAGACAACCATAATAGTGAGGCTATAATATACTCCCACATTATTCTTCGCCTACATACTCCGCGTTATTCCTCAGGTTTTCGTTCACTAAGTTTCTATGCCCCTCCTTCATTTCTCCATAAATATGACGTGTAAAGCCATCATAGTCTACGTGACTTAACTGTTCTATTCCCTCATTGGTCATGTTATGTAATTATTTTCGTTCAATTGTTTGTTCTTGTTATCGAACATAAAAATTAAGGTAAGAGAACACATACATTTCTCTTTAAACGAACATGGTAAGTACACAAATGTTTCACAAAAATAATTAACTGCTTTAGAATGTTCTTCCAATCTTTCCTATCTTGTGTAATATCATATATTTCCATACAATTGCTTCAGAAAATGCAATGACACGTAAGTGAATTCAAATATAATATGTTGGTCAGCCCCTGATTTTACGAAAGATGGGGAAGTAAGTCGACTGACAATATCCAGACATTTTGAAATGTTGGGCTTATAATTAAAATTAATTTTGAAATTTCAGATGATGAAACTGTAAAATTCAAGAGCTGTAGAAAAGGAAATATAATGAGGAGGGACGTAGAAAAGTGTATTAAAACTTGGTATAAATTGACACGACATTCCATAGTGTTCTTCTCACAAAAGGGTTTGTAACTTATGGAAACTTTGTTAATATGGCTCCTGTGCTGTTTAAATGCTCGTTATAATTACATATAGCTTGGATGCCTGAAGCAGTAAGTTTTCTCAAACAGAAAGGAGAAAGTTCACCTTAGTTTTCACTAGCATTTCCCATTCTAACGAACAAGGTGCATTTCACTTTAGAAATTAACACTTTAACTTTCCTTGCGTATGAATACATCAGTGTACCAAAACTATTATTCCTATTTTCTTTCCGTAAAAGGAACTTTCATTTCGAATTTTTACTTCACTATTTAACTCATGCCCCAAATGGAAGTCTATGACAAATCACATTTCAATGAATTTTGATTTACAACCGATCACAGTCGTTTTTCACCTCGATTTTATCAATTTAATTTTATCATATTAAAATCAAGCACCTCCTTTTTTAACATTCTGAATAGGTTACAGAATTATTTTGCAGTGACTGACTTCTCTAAGAAATGCGTTGAATATAACAATTTATATATTAAGATTTAAGAATCCTAGAACTCATGTGACTCACAGATTGTATATATAGTGCACGAATGTAAGCACATACTGCTTGCGGGTTATAATAGAAAAACGTTTGTAGCAATTGATTATACCACAAAAAAAGAAACCACTGTTGCGCTTTCTAGAACGTATTATGTCCCAGGTATTTATGTTCCAGAAAAATATAGTTGGCATATTTATATCATAGGACATCAGAAATTAATTAATAATTTGTAATGTTGGTTATAAACAGTTTGATGTGTTTCATTTTTCTCTACTAGTGTGCATTCTTACAATATTGAGATCCTTTGGCAATAAATAATATGATCTGGTTGCAGTGATGAACAAATGAAACATAATAAACGTTCCTCATTTGTTTTCAGACATCGCCGTTTACATTAGATATATACATATTTTAAAATAACTATATTTAAGTAATGATTTGTGAGTAAACAGCTTACGTTTATTCGTTAAATCGGCCTAAGAAAAGCCAGTCTTGATTTCCATTTGATCGATAATTTGGATATCACTCGTGCATTACTTATTACTATTTAACTCATGCCCCAAATGGGAGTCAATGACCAATCACATTTCAATGATTTTTTATTTACAACCAATCACAGTTTCGCCTAGCATTTACCAACTAATGTTTATCATAATAAAGAAAGTACCTCCTTTTTTAACATTCTGAATAGGCCATATCATTATTTTGCAGTGACCGACTCCAAGAAATACGGCTACCAGATTGTATATACAGTGCATGAATGTCGACAGAAAGTGCATGCGAGAGATAATATAAAACATTTGTAACAGTTGATTATACCACAAAAAAGAAGAAACCACTGTTTGCACATTCTTAAACGAATTATTGTCCAGGAAATTATGTTGCAGAAAATATAATTGACATATTTACATCATGGACATCTGAAATTAATTAATACCCATAACGTTGGTTATAAATATCTCCACTAGGGTACATTCTTACAACATTCCGTTCCTTTGGCAATAAATAATATGTTCTGGTTGCAGTGATGAAGAAAAGAAGCAAATAAAGCGTACCAATCGTTTTCATTTGTTTTCAAACATAGCCGTTTACATTAAATATATAAATACTTTAAAATAACTATATTTAAGTGATGATTTGTGAGTAAACAGCTTAATTTTATTCGTTAAATAGTCCTAACAAATGCCACTCTTGATTTCCGAATTCTCTAGATAAATTTGAAATCACTCGTGGCATTACGTATGATAATTTAATAGCTTTTAGATTTTTTAAGGAATGTGTAAGCTGATTCTTAAATCCTTAAATTATAAATGTATGTTTAAAAATTAAGATATTGACGATAAACAATTTAATGTTTTATCTATCATATACATACTTATTTTTAGTGGTTTGTATATTGGTGACTCATTGTTGGGCCGGTTTTTGAATTTCGTGGACTGCAAACAGATCTTAAGCCTCTCCTTATATGGTATAAGGGATTCATGTGTTGCGAATCACGAGTCGGGATTTCCGTTGCAAGGTTTACAGATGCATTTATACACCATTTATACACCATTCGAGAGAAATCAAGACTGGGCTTCCAGATAGTTCAATTCGCCCGTACAAAAGGAATGGGAGAAGTTTCGCAGTCAACAGTGATGTGAAAGGCATTTCAAGCTATGTTTTGCAACTTTACTAGGGAAGAATAGGTGTGGTAGGTTCCCGTTGCTTTCCACAATATATAATATATTTCCACCGCTGTGGTCTCGAGTTAGCGTGCTGCCTTGTCACGCAGCGGGCCAGGGTTCGATTCCCGGTCGGGACAGGCTTCTGGGTGAGGTTTGTTTGGGGGTTTTTCCTCACCTGTAAGACTAATGTCAGGAAGCTTTGCGCCCAACGGTCCCCGAAAATCATCCAGCGATCATCATAATCCTTCACCGGTATGGAAAACAACGGCAAGCTACCATATCTATAATTCCCTTGTAAAGCTGCAAAGCATAGCATGAAAATGCTATATATATATACATATACTGTTAAAATTGTGAATTAAGTAAAGAAGATACGACAATTTTGTGTACACCGGTGTGAAATTTAATGAAAGTAATTCTACCTGTTACAACGCTATCGCAACAAGTGGTAATATATATATTCGAAGGGTGTTTCTGACCTGTCCTATGGACTAATGATTATATTTGTTTCCTCTGGTAAGTGGGGAGTTTATGTCTTGCTTTAAATAACTGAGGTCATTTCTAAAGATCTGGCAACATAGTATCTTCGTGAGATGAAATGTATAAATATAATTAAAAAAAGATAATTGTGGGCTCAAAAAACGGAAAATTGGTCAAAAAACTAATTTTGACAATTTACTCTCAATATTAATCTCAAACTTAGCCAGGGCAAAAAAAAAAAAGATAAACTGAAACCTTGGGTTGTAACTAGCAACCAAATAGGTATTTTAATTGTATTCAGCTCGTCTGAGAGCCGTATTCATGTTCTCGGTTTATTCGATTTTGATTCTACTTGGGTAACAGCTCTTAGATACTTTACATTTTTGGTTCACGGATATATTAGTACGCCTTTCGTATGTCCGAATAATGTTTTATAAATTGTGAATTGGGGTTTCCTTAGTATTTTATGCACTCATTTTGTTCATTTAATGTTCCCAAAATGTTTGAATCACGTTTAATATTGAAATATAGCAAGACGATTACTACGAAATGGTAATTATCTAATATATAAAAATGAATGTATGTTTGTGTGTTTGTACTTTATGCGCGGCCATACCGTTGATCCGATTGTGATGGGGCTTTGCAAAATGTTCAGGAGATTCTCAGAATGAACATAGGCTATAAGAGAGTTGTGATACTCAACTTCTACACCCTTAACAATCGCCCTTTGTAGTGGAAAACGTGAAAAAAATAGCTCTTTGGACGCTTAAATGGCTTACGCTGCCTAAACCATAACAAATACACAAAATTAAGAAAATTAATGTACACAGAATTGAATAACTCAAAAAGCTCTATAAAAAAGTCAATGACAGCATATGTTTATCTCTTACGGATATCTCACAATAACCATTTTGTCTTTCTGAAGCCAAGAAGATCGAGACAAGTACGTAGATTCTGTGCAAGCATAGCAGCACATGACGGTATTCTTTACGGATAACTCATAATAACGAATTTTGTCTTTTAGCTCATTTATGCCAAATGGATCGAGATCAGTAGATTCTCGGGCAACACCGCGTAATCAGCACGGGGAAGTTTAAAATAATTACGATATACGTTTATAATTATTTTCCATTTTACTTATTCAACTAATCATAAGAAGTACATTAAGTTTTGTCTTTCAGCTCATTTATGCCACGAAGATAGGGATAAGTAGATTCCCGGACAACACCGGGTAAACAGTACAGTACGGGGTATCTAAAATAAATACGATATAAATGTTTGCCCATACTTATTTAACTAAACATAAAACACGTTAATTTTCGTATTTCAGCTCATTTATGTCAAGAAGATCGGGATAAGTAGATTCTCGGGCAACGCCGGATAATCAGCACGGTGTATCTAAAAAATACAAATGTATAATTATTTTTCATTTTACTTATTCAACTGAACATAAAAGGATATTAATTTTCATTTATTTAGGGGTAGCAGCGCACGCCGGATATTAGCTAGTGATAAATGAAGTGTAACCGGTATTTTTTTCTCCCACTTTTACTAACTTTATCAATATGGTAAGTTACATAAACGAATTGTACGCTATCAACATATGATTATTTTTATATTGTATAACACAAATCGTATACCATAATTTACAGAGTTCAAAATTCAAGCTAAGACAGTGATTTTGGTAAAATTGCACACAAACTAAAGGTGAACAAGGATACTGTGTACGATATAGTTTCAATTTACTCGGTAAAAGTGTTTGAAACTGGTTTTCAGGAAGGAAACATTGATTTATACACTTACATTTTATTAACAACGAATGTAATTTTTTATTAACGTTTAAACCACAGTAGAATGGAAAATAAATATTACAATAAAATCACGTATTATTCTTTTAATACCTGTGATAAAATCCTCTCTATATTTTTAATTGCTTTGTGAGAATTTCGTCCATATTCATAATATAATTAATTATCTGTAATTCTAGAATAGTGATAATTTTAAATATTCCCCTGTTCTCTCATTTAAATTCTCGGAAGCCAGGTTTAGTACAATACATAATAATTCTTTCAATTCTATTTTATTAAAATCAAATTGAAATAAATAGAATATGTATTCAAAAGAGAGAGAACGAATACATATAATTATATAGGGTGCCCTCAGGAAATAGCCAGTGTTACAATTTCTCAGCCATAATTAAATTTACACTAATGCCAAAAAATAACTGTTTTGAAAATACAAGAATATTAAATTTCTGATAGAAACAATACATATAAACATACGCAGATAAAACTGTTAGGAAGTTCCTTTATATACAGTTTTCGTAATTTGAAGAATGCAATGGTTTTTACCCGAAGAAGGAGTCCGTTTTCAATTGGGAGTCGATTTTCTGGAATATCTGAAATATATGGGTAAGGCGAGCTGGCGAACATATTGTCTTTTCGCAAGAGACCATAGGTCCTTTATGCAGAAGTCATTGACTTTTATTTATGGAGTTATGTAACAAACAATGTCTATGTAAGCCTGATTCCCATTCTTCTAAATCGCGAGAACTTAGTTTAACCAAAAAAACAACGCTGTCTCCATAACAACAAATTATATTTAAAATAGTCAATTGAATATACTAACTAACTAACTGACTAACTCACTGGCACTATCGAATCCGTAGGTTCATGTCCGCGCGGACATAAGCTCTCCATATATTCCTATCCTGAGCCAATGTTTTCCAATCATCCCCTGTATAATCTACTTCCCTCAAATCATAGTTAATGTTATTCTCCCATCTCATTCTTTGTCTACCAACTGGGCGTTTTCCCTCTGGTTTTCTTACAAGAATTTTCCATGCACGTCTTTCATTCCCCATTCGTGCCACATGTCCTGCCCATCGCAGTCTACGAGACTTAACTGTTCTCATTATATCTGGCTTCCTATAAAGACCATGTAATTCACTGTTATGCAGTTTAACGTTTCTTGAAAGGAGTTGGGAAGTCAAGAGTCTCTGTAATGCATAAACATGCATTTCCAGAATTGAGCCTATGTTTAATTTCCTTGTGCATCTCATTCCTGTTTGTGATTATTGTTCCTAGGTATTTGAATTCAGCCATTTTCTCAAAATTTCCCTCATTTGTCATTAACTGTCCATTTCCATTATATAATGTATTTCTACATGTGACCATATATTTAGTTTTATTGATATTTACTTCCAGTCCTAATTTCTTAGTGTTACTCAACAGTGTGTGTCTGTGTTGTCCTTTAGTATCTCCTCGCTATCGGCCAGAAGTACTTCATCATCAGCATAAACTAACAGCTTATTAATATCATTGAGTTGTAGGCCTTCTTCATCCTCTAAAGATTTGATGGCATGCTCTAATACCAAATTAAATAGTAGAGGAGATAGTGCATCTTCTTGCTTCAACCCATTCTGGATTTCAAAAGTATCCGAAAACTGTTTGCCTACATGCACCCTACTCTTTGTGCCATTTATACACATTCGTATAAGTCTAACTAACTTTTTAGGAATTCCGAACTCTAGCAGGATACTATATAACTTCTCCGTGTTAATTGAATCGTATGCCTTTTGGAAGAATTGAATATACTTTCCATTAAAATATTAAGCCTATGCTTCTAATATATATTTTAGATATCTTAAAGGCATTAAAACTGGTTACAGAGTTATCAGTAGAAGAATTTATAATTTCTGCAAGGACTAACAGCCCGATAAAATATTAAGGAAATTGATAAATATCGAAACACTGCAATAACACCACAAAAATATTGAGCTTACCTTTGACATAATGAACTGTATTTATAGTCTACTGTCAAGTCAACTATACGTTGCCAAATCCTTGGAAGACAGCGCACTCCATATGCATCACCATTTCTAGATATAATCATATATCTCACATTATGATACGTTCAGTAGATTTGATAGAATAAATTTATGAAATCGGGTCCATCATTTTGACTTTCCCTCTATTTCATTGTTAGATCTAAACTTACTGGACATCAACTCTTGATTTAAATCGAATGTCTCACAGAGATTATTTGATCTCATCATCATCATCTTCATTCATGGACTAGGTCTGTTGACCCGTTCCGACTTCAGCCCATCTCTTTCTAGGTCTGCCCACATCTCGGGTGCCTTTAGGTTTGTATTTTGTTATTTGTTTTGGATATCTATCTTCATTCATTCTGTCTATGTGTTGCTTCCATTTTTGTCTATATGTATCCATTTTATCAGTTATTGCAAATATTTCAAGTTCCTGTCTTATTTCGGTGTTCTTGATTCTGTCTTCCTTAGTGCACCCTTTAACAGATCTCAAAAATTTCATTTCTGCCGCCGTTATCCTACTTAGGTCTTGTTTTTTATGTATCCAGGCTTCTGAACCATAGAGCAGTACTGGTACTGCCAACATTTTATAAAATTTCAGTTGGGTCTCTCTTCTTGTTTGATTATTTGATCTTTGAGAATAAATTATAATCACAAGAGTTCATGTCTGATGGGTTCGGTGTATTTTTTAGCACTTCCCAATTTTACCGTCTAAACAAATTCTACTGAACATCTTTTTAGGGCGGTATTACGTACTGAATATGAGAAACACTGAATGTTTTCATAAAATATTGTTATTTATTATTATATCATTATATCATATATATTGTGGAAAGCAACGGGAAGCTACCATACCTACAATTCCCTAGTAAAGCTGCAAGCATAGCATGAAAATGCTATGATTGCAATGAAATACCTGTCCTCGGGTAGAATTGCTATGGGTGGATATTTTATATGAAAGATTTATGCAACATAGACTTCTCAACAACATACTACAAGTGTTGCTAAACTTATCGAATGCCCTAGTATTGAGTTTCCGAGGTTTTAGCATCTTGTCCCGAGTCCCAACTTCCCTAGAAGAATTTTGTTAACCAAGCCGGGAAAGGTTTAAACCTATAGAAAAACACAACAGTAATTATTTCATCGTCATCACATAAAATAGTTAATAAATAATAATCTGAGGTAAGTCGTCGCCTTCTCAGCAGGTGGGAAAATACCGCAAAATGCATTATGTTCCCATTTTAGTTGGTACCGTTTCTACAGCTCTAATATCTCACTTTATTATAAAGTATGCAAATACACAAGTTAAATCTTTACAAATGCATATATATATATAGGTTCAACATATAAGTTTCATGTTTATTTTTGGCATTTGCTTAAAACAATATAACAATTATAATATGAAATTATGTACATTCTAATGCAGTCCCTCATCTAGTATAATATTTAAAATATTATAGATCTTTCGGGATCAGTTCCATCCTCAGCAGAAGTTTTATTTAATTTTTAGATTGTCGTGTTAGCAGATTTTTTTTGCATGACTGCGGGAGATGTCACACTTATTAAGCATATTCATAGATTTGGCATCTTGTTATCTCCAAACTGTGCACCCTTGATGTTGAAATGGATCGAGCTCATATTCAATCCTGTCCTGAGCTACAAAGACGAAGTGATACTGGGAAGCTGAGCTAATTATATTTTTATCAACGTGCTTGTCATTTAAAAAAATATATAATAGGTCTATTGTTTATTAATGCCTCAACGCGATTATCGATAAATGTTAAGATTTAGTTTTTTATTATTCAGTATTGGGTTCTTTTATATCATGTATGAGAATCTATCTTGCACGTAACATATAAACTTATTACCGTCAGACTGGCACCACTCACATAATTAAAATCAGTGTATCGCACACCTGCTTCCTGTTGATCATGTAAATCGGAGATTCACTATATGACGTGAATTAGTAATTATGTTAGCAGTTTTCGTATGTTTGAATTAATGTTAATACTCTTGATGCAGTCATTATCATTCAATCCAAATTATTCGTAGATGACGTAATGTAACATTCGATTCGTTACTTTACTCCCCTTTTCATAAGAAGACGTGTTGAAGTAATACGAACATCATTTTCTTGGTTGGTTTATCTCCCTTTTGCCTTTTGTCTTTCTTGGCTTTGGTTTGTGGCGTCACTTTCAGCTCGACTCGTGGCAGTTAGGGTGCTGAGTGTTTGTAGTCCGGGAGGGGGGCGTCCTCGTGAACAACCGTTTGCCACAGTGAGATGACATTGTCAAGTTAACTCGTGGCTCTGGGTATTGGCTGAGTACTTGAATTACGTGGTAGAACTCGTAAGTAACGTTTTGCCATATACAGTAGTAGAGCGGTGGATATTGAAGTGAAAGGGAGTAGCTTCAAGGCGTGTGAGTTTGGTTATGTGCGATGGCGGAGTTATAGACCTTCGGCAGTCCATGTTTGGTAAAGTCTAAAATTCTAAATTAAGTGCAAGAAGGATTTTTTTGTATTTTTAAGATAAATAATGTATATATATATATATATATATATCACCCGGTATCATGGCAGCTGCCGCCGTCTTCCGGAAACCAAACGCCATTCCTCTCTGTCCATCCATTAATTTTCCTCCAATCCTCTGATATTCATAGCTGCTCGTACCCCTTCTATCCAAGTTTTCTTCGATCTTGCTCTCTTCCTCCTTTCTATTGGGAACCATTCCATAACAATTTTAGGCAATCTTTGCTCTGACATTCTTATGGCATGGCCATACCACTGTAATCGTTTCTTTTCTATAATGTCTATGATGTCCGGCTCCTCTTGTACACCCATAATTTCCCTAATTTCTTTATTTCGTATTCTATCCATTCTAGATTTTCCAGTTGATCTTCTTAAAACATCAATTTCTGTACTAAGAATTTAATATATATATATATATATATATATATATATATATATAAAAATTGTTCTATTAGAAGAACTGATCCTCTATTTATTTACATTTCCTGGACAAATTCATTATTTTCGGACTAAATTTGACGTCGTGGTATGGGCATGTGTCACCTCCCAAATGAGCTACCAGAGTGATGATACCCCCCTAAAAATATTTATTAATATTAATTTACATCAAAATACCTAGGAACAATAATCACAAATAGCAATGAGATGCACAAAGAAATTAAACACAAGCTCAATTATGGAAATGCGTGCTATTATGCATTGCAGAGCTCATGATGTCCCAACTCCTTTCAAAAAACGTTAAACTGAAAATATATAAAACTATTATTCTACCAGTTATATTATATGGGTGCGAAACATGGACTCTTACTTTAAGGGAGGAAAGGAGATTACAAGTATTTGAGAATAAAGTACTCAGGAAAATTTTTGGACCAAAGAGAGATGAACAGACCGGCGAATGGAGAAGACTACATAACAATGAACTACATGGTCTTTATAGGAAGCCAGATATAATAAGAACAATTAAGTCTCATAGACTGCGATGGGCAGGACATGTTGCACGTATGGGGAATGAAAGAATTGAATGGAAGCTTCTTATAGGAAAGCCAGAGGGAAAACGCCCAGTTGGTAGACAAAGAATGAGGTGAGAGAATAACATTAACTATGATTTGAGGGAAGTAGATTATACAGGGAATGATTGGAAAGCATTGGCTCAGGATAGGGATGTATGGAGAGCTTATGTCCGCGCGGCCATGAACCTACGTGTTCGATAGTGCCAGTGAGTAAGTAAGTAAGTATTAATTTACATCCATTTGTATAATACCCAAACATATACATATATAATATGATCGTGTTTCTGTAATACATTATAAGGCCTACGCTACTCGTCCAGTACTGACTACTGAATGAGAGCATTTCATTCTGATGTGACCACCGTTTTATGTGGAAGACTGGTACAAGGACTCTAATATTAGTGTGATCCTGAACAGTCCCTACGAGTAGTAGGAGAATAAGATTCTCACCAGTGCAGACATGTAATGAGATGTCAGTCCTGCGTTACTCACATCTTTATCTCCAGATTATGTCTCTTGGTACTCATTTCAGACAGCGGATGAATCTACCTCAGTGCCATGTGCCGCAAGAAGGCCAAGGCCAATAAAAAATCTACTCCATCGGATATCGAACATAGGAAGCAATTTTGCATTCAATAAAAATGGAAATACATATACTCTACATAATGTAAAAGCTATTGTAAATAAGAAGACGAATGTTCGTATTTTAGTAAATAAAAATTCAGATCATCTGCAATTCATTAGACTATGTTATTGGATCTTTTCCTGCTGCATTTCTGAATTCCCAAAAGGTTAGTAAGACGTCCAAATGGTACAAATAGTAGGGTGCGTGTAGGTAAACAGTTTTCGGATACTTTTGAAAATCACAATTGGTTATAGCAGGAGATGCACTCTCTCCTCTACTATTCAATTTTATATTGTAGCATGCCATCAAATCTTTAGAAGATGAAGAAGGTCTACAATTCAATGGTATTAATAAGTTGATAGTTTATGCTGATGATGTAACATTATTGAACGGTAGCGAGGAGATACACGCACACACTACTGAGTAACACTAAGAAATTGGGACTGGAATAAATATCAATAAAATATATGGTTACACATAGAAACACATTATATAAAGGATATTGACAGGTGACGACAAATAAGGGAAATTTTGAAGAAGTGGCTGAATTCAAATACCTGGGAACAGTGACAAATAAGAATAACATGCACAAATAAATTAAATATAGGCTCAATTATGGACATGCATGCAATTATGCATTACAGCGATTCTTGTCGTCTCAACTCCTTTCTAAAAATGTTAAACTGAAAAATATAGATAACTGTTATTCACCCAGTTATATTATATGGATGCGAAACATGGACTCTTACTTTAAGGCAGGAAAGGAGATTACGAGTATTTGAGAATAAAGTTCTTAGGAAAAATGTTAGACCAAAGAGAGATGAACAGACAGGAGAATGGAGAAGACTGAATAACAGTGAATTACATGGTCTTTATAGGAAGCCAGATATAATGAGAACAGTTAAGTCTCGTAGACTGCGATGGGCAGGACATGTGGCACGAATGGGGAATGAAAGACATGCATGGAAAATTCTTGTAGGAAAACCAGAAGGAAAACGCCCAGTTGGTAGACAAAAATGAGGTGGGAGAATAACATTAACTATGATTTGAGGGAAGAATATTATACAGGGAATGATTGGAAAGCATTGGCTCGGGATAGGGATGTATGGAGAGCTTATTTCCGCGCGGCCATAAACCTACTGATTTGGTAGTGCCAGTGAGTTAGTTAATATTTGGCTGTTTCATCACACATGAATTCCTCATAATAGACTATATCTAGTTCACTGAAATTTCCATGTTTTAAAACATTCTGAGAAGGAGCGAAAATAATTTTGATTGTCACTAGCTCATAACACTTCTTTTTTCGTGTCCTCTATTTAACGCTTCCTCTTTCCCGCACAGCTCGCGTTAAAAAGCAAGATAATAAAATGGCGGTGTAAGGATTTAGATTCATTATATTTTAGCGCCACGCAGAGATAAAAAAGAATGCACTGTATTATTCCACATCGTATAAAGAATTCAGTTTTCATATACTTAATGTCTACCATGATTTCAATCTTATAGACCTGGATTCAATTCTGGGCCAATTCTTTCGTAATTTATTACACGGTGCAAGAAAGAAATGTGGGAAGGAATGAAAGAGATAAGCTGCGGTGAAAGAGGTCATTTCTGTGCGTTTCTTCATTTCTCTCCTTCTTTGTGAATGAATGCTTCTATTTTTTTCTTTGCAATTCGACCCATATATTTCAGATCTTGGAGGACAATAGCATCCCACTGCGCAGTGCTAAAGTTTGACAGTTCCGAGACAAACAGAATGGCCAGAGATGAAATTCTAATGTACAAGGTTCAGTTGTGGAATGACCCAGCAGAAACAAAATGAGTTTTCAACATTTACTCTTTAATAATTTTAATAATAATAGTAATAATAATAATAATAATAATAATAACATTACTTAAGAAAATATCTTCGATCAAAGAGGGATGAAGAGACAAATGATTGGACAAGCCACATAACAGTGAGATGCATGATCTTTATAAGAAACTAGGTATATAAGAACAGTTAACTCTGGTAGACTGCGATTAGCAGGACAGATGACACAAATGGGAACTGAAAGAGGGGCATAGACATTTTATATTGGAAAATAGAGGAAAACGCCCAGTTGATAGGCCAAGAATGAGCTGAGAGAATAATATTAACATGATTTGAGGGAAGTAGATTTTAAGGGGATTATTGGAAAACATTACCTCAGGATATGGATAGTTTATGTCCGCGCGGTCAAGAACCTATGGGCTCGATAGTGCCAGTGAGTTAGTAAGTTTTTAATAATAATAATAATAATAATAATAATAATAATAATAATAATAATAATAATAATAATAATAATAATAATAATAATAGCAATAATAATAATATAAATAATTAATAATAATAATGATAATAATAATAATAATATTAATAATAATAATAATAATAATAATAATAATAATAATAATAATAATAATAATAATATAGGAAAATTTGGGACCAGACAGAGACGAACTGGCAGGTGAATGGAAAAAAAATACATTAGAATGTTTATAAGAGTTTATAGGAAACCAGATGCAATAAGAATATTCAAGTCTTGAGCATTGCGATGGCTGGTCATATCGTACGAGGGAATATAAGAGGGTCATGGAACATTATTGTAGGAAAGTCAGAGGTAAAGCTCTCAGTAGGAGGCCAAGAATGAGTTGCGAGAATGACATTATTCAAGATTAGAGGGAAGTGAATTTTACAAAGAATAATTGGAAAGAATTAACTTCTTTATCCCACCAAACAGGCCTGTTTTACGATCTCACTGATGAATTTTGTTCGTGAAAATTGAAAGCAACTCTAAAATATTACCCGAGGGTTGCTAGCCAGAAGCGGTAAAATGATGGGGTTTCAATTCGTGCAGTATTTACTCTGCAAGTGATGTTATTGTTATACCGCCAATACCGGGTCCCTAATGCCTCATCTGTTATACACAGGTTGCCCCACGGCACGTTGAGATTAGGTTTAGGATAGAAGAGGTTTTAGAATGCACTTCACTATCCCATGCAATCCGGAAAGAATTATATACACAATAATTGGAAAGAATTAGCTCAGCATATATATATTGTCCACCGCTGTGGTCTCGAGGTAGCGTGCTGCCTTGCCACGCAGCGGGCCCGGGTTCGATCCCCGATCGGGGCAGTTTTTCTGGGTGAGGTTTTTATCGGGGTTTTTCCTCACCTGTAAAACAAATGTCAGGAAAACTTTAAGGCCCAAACGGTCCCCGAAATCATATGGTCATCATCCTTATCATTATCATTCTTACCATTATCATTATCATCATCATCCTTCATCCTTCACCGGTGTGGAAAGCAACGGGAAGCTACCATACCTACACAATTCCCTAGTAAAGCTGCAAGCATAGCATGAAAATGCTATGATTGCAGTGAAGGACCTGCCTTCGGGCAGAATTACTATGGATGGATATATATATATATATATATATATATTAGGGTTATAACTTATAACTTTTTTGACTTTTGTGAAGTAAATATTTCCTATGCAATGCATAGGTGAACTTTTACTTAAAACCATTGAAAAAGGCCTTCATTTCACTGAGCTTCAAGAAAAGGTCACCCCCAAATATATTTATATGATCGGCAAGTGTGGACGAAAAAAAAATGTATTTTTTGGTTGAAGATCCTGTTTATATAACAGAAACAATCCTGAAATAAATAAAAAAATAATATCGATAAATAATCGTTATTATAATCTATTTAAGAACTTTGATTAAGGAAAACTTGTTAATGTTTGTTGCAAACTGATAGTCTACAAGTCCGTAGTCGTTTATTTATATATATATATATATATATATATATATATATATATTAATTCATGTTCATTACTAAAATTGGTTGGAGAAAATCCTCAAGGATGAGGAAAATTCTCTAAATGAATGATTGATAAACTATTTAATTATAATTATATAATTATTATATGTCCACGCCTGTTGTCTCGAGGTAGCGTGCTGCCTTGTCACGCAGCGGGCCCGGGTTCGATTCCCGGTCGAGACAGGCTCCTGGATGAGGCTTTCTCGGGGTTTTTCCTCACCTGTAAGATAATGTCAGGATGCTTAGGGCCCAACGGTCCCCAAAAATCATCCGGCTATCATCATCATCCTTATCATTATCATCATCCTTCACCGGTGTGGAAAGCAACGGGTAGCTACACACCTATAATTCCCTAGAAAAGCTGCAACGCATAGCATGGAAAATGCTATGATTGCAGTGAAAGACCTGCCCTAGGGCAGAATTACTATGGATGAAATTATTATGTATTCAATTACAATTTTAAGCTTATTTGTCTTACGTGTATGTAAATGCTAATATTGTTTAAATGAAGGGTGAGAGTTACGTAACCGAGCTGATCACTCAATCCCGGAAACCTCGCTGCGTGTGCTTGTGTGTTAAAAAAGTTAGTACGTAATCCAGTGTTAAAACTCCTCTCGCGAAGTGTCTTGTTCCTTTAAGTCTCGGATGTTTGAGTCACAAAATCCTCTCCTAAAGAATATTGATTTTTTATAACTCTGGATGCTTGAGTCATAAAATCCTCTCCCGAAGAATCTTGTCCCTTTAAGTCTTGAGTTGCTTGAGTTACAAAATCATAATCCGAAGAATCTTGTCCCTTTAAGTCTCGGGATGCTTCAATCACAAAATCATCTACCGAAGAGGCTTGACTATTTAAGTCTCGGGATACTTGGTTCACAAAATCCTCTTCCGAAGAGTCTGTCTCTTTAAGTATCGGGATGCTTGAGTCTCAAAATATTCGTACTTTCCCGAAGAATCTTGTTCTTTTAAGTCTCGGGATTCGTGAGTCACAAAATCATCTCCCGAAGAATATTGATTTTATATAACTCTTGATGCTTGAGTCATGAAATCCTCTCCCGAAGAATCTTGTCCCTTTAAGTCTCGAGTTGCTTGAGTTACAAAATCATAATCCGAAGAATCTTGTCCCTTTAAGTCTCGAGTTGCTTGAGTTACAAAATAATAATCCGAAGAATCTTGTCCCTTTAAGTCTTGGGATGCTTCAATCACAAAATCATCTCCCGAAGAGTCTTGACTATTTAAGTCTCGGGATACGTGGTTCACAAAATCCTCTTCCGAAGAGTCTTGTCTCTTTAAGTGTCCGGATGCTCGAGTCTCAAAATATTCGTAGGGGCCTACTTTCCCGAAGAATCTTGTCCCTTTATGTCTCGGGATTCGTGATTCACAAAATCCTTTCCCGAAGAATATTGATTTTTTTTAACTCTTGATGCTTCAGTAATAAAATCCTCTCCCGAAGAATCTTGCATATTTAAGTCTCGAGTTGCTTGAGTTACAAAATCATAAACCGAAGAATCTTGTCCCTTTAAGTCTCGGGATGCTTCAATCACAAAATCATCTCCCGAAGAGACTTGTCTCTTTAAGTTTCTGGATGCATGTGTCTCAAAATACTAGTACTTTCCCGAAGAATCTTGTCCCTTTAAGTCTCGGGATTTGTGAGTCACAAAATCCTCTCCCGAAGAGTCTTGTCCGTTGAAATATTGGGATGCTTGAGTCGCAAAATAGTCGTACTTTCCCGAAGAATCTTGACCCTTTAAGTCTCGAGATCGTTGAGTCACAAAATCCTCTCCCGAAGAGTCTTGTACCTTTAAGTCTCGAGATGCCTTAGTCATAAAATTATCTTCCCAAGAGTATTGTCTTTTTAAGTCTCGGGATGATTCAGTTTCAAAAAATGTTTCCCGAAGAGTCTTCCTCTTTACGTCTCGGGATGCCTTAGTCATAAAATTCTCTTCCGAAATCTTCCTCTTTAAGTATTGTGATGCTTGAGTTACAAAATCCTTTCCCGAAGTCTTGTTTCTTTATGTCCTCTCCCGAAGAATCTTGTCCGTTGAAGTCTCGGGATCCTTGAGTCGCAAAATACTCGTACTTTCCCGAAGAATTTTGTCCCTTTAAGTCTCGGAATTCGTGAGTCACAAATCCTCTCCTGAAGAGTTTTGTCCCTTTAAGTCTCGGGATCCTGAGTCACGTTAACTTACGTAGAAAGGGAGAGATTAATTTAAGGTAATATGAGAGAGCGAAAGATAATTTTTCAAATTTTATACTCAATGATATCTAAGTTTTTTTATCAGCGTATTTACATTATTGTATGAGCGTATGATTTGTAGATTGACTGAGAGAACGGGAAATGTGGGTTGTTTTCGCGAACCGTAAAGTAAACATGAAACGTTTACTGAGCGATTTATTAATTTCATCAAAGGGATGTCATTTGTTTTGAATGTGGATTATGTGCTGTCCTCCATGTCTATTTCTCGTAGCCTATTGCAAACACTGCAGTATTTTGTTACATTAACCTGATCGGATATTGATTATGAGCCTGTTCATTTTCGGAAGAAAAAGTTCAATTTATTTTTACGTGTCACAATTTATTGAAAAAGTATAAATCCAACAAATTAATTTAAAACGCACATCTATGCAGCTTTCTTATACTGTAATTAATCCCCATACATACAGCTTTGATATGTTGCTATCCCGTAACTCATAAAATGTTAATTTTACTTTGCATTTCATTTAAAACGAATATTCATTTAATCAGAGAGGTATAATTTGTATTGAATGAGAATTATGTGCTGTCCTCTATGTCTGTTTTCTTTCATGTAAACACAACCTTCAGATATTGAGGTGTCGTTCCTACATGTAAACCTTGGACAGATATGGTGTGAGGAGGTATTTATCATAAGTAACGCCACGAGTGATTTCCAATTAATCTAGAGAATTTGGAAATCAAGAGAGGCATTTGTTAGGACTATTTAACGAATACAATTAAGCTGTTTACTCACAAAACATTATTTAAATATAGTTATTTTAAAATATTTATATATTTAATGTAAACGGCGATGTTTGAAAACAAATGAGAATCGATTGGTACTCTTCATTTGCTTCTTTTGTTCATCACTGCAACCAGATCATATTATTTATTGCCAAAAGAACGCAATAATTGTAAGAATGCACTGTAGTGGAGAAAAAATGAAACACATGAAACTGTATATTAATTAATTTCTGATGTCCTATGATGTATATATGTCAATTATATTTTTATGAATGTTATTACCTGGGAAAAAATACATTTAAGAAAGTGCAAAAAGTGGTTTCTTTTTTTTGTGCTATAATCAATTGCTACAAATGTTTTTATGTCAACTCCCGCATGCGCTATGTGTTGACATTCATGCACTATATATACAATCTGGTAGCCGTATTTCGTAGGGGGTCAGTCACTGCAAATTAATGCTATGACCTATTCAGAATATTAAAAAGGAGGTGCTTTCTTTATTATGATAAACTTTAATTGGTGAATTTTAGGCGAAACACGACTGTGATTGATTGTAAATAAAAAAATCATTGAAATGTGATTGGTCATTGACTCCCGTTTGGGACAAGAGTTAAATAGTCTATGTTTCGTTTAATGTATTGAATGAACATACGACGTGGAGTTCTCCAGCTTGAGTTTTTGCCGTGTAAAAACAAGTTTATTCAGTAAGGCCTCGGAATAGGATAGATAATTTGGCATATAATAGCAAAGGGCTTGGCATTTAGTACTTCGAATATCAGGATGTTTAAGAACAGATATATTAAGAACAATAACTGGAAATTCGAGAAGTTAGATCGTCTATACAAACAGAATTCAAATAGGTGACAGTAGAAATGCTTTCAAAATTTTAATAAAAGAGCCTAAGGGAAAAGAACATTAGGAGGACCTATGCATAGGCGGGAGAAAGATATTCGGATGCATTTATGCTGAAAATAGGATCCATTGCAGGGTTTTAGTGAAATCGACGGGTTACACAAGACGTAGAATCAGTACAAATAAATTCTATAGAATATAACTAACTCACTGGCACTACCGAATCCATACATTAAGAACAGCAAGGACATAAATCTCTCCATACATACCTATTCTGAGCTAATGTTTTTCAATCATCCCGGTATAACCTATTTCTCACAAATCATGATTAATGTTGTTCTCGCACTTCATTATTGGCCTACCTATTGCGTGCTTTCCCTCTAGTTTTCCCAACATCAAATTTTCGTGCCTTTCTTTCCTTCCCTACTTGTGCCACATGTCCTGCCCATCGCATTCTACGCGACGTAAATCTTATATCTGGTTTCTCCTAAAGATCACGTATCTCACTGTATGTAAGTCTTCTCCATTCGCCTGTCTGTTCATCTCTCTTTGCTTCAGAAATGTTCAAATACTCGTATCATTCTCCCCCCTTTAAAATAGGAATTCATGTATCGCATCCATTTAATGTAACTGGGAATATAATAGTTTTATATATTTTCAGTTTAATATTTCTTGAGAGGATTTGAACAAGATTCTTATTAAGACATAATATCATGCTTTTCCAATATTGACCCTATGTTTAATTCCGTATATACATGTTACTTCTATAAAAATATTAATTGAATGTTAGGACTGGACTGATCTAATTTGGGTTAAAGAATGTATTGAATCTGTCCACCCTTTTCTTTGGCAGAAAGTAGAGCACAAATGCCAATTTCTTTAAACCTTGATTAATCATGAATATTTAATTATCACACTGTCTACTTACAATTTCATTTCATAAAATGTTTGTTAATGTAAATAAAATTTATAGTAAAATTCCGCAGAGGAATCCTGAAGAAAAATACTAAAATAAATACCTTGGCAGGTGCCGTCAAAATTTATAAAACTGAAAGTCTTTCAGAAACGGCTTCTGTCTTCAACAGAAGAGTGTGCACTACTAAGTAGAATTTATTACAGTTTTTACATATTATTTTTTTAAAATAATAAGTTATTGAAATTGTGCCTGTTTTGGCCTGTAATAAATACAATTTTCACTATGTACGATTAATTATCAATAATTGTTCTCAAGGCCTCCTGTTGGTTCAACTAATAAACATTGCCCACACTGTTAACGTTAATCAATTGTTTATAACGAACGCAAATATTTCCAACAAAGATATTATTATTTTACTATTATTTTATTATTTTGAAAACATCATCGCGTAAAAAATAATGCACAATGCATGTTTGTGAAGTGTTTTACAGAATATCGGAAAATAAAACCTCTCTATCGCTCGGTTTTAAATATTTTTCCTCGATTCTGTAAAAACCACTTCCCAACCACGCATCGTAATGTACTATAATTTATTCTAGCCACCCCTGAATGATACCAAACTCTTGTGTTCAGGGGTGGATTCTTATATATACTAATTTTACAAGTAGAGAACAATAACGCAACTTCAACAACATAACTACACAAAACACAAAACATAAGGCAATCTTAGAAGTATCTTCTTGTATCTTGTAAGTCCATGTTTCCCTTAACAGAGATTTAGGCGCTCTCCCCCTACAGGGAAGAATTCGAACCATACTAATTTAGTTACACTTGTTTTCGTACAGATGTCATTTGAGTGGTCCGTGGCCTTCCGCCTCATACTGACATGTAGGAAAGCAAGATAGTACTAGGAAGGGAAAATTCGGTAAATTTTTCTTAGAGGCATTTTCATTCAGGTTTAAGTATCTTTTACGAGCCTGAAAATCTTCAGACTCGGGACCCACACCTTAATGTCCCCCCGGACGACTTGCTCCTTGGATTTTTCCATCCTAAAAAAGTTCATCGACCCCGGCCGGGTTTGAACCCGCGACCCTCTGGACCAGAGACAAGTTGCATAACCACTAGTCCACCGCGGCCGATACTCTTAGAAGTAATTTTAAAAAATGTGTATTAGATTGGCTCACAAGTTTCTCGTCCTTAAAAATCGATGACCCGGGTGGCTGGAAACAGCAGGCGACTATGATATTCACTATAGTCCACTGTGAAGGAATAAATTTCAATTAATCACAGAATGATGGATAATTAGCAAACTCATCCTATGGCTTATAGAACCCAGGATAAATGTCGCGGTCACTAAGCATCTACATGGTTTCTATTTTCAGGTAATTGAACTCAGTCCATACCAAGTTCCTTAATATTCACCCGAATATAATATTTCACCTACTCGTAAGACTTTCCCAAAACTTCCCCATTACTTTATGATAATACTTCTACTAACACCCAATTAAGCAACTATGTCTGTCTAACTCTCTCCTATACATAGCAATCGTGGCAATACTAACAAGGGAACTGTCAACAATTGCATACCGAAACCTACCTTGAAATGTCCCCTAGAGAAGCGTTGTTATGTGCCAAAGGCGTGTCCAATAATTATCTGCTGTTTTCATCTGCAAGTCATTAAAATCGAAGCTAAATATCTCTTTTAAATTAAGGGGTGTAATACAACTCATGACTTGGTGGATTGGATAACTCTCAAAACTTGCCGTCCGGACCGCGCCCCACCTCATTCCACTCCACTCAAAATGGATGTTCATTTGCTTCGCACAATGGGTTAACATTAGTGGATTCGGGTTTCGATTTATGTGCCTTGCTGTTAAAACCGACTGATAATTTTTTTGGACTCTGCATTGATACATCACAATGCTTTATTAGTAGAAATTTAAAGAGGGGTTTTGGCATGGAAGGTACATATCGATGCTAGAATCCAACAATGGCAACCAACTGTGTGAAGGAGGTGGACTCCTTGCTTGAATAGAACAGAGTGGAGTGTGGTGGGCGGCAGGTAGTGAGGGTATTACAATCTACCGAAGTCAGTAGTTGTATTACTTCCCTGATGTTTAAATGAGAGATTCGGTACTGAATTTTAGTTTCTTGCAGTTAAATAGTTAAATTTCAGTTAAATTTTAGTTGCCCTTCGTACAACACTACGCTTCTCTGGGAGAACTTCCAAGGTAGTTTCTACATGCATTGGTTGACAGTTCCTTTATAAGACTATTTAACTCGTGTCTCAAATGGTAGTCAATGGCCTATCACGTTTCAATGAATTCTGTTTTACACCAATGACAGTCGTGTTTCACCTCGCGCTGTATCGATTTCTCTTTATCAGCTCCTGCTTTTGTGATAAAAAAGCTCCTCCTTTTTTAATATTCTGAACAGGTTAGACCATTATTTTTCTCCAACAAATACGTTGAATATAGCAAATAATGAATAGATTCAGTGATTTTACTGAGTTATTTATTCAAAAAATAAAGTATTAACCTATAATGTTGATTATAATAATTTGATATGTTTAATTATTTCTCCACTAGAGTGCATTCTTACAATATTGCGATCCTATTTGGCAATAAACAATATGATCGAATTGCAGTGAATATATATATAATCTCACATTTCTAATTTGTTTTCAAACATCGCCGTTTACATTAACTATATAAATATTTTAAAACACCGGTAGCTATATTCAAATAATTATTTTTTAGTAAATAGCTTAATTTTATTCGTTAAATAGTCCTAACAAATGCCACTCTTGATTTCCAAATTCTCTATATAAATTCACGACTCACATTTGGAAATCACTCGTGGCATTACTTATGATAAATATATGTATTATTAAGGTAATTGGAAGCATGTTGGGTCCATACAATGTTAATGGTTTTGGTGAAGAGCATAGATAATAAAGCACCGCAACCATCATTGTGACTGGGCGGCGTTAGGCATCAGCCGACGAAGCGTCATCAAAAAAAGAGAAAATTTGATGCCTACTGTTTCACTGGCTCATGAATTAAGTGTACGCACACTTTTACTGCCAGTCTTTAAATATAGCTCTATTATTAAAGAAGAATGTAAACGCCATCAATTCTAACAGGGATTATGTGTTTTTCAACAAAGACTATGAAACTAGATCTTCGTAAGTACTCATCTAAATTTTGCATCATGCAGCTTAGCGCCGAGTATTCCCGCTCGTATATTGTTGATGAATGTCTGAGTAGGCTATTGTTGGTTTGGCGCTACAATAAATAGTGAAGACTCTCAAGTCAGTGTGACTTTTTTAACGTTATAAAGACGTCCTGAGCTCAGACAAATTTAGGTATGATTTATAAGAACTGCCCTGAAAATGGAAAAGTATTTTCTGTCTCACTGCAGGTATGGAAGAGTTTTATTTATTATCTGAGTCATATATTTTTCGTGCATGAAGTCATATACTCCTATTTTATAAACATAAAGATAAAAAAAATCAGGTAGTTGTCAATTCAGAGGTCGTTGTAATAGGCAACGGAGTTAGCAGATTCACTGTTGATTATTTTGTACAATTCGTTATCTTATTTCTAATTTCCTTGTGAAATGAAAAGTGTATATTTTTTCTAAATTTATTCTTTGATAATTTTAATGTACAGAGTATCGCAAATTGATGTATACACTCTTTGAAACGTGATGTCTCAGCAACGAAATGAGACAAAAATACTATTTTTATTGTGTATGATCCACAAGGCACTAGAAAAGCAAAGCAACACATTCATCGATCTACACGTCTTTATAAACAACAATGGCGGCGAGATTATCTATCGATGAACGTAAGTGGATACTGAAGTGTTTTGGAAAGTGGAGAATGTTGTTGAAGTGCAACGACCTTGGATGGTTGAATTTGGGACACCACCACCAACAAGGGTAACAATAACAAGAATCAGAGACAAGTTTGAAGACGATGCAACAGTACTCTCGTTATCACTCGAACGTCTCTTCCTTCCGCACCGACCTTTCAACACATCTTGCATCGTTCCATCTCTTCAAACTTGTCTTGGATTCTTGTTATTGTTACCCTTGTTGGTGGTGGTGGTGTCCCAAATTCAACCATCCAACCTCGTTGCACTTCAACAACATTCTCCACTTTCCAAAAAAGTCTTCTGTATCCACTTACTCCATCGAATGATAATCTCGCCGCCATTGTTGTTTATAAAGACGTGAAGATCGATGAACGTGTTGCTTTGCTTTTCCAGTGCCTTGTGGATCATACACAAAAAAAACTTTATTTCTGTCTCATTTCGTTGCTGAGAAATAACGTTTCAAAGAGTGTATACATCAATTTGGGACACTCTGTACATAAATTTCCAATGCGAATAAGTCATATTAAAAACATGAGGTAAATTATTTGTATTACTTACTGTTATTTCACATACTTTAAATATTGTTTACAGTGACATACGTATATTATTAGTCGTGTATATGCCTTTTTAAATGTATTATAGTTCAAAATAAAAAATTTTGTGTTGAAGTTGATGGATGTCTATCGACAAGTTCTACTCTAGGAAATAAAAAAAATAATTCACAAAATTGTTACAACATGCCTGTTTTCATTTGTTTTATGTGTTTTTTTTCCGTATGTACTGTATTTGTAAGAAAAAATTGGATTTGTTTAGAAAACATTATTAATTTAACATGCACATTTCATAATGTAATATATATATATTATATAGGCCTATATATATATGAAGTATTACAAAAAATACAATATATAAACACATACCAGTATTAAGTGTATTGTGCATACAAACATTACTCATATGATACAATATTTTACATCAACAGTGTATACGCATTACCTTGACGCTTGACTGATTGATACATAATAAAATAACGCATACTAATACGTATCAACAGTGTAAACGCCCTCTAGCAGTGCTCAACCGATTGATGCAGAACGATTATGACAACATTCTCATTACGTATAATGCAGTATTGGAATATTGACCGTTAAAATAAATATAAATTGTTTTCAGTCACACAGTACGAATCAGTATATACAATATTATCATGTAAGTGGTTATCAAGTCAGAGATAATTAAATAGCTCTTCCTAGAGCTTAAATGTAAAAAAATCCTTTATTCGCATTATTCTCGGAACTTATATACTGGCGCATAGTCGGTTGTCACATAACGGCGTCCACTTCATCATTCCTTAAGGTATATTCATATAAGTTGTGAACATTAATTTTATTTACAAAAGCTAATACGAGGAACAGAGAGCGAATGTTAACACCCTGTATTTTTTACAATCTCAGTAAAGTTGGTTTTGACAGCGGACAATTTAATAACTGACTGTTGATGGATTTGCTTATCTATTTGAGACTGGCGCAAGATTTATTACTGACTGGTATGTGTTCTGTTTTGCAACTCAACTTTTGATATCTGTCTTTGTGTTTGGTTGTTTGTTGTTGGGGAAATTTACAGATTAAGTTGAAAGCTTGGCTGAGTTGCACAGGAAACATTGTTGGGGAAATTGTTTCCCTCGACTCTGAAATGCCGTGCTATCTGGAGATGGGGTGGGTTCGCACAGTTCTGCTATATTGATTGATGTTTGCCGCCGCAGGACCTTTGACCCACAGGGCAATTTCCCACCACCCGCAGTGCTTAGTATTTTCGTTTTCTCACCCCTTTTAATACTCCTTTTAACACTTCCGCCTCCAACCCTCCAACTGCTATTTTTCTGCCAAAGAAGAATTTTATACGTTCATTAGAAGAACAAATATTTCACTGCATTCCTTTTGTTCAGTCTAAATGTAGGCTCTATATCATAAAGTATTTGAGAAAATTAGTGATTTCGTGTATGACATTTAGATTCAAAAAGCTTACTTTTGTGTACTTAAAATGATTCTTCACAGAAACTGCAATAAAATTATTATTTTAGCATGTTACTAGTTTATTTTGTTACAAATTTGACTATAATATTATACGGTGCCAGTTTCGATTCCCGACTGAGTTCAGTTCCCATCTTGAGATTTGTCAGGATTTTCTTCAATAATAATTCTAAGACAGAAGTCTAGAAATTCGCGCCAAAAGTCCCTGTAAAATTACTTGTCTCATAACTATCATGATTCTTATTTTAAAAAAATAAATAAAATCATCAGAGCCAACTAATTCAGAAAATTACAGTCAGATCATCGTAGTATCATAAAAGAATTCGAGATATCGCTTGCGCCTGTCAAGTGAGAACTAAAATCTATAATCCAAAAAAACAGTATGGAACTTTGTGACGGATTAAAGAGTCCAAGTGTCATGGTATTTGGTGAAATTTGGATAGATATCTCTCAATGAAGATGAAGCGTCCGCCACGTCGCCATGTACTCCGATTGGTAAGCAAAACGTAGCTAGGGTAATAGAGAATACTGAACTTCAAAATTCAATTTCGTATCAGTAGGTAAAATGGCACTGGAAAGTACTTACGTTAGAATCGTCGTAAAATAACAGTAGGCATAATGTAGAAAAAAGACCCGGTGAAATTCTTTTCAGTTAAAAAACTATAAATTACCCCATAATAACTATAAAAAATGTATTTGGATATCCATAAAAACTTTTGATAACATTATTATTTTTAACTTTAACTAGTTTGTCGTTATCCGTTGAACTGTCCGACTATCTCTTTGGACCTTGTAAGTATTTTGAAGTGTCCTCTGAGTACGCTACAATGTTCTGCAGGGTTAGTCCTTTGGAGGGGCTGCCTCCTTAAAGCCTTTGGACTTGCTTCCTTGTGTTTTATCCCCACAAGGAGGGTTGCCTCTTCTGCCTTCTGCCGTTGAAGACTTCACACTTGTTTCCCCGAACTGGGTCTCTTATTTCATCCCCAGAGATTGGGTTGCCACTTCCGCCATTTTCGCCGTTCCGATATTTCTATCTCCGCCATGTCTGCCATTGTGGTCTTCCGTGTTTGCAGCTTCCAGTGTGGTCGTTGCTCCCACGTTGCGGATTATTCTTGGTTCCCTCTCCTCTTATCTAACCGCAAGCCAAGGCTTCCCGGTTATGATCGTCTGGGTCATTGGTACTAAGCCTCCCTACCACGCCAAGGTGATAACCCACAGGGAGGAATTAAACACAACTATAGTGAAGTACAGAAGAAACTGGAAAGAACACTTGGTAAGGATGACTGAGATAATATACCAAAAGCTGCATACAGCTATTCACCACGAGGAAGAAGAAGTTTGGGAAGACCGAAGAAAAGATGGAAACTGCAGCAATTTGGAGCCGGAACAGGCTAGTAAATAAGCCTGAACCGTGAAGAAGAAGAAGAAGAACTTTTACTAGTAACTCTTTTTTTCGTGTAGAACCTTCAATTAAGTCGTGTGAAATGATGCAGAAATGAGGATTTATGGACTAACTTATAAATATATTTTGGATTTGTAGTTTATAAAATGTAGATTTAGGTACCTAAAATACTCTAAAACCTATCAATAGATTCAACAAATATTATTTTAGGCTTAAAGAAATGCTTAATACAACTATCATTAACAAACAAAATATAAGAATTGTGAAATTAATAAAATAAAAAGTTCAAGTAGGCTAGGAACAAAAATTACAAACACAAATAAGATGCTGAAAGAAATAAAACATAGACTCAAATTTAGATGTTCATGCTATGATGTATTACAGGGATTCATGTCGTTCTAACTTGTCTAAAAAACGTTAAACTGAAAGTATATAAAATTGTTATTCTTCTAGTTATAATATGTGGATGCGAAACTTACTTTAAGGAAAGAGAACGTATTAAGTGAAGAATGAGATATGATAATATTAACCATAGTTTGAGGGAAGTAAAATAATAAGGGGATGATTGGAAAATATTACCTCAGGGATGTATGGATAGCTGATGTCCGCACGGCCATAAACCTTCGGTTTCGATAGTGTGAATGACATAGTTACCGTAGTTATAAAATAAGTACATATTCGTACATCACTAAAATTTACAATATAAAATTAGAATACCTGAGAACTCAGTCTTCTTCAACTTTGGATGTAGGATTTGTACTTTCGGAGCATATGTTCCACTGTGTTCTCTGGTATTCTAATTTTACTTAGTAACCTCAACGGTGTTTCGCCATGAATTTTAAAAGTATCGTATACCACTATGGTCTCGGTGTTACGTCATTGTCTCGTACGCAACGAACCCGAATTAATTCCTCCGCTGTGACAAGTTTCCGGGTAAAGGTGTTTTTCGGGATTTTTTCCTCACCTGTAAGACAAAGACACCACGAAAATTTAAGGCTCAAATTTTCCTCGAACATCCTGTTTAATATGAATGTATGTGTGGGTAGTGTTGGTCTTATATGTTCGTGTTGTCTCAGAGATGCTCCTGGAATTAAGCTGAAAACTCATCCGGGGAAGCCCTCCATGTCGTTGTGTAGTATAATATGTTTATTCCAGAATTTCAAATACTCTCCCGACAGGTCGTGTTCCTGTAAGACCCGGGTGGCGTAGGATACCTAAAAGTATCAACAAAGGAAGGTGTTAAACTAAGATAAAGAGAAAGACAGAGAGTGGAAGATAGAATAAATAAAGTTACTTACTTATTTACTTACTCAATGGCACTATCGAACCCGTAGGTTCATGGCCGCGCGGTCATAAGCTCTCCATACATTCCTATCCTGAGCTAATGCTTTCCAATCATTCCCTGTATAATCTACTTCCCTCAAATCATAGTTAATGTTATTCTCCCACCTCATTCTTGGTCTACCAACTGGGGTTTTCCCTCTGGCTTTCCTACAAGAAGCTTCCATGCAAGTCTTTCATTCCGCATACGTGCAACATGTCCTGCCCAACGCAGTCTACGAGACTTAACTGTTCTTATTATATCTGGCTTCCTATAAAGGCCGTCTAGTTCATTGTTATGTAGTCTTCTCCATTCACCTGTCTGTTCATCTCTCTTTTGGTCCAAAAATGTTCCTAAGTACTTTATTCTCAAATACTTGTAATCTCCTTTCCTCCCTTAAAGTAAGAGTCCATGTTTCGCATCCATATAATATAACTGGTAGAATAATAGTTTTATATATTTTCAGTTTAACGTTTTTTGAAAGGAGTTGGGACGTCAAGAGTCTCTGCAATGCATAATAGCACGCATTTCCAGAGTTGAGCCTATGTATTTCATTGTGCATCTCATTCCTATTCGTGATTATTGTTCCTAGGTATTTGAATTCAGCCACATCCTCGAAATTTCCCTCATTTGCCATTAGCTGTCCATTTCCATTATATAATGTATTTCTATGTGTGTCCGTATATTTACTTCTATTGATATTTACTTCCTGTTCTAATTTCTTAGTGTTACTCAATAAGTGTGTGCGTGTTGTCTTTTAGTATCTCCTCGCTATCGGCCAATAATACTACATCATCAGCATAATCTAACAGCTTATTAATACCATTGAGTTGTAAGCCTTGCTCTAGTACAAGTCCGAAAACAGTTTGCCTACACGCACCCTACTCTTTGTGCCATTTAGACACATTCGTATAAGTCTAACTAACTTTTTAGGAATTCCGAACTCCAACAGGATACTATATAACTTCTCCCTCTTAATTGAATCATATTATGCTTTTTTGAAGTCTACATATAGTTGATGTACAGTACCATTATATTCCCATTTCTTTTCTAAAATCTGTCTTGTACTAAACATCTGATCTGTTGTAGACCTGTTTCTTCTAAATCCACATTGATGATCTCCTAAAATGTCATCAATATAGGGAGTAAGTCTGCTGACTAATATATTTGTTAGAATTTTGTACGAAGTTGAAAGTAATGAGATGCCCCTGTAGTTGTTGCAATCAGTTTTATCTCCTTTCTTATAAATTGGTACGATAATTGATTCTTTCCGTTCATCTGGAAGAGCCTCTTTTTCCCAAATCATACTAAGCAACCAGCGTATCTTGTCCATCAATTTTTCTCCCCCTGATTTTGTCAGTTATGCTGGGACCTCATCTGAACCTAATGCTTTATACATCTTCAATTTTTCAATCGCCATTTCAACCTCTAAGACACTTGGTTCTGCGACTAGAAAGTTAATCAACTAAAATAAATATATATATTAAAACAAAGTAAAATAATTTCCAGGTTACGTTAATTCGTTGCTCATTTAAAATCCAGTGTTCTCTGGACAGATATCGACATTGAACTGGGAATTGTATGTTACATTTAAATGAAGAAAGTTTTGTGATAGAAAATAGGAAACAATGGGTAAAATGAGGATTTTTGTGCATAGGAAAGTGTGAAAAAATAATTTTAGGCAGAAAACACAAAATAGATACCGATGGATAAAATAGGTACAGTATTTAAAGTACAGTTAAGGTTTCTCAAAGTGGTAATAACTTTTCACTATATGTCCTTGGTTTTTATTTACTCCTTCAGAAAAAAGGGTATTTTTTTCTAATGCCTCTGGGTTGTTTCTTATAACATTTCTGGCCTTCTCCCTTGTCTTTGAGAGAATTGTAATCTATTTCTTAGGTTGGGGCACCTTGAAGACGGAGTTACGTTACCCCGATGATATGATGGGTGATAAATGATAATGAAACGCCAGGAGAGTCCTTAACCTAAACTTAACCTAAACTTAATCTAAACTCCAGACCATGGGCAACCACAAGACTTTCCGTTAAGAAAAAAATCCCATGGTTTGACCGGGAATCGAACGCGGGACCTAATGAACTGCAGTCAGAAACGCTGACCACTAGCCCATGAGGCTGGACGAAAAAAGGGTATTAAACCTAAAACCCGTGATTTGCTATAAGTTTTTATAGGTGAGAGATGGTTTCTAGCACTTTATATATTTCTTCAAGTGCTAGAATATACGGGGGTTGATTTACTTAGAGGCATGAAAAGAAGAAAGTAGCATCGTCATAGGACAGCTCTTGTGTCCGATGTAAAATATTTTCTCCGAAAATATAGTTCTCCTAGGACTCCATTTGTTACCACTATACTTCCCACATGAGTCAACCGTACACTTCAGCCAAAAGTTTCTTCACATACGTCCGTGACATAATTCTCATTTAAATGTATGAACAATCATATACAAAACGGATAAGCCTGCGAGAAATTCTAAACATAAAAGAATATTGTACATAAGAATTCTCTAGGTACAAGTAGTAAATTAATACTTATAAATATTTATTTCACAGTTATGTAATGAATAGAATAGATTCTAGATATATCAATCTTCTAAACAACAATACAATTGACAAAACCAAAGGCTAGAGGCGAGAAAGAGTCATTATATTGAACTTTGTTATGGAGCATTACATCAAAATTCTGGCAATATTTTTCAGTTTATGCGATGTTTTTGATTGTGTGTTTCTATAAATGTTACATAACCAGTTCGTGTAGAGTCACACACCCCACATGTGTATATATATATCACGTCCAGGCATTTATTTTTCTTATCATACCATATTAAGCTTGCATTGTTCAATGTTAAACATTTAATTATATCATCGATAAAGCGTCACTGCTATAAAGTAAAAATATTCTCTTTAATTTGCTTACTTGTTATAGTCAGCTACTAGATGGCAGTGAAGACCGAGTTCTCGCGACATCTAGTAAATAATGGAGAATATAATACATATATAAGAAAAATAAGTGTTTGAATTGGATTCGCTTGGTGGTGTAATGAATAACACGCTGAGGTACAGACTCAGAGTTCCGGGTTCGAATCCCGTCCAGGCATTTATTTTTCTTATCATACCATATATATATATATATATATATATATAGTAATTCTGCCCGAGGGAAGATCTTTCAATGCAATAATATCATTTCCATGCTATGCTTTGCAGCTTTACTATGGAATTATAGGTGTGGTAGCTTCCGGTTGCGTTCCACACCGGTGAAGGATGTGTGAGGAAAAACTCCGAGAAAACTTCACCCAGGAGCCTGTCCCGACCGGGAATCGAACCCGGACCCACTGCGTGACAAGACAGCACCCTATCTCGAGACCACAGCGGTGGAGATATATATATTTTTTCATGTTTTAGTTATATACGAGTGTATATATATATATATAACATGAAAAGAAAAATAAATGCCTGAGTAGGGATTTGATCCCGAGTTTCTAAACTTTGTACGTTTAGCGCTTTAACCATCTGAGCTACTTAGGAATCCTAACACAAACATTTATTTTCCATATATATATATATATATATAGTACAAGGTAAGTGGGGGGAAGTGCTATAATTGAAGTACAATCGAGAAATATAGGCTAATCAATAATAATTATGGATTCTGAACAGTTATAAAAATACTTTATGCTTCATGTACAAAAGTTGAAAATGCTCATCGTAAAAGTCTTCTTATTTTTGTATAATCAAATTTTATTTTTAAAACTGCAAAAATGTCGCATTTAACCGCTAAATCTATGTAAGTTCTACTTCCTTTCATGTGATGGACCTAGTGGTCAGTTACGGTGTCAATCCAACGTTTGAAGGGTCTGCCCAACGATCTCTTGCCTGATGGCTGGTAATTTAAGATTTGACGTGGTATTCTTGTTCTGCTCATTCTTCTTACGTCAGATTTCCAGTTGTTTCTGTATTTTGTACATATTCCATGACTGATTCTGTTTGTATTTTTTTTAGAATCTCAGAATTCCTTTTATGGTCTGTTCTTGAGTAACCTGCAGTGCGTCTCATAAATTTCATTTCTGCCGCAGTTAGTCTTTGTTCATCTACACAGCGAATTTTCCAGGCCTCACTGCCGTAACATAATATGGGTCTGGCCAGTGTTTTTGTAAATTCTAGTTCGTGTGTGTTTTGCCTTACTGTGTTTGGCTTGAAAATATTATTTATAATTCCTGTTACTCTGTTAAATTTTATAATTTTTTGACTAAAATCTTTTTCCTTTTCGTATGTAACTTGGTATCCGAGATAGTTAAATGTGTTGGTTTGTTTCTAATATTTTATTATTAATAACAATTTTACTGCGAACTGGGGTCTTTTCCTAGGAAAGCCATGACTTTAGATTTTTCTGTTGAGATTTCCATGTTGTAGTTTATTGAAATGTTGTAAAAAGAGTGGACTGAACGTAGTAGGTCATCTTCTGAATTCGCTACAAAACACAATGTCATCTGCAAATAATAGGGTGTCTAAATTATATAATCTATTAAGTGGTATACTGCCATGTGGTTGTAGTCTCCATTCTATAATAATTGAGTTCATGTATATTATGAAGTGCATTGGTGAAAGACCACATCCTTGTCTAACTCCTTGATTAATTGGTTTGCATTCAGATATTTTATTTTCAACCTAAACTTGGATGTAATTATCCTTATAAATATCATATATATATATATATATATATATGGTATGATAAGAAAAATAAATGCCTGGACGGGATTCGAACCCGGATCTCTGAGTCTGTACCTCAGTGTGATATCCATTACAATGGAATGGATATCACACTGAGGTACAGACTCAGAGATCCGGGTTCGAATACCGTCCAGGCATTTATTTTTCTTATCATACCATATTAAGCTTGCATTGCTCAATGTTAAACATTTAAATATAACATATATATATATATATATATATGTAGCTTTTATCAGTTGGTCTGGGATGCCATCGTATTTGAGGATTTGTGTAAGTTGCCACTTATAGTTGTGGAATTTTGCAATAACATTCAAACCATGTAGTTATCAATGTACAAATTGTACTCCTACAATACAATATTTCACATTTATTTCGTAACCAGTTGGTAAAGCGCCTTTCCGCTTAAAATAATAGACTGTAATATATATATATATATATATATATATATATATATATATATGAAGGGTCCAGGGGAAAAACGATGAATGTCACAAAATCACAAAAACTGAGGTTTCATATTCTTAGTGTTTGTACTGTTCCCTAGTAACATTTAAAAAGCGAAAACTGTTTAAAGAAGCTATGGGTTACGTTTTATAAGGCTTTGAAAATAATGTGTACAGGGAAATGATATAGCGTTTCAAAACTTAAAATTCATTTATCTCAGTTTGAGTTTAATGTGACATTCATCGTTTTTTCCCTGGACCCTTCATATGGTTACAAAATAAATGTGAAATTTTCTATTGTACGAGTATATATATTTTTATTCTGGAAGGCGGGGTTACGTTGCCCCGATGATATGATGAGTGATAATGATGATAATAGTGCGCCAGGAGAGTCTCTAATCCTAAGCTTAACCTATGATGAATATGAATGATGATTATTGCGATGGCCATATGATTTCGGGGACCGTTTGGGCCTTAAAGTATTCCTGACATTTGTCTTACAGGTGAGGAAAAACCCCGATAAAAACCTCACCCAGAAAAACTGTCCCGACCGGGGATCGAACCCGGGCCCGCTGCGTGACAAGGCAGCAAGCTACCCCGAGACCACAGCGGTGGATATATATATATATATATATATATATATATATATATATATTTAGCTTGACGTGTTCAACAATTTAACCAAAATGTTACTTATAGGCCCTATGTGTAAAATAATCACTCAATCCAAACTCTATAAACATTCCGATTCTTGTTGGTATTAAAAATATTGCGTTAGTACATTATATGAGGATATTATATTTAATTAGGTGGGATCGAACACCAATCATAAGAGGAAGATGCCGCTTAAGAGTACATCGGAAGAGTTCTGTAGAACAAGTGACCATTCGGGACATAAAACAGCCATTTCATGTGATTTCGAATTATATTAAATAAATCTACTTCAAACAAAAATAAATTATGTTACACCTTATCAAAAAAGAGATGGACATTATATGGAGATCAACCACCATACTGTTAAACATATGTTTAAGGATTTCTCAGATTTCAAACGATTAATTTGGAAAAATCTTGTGCGCAGTGCGCATCACTGTTCTTAAAACAGTATCGCACTGCAGGATACACATATTGTCATGTATTGAAGAGTGAGTGAAATACAAACCAAGTGGTATCTTCGACCGGCAGGCAATTTCCCTCCACCCCTTTACTTTATGTTTATGTATATATATATATATATATATATATATATATATATATATATATATATATAGGCCTATGTACACATACACACAGGCATAACAATTTCTCTCAAGAAAACATTAAATTGAAAAACAATGTATAATACTGTTAATCTCACAGATAGTATTAACATGAATGCGAAACATGGGCTCTTATTTCAAGGCGGGTAAAAAGATTGTATTTGAGGATTAATTTCTTACACTATTTAACTCATGCCCCAATTGGGAGTCAATGACCAATCACGTTTCAATGATTTCTGTTTTACAACCAATCAGAGTTGTTTCACGAACTATTTATCTGTGTTAAATTTACCATATTAAAGGAAGCTCCTCCTTTTTAATATTCTGAACAGGTCTGACCATTATTTTGAAGTGACCGAGCCTGTAAAGAAATACGGCTACCAGATTGTATATATAGTGCATTGATGTCAACACATAGCGCTTGCAGGAGTTAATATAAACATATTTGTAGCAATTTATTACACCACCAAAAAAAGAAACCACAGTTTGCACTTTCTTAAATGTATGTTTTCCCAGGTAATAATCCAGAAAAATATAATTGTCATATTTACATCATACGACATCAGAAATGAATTAATATACAGTTTGATGTGTTTCATTTTTTCTCCACTACAGAACAGTCAATATTGCGTTCCTTTGGCAATAAATAGTATGATATGGTTGCAGTGATAAACAAAATAAGCAGATGAAGCGTACCTATCGTTTCTCATTTGCTTTCAAACATCACCGTTTATATTAAATATATAAATATTGTAAAATAACTATAGTTAAATAATGATTTGTGAGTAAACAGCTTAATTTTATTCGTTAAATACTCCTAACAAATGCCACTCTTGATTTCCAAATTCTCTAGGTAAATTGGAAATTACTCGTGGCATTAATTATTAAAAGTTTTTGGACCAAAAAGAAGCAAACAGATAAGTGGAAGGAAAATACTACTTTACTGTGAGCTACATGATGTTTATGGGAACCATATATGTTAATAACAGTTAGTTCTCGTAGATTGCGATGGACACGACATGTTGCGCGAATAGCAAATTAAAGAGGGGCATGGAAACTCCTTGTAAGAAAACCAGATGGAAAGTGCCCAATATATAGACCAAGAATGAGGTAGGAGAAAAGATTAACTATGATTTGAGAGAGGTGAATTGCACTGGAGATGATTGGAAAATATCTCAGGATAGAGATATATGGAGAGCTATGTATTTCTGGCCATGAACCTATGGACTCGATAGTGCCAGTGAATTAGTCTTATTTTCTTATGTATGTATGTATGTTTGTGTAATATATATATATATATATATATATATATATATATAATTATTCGTTATAGTAGCCACTAGAGGACAGTGAGACTGAGTTCCCGTTTCCTATCATGATAGAGAATATACACAATATCTTCTTGTATCTTGTAAGTCCATGTATTCCCTTAACATAGATTTAAGCGCTCTCTCCCTACAGGGAAGAATTTGAACCATACTAATTTAGTAACACTTGTTTTCGTATAGATGTCATTTGAGTGATCCGTGGTCAGCGTTCCGCCTCATACTGACATCTAGGAAACCAAGTTAGTACTAGGACGTGAAAATTAGGTCAATTTTGATTAGAGGTTTTTTCATTCAGGCTTAAGGATTTTTTACGAGCCTGAAAATCTTCAGACTCGGGACTCAGAACCCATGGCTTAAAGTCCCTCCCGGAGGACTTTCTCCTTGGATTTTTCCATCCTAAAAAATCCATCGGCCCCGGCAGGGTTTGAACCCGCGACTCTCGGGACCAGAGGCAAGGAGAATAACCACTAGTCCACCGCGGCCGATATATACATAATATAATAAAGGGAAAATAAATGTTTGTGCTAGGATGCCTGGATAGCGTAAGTAATATCGCACTGAAGTATCAATTCAGAGGTCTGGGTTCAAATCCCCATTCAGACGTTTATTTTTGTTTTCATACTATACATGGTGTGTAAAAAGGATGGCGCAAACTTACATGGTTGAAAGTACACGATAATAGAAGCAACAATGTCCCAGTAAACATGGGTCCGCAAACGAGCCGTTTGCGAGATAATTACGAATGTATGGTTACAAGCCGCTACTGACTTCATTGTAAACATCGTCCTAGTTAGTACAAATTAATTTGAATTTAGACTTTGCTATTAATTTTTCATCTCATTTAGTTCACATTTCACAGTTCACTCCATTTATGGGTTACCTGTTAAATGAGGTGTTCGAAGTGTCTTCCTTGAATCTGGATGCAATACTGTGCTCGTCTCTGGAATGAATGTCGAATTCTTTCCAAAACCCTTGGATCATTTCTGAATTCTTGACAAGCATGTACAACTCTCTGCTTCAGTTCTTCAACCGTGTTAACGGGTGTGCTGTACACTTCGCTTTTGAGGTGACCCCAGACACAAAAATCCAAAGGATTTAGATCAGGTGATCTTGGAGGCTAAGGTACAGATCCGCCTCGACCTATCAATATTTGGCCGTATCTGCGCGTTAGATGCCGTCTCACAGCAGCAGCAAAATGTGCCGGAGCTCCATCATGCATGTACTATAAACTCCGACGTTGCTGAAGGGGAACATCCTCAAGCAATCCTGGAAGATGACGCCGCAGAAACCTAAGGTACCTCCGTCCATTAAGTTTTCGTGGAAGAATGTGTGGCCCAATGAGATGATCACCTAGTACCCCTAACCACACATTCAGTGAGAAACAGTGCTAATGTGGTGACTCATGAACAGCATGTGGGTTTATTTCACACCAAAAATGCGTATAATGATCATTAAAAACACCATCGCGTGTGAATCCTGTTTCGTCTGTAAATAAAGTGTTACATGCGAAACGAGGGTTGACTATAGTCTGTTCTTGTATTCACTGACAAAACGTCACTCTAGGAACAAAGTCCGCATCATTGGGACATTGAACTCGTTGGAGGTGGTAAGGGTACAATAAATTGCGCTGTAAAATTCTCCATACACTAGTGTGGCTTAGTACAGGCACTTGTGTGGCAATTCTTCTCGTCGAGGTTCCTGGAGAGAGCTGTACTGCTTCCAACACCATATCCTCAACCTTAAGCGTAATGCGAGCAGGCCTACCTACTGCTCTGTCATGTGCAAAACCCCCATTTTTTCTCAGGCGCTGATGGACCCTTGTAAATGTACGACTTTCGGAGTGTCTTCGATCAGAATATGTTTCTTGGTACAAGCGTGCAGCCTCCCGTTCATTGCCATTAGCCCTACCGTACATTAAATGCATATCCACATACTCTTCGTTACTGTAAGGTTCCATTGTAACTACAACACAGCACAAGTGGCACTCCTCAGACGAGACTGATACCTTTTGAGACTGTGTACTGTATCCGTCCTGTAGGTTCTGCGTGTATGGTTTGATTACAACTCCACCTCTCGGCAATGTTGAGGTTTGTAAACAAAGAACATAGGACGGCTTCAAGTGCGCAAGGAGTAAACCGTACGATGTTACAAACAATGACGTCAGTGGCGGCTTGTAACCATACATTCGCAATTATCTCGCAAACGGCTCGTTAGCGGACCCATGTTTACTGGGACATTGTTCCTTCTATTATCGTGTACTTTCAACGATATAAGTTTGCGCAATCCTTTTTTATACACCCTGTATATATATATATATATATATGTGTGTGTTATAACTATATTCTTGACATTTACCAATGAAGGCCAATTATGACATGAAAAGAAAAAATGCCTGGGTCTGGATTTGAATCAGAGTTTCTAACTTCGCTGACGTAGTGAATTCTATTTTTAAACTCAACTATGAAAATAATACTCTTATTGCTATTAGCCCCACACCACAATCTTGTGGTGACTTACTTCATAAAATCGTTGTATCAGATTCGCTTATGCAGTTATTATTTCACTCCCATTAATACATATTATGTTTCCTGTCATACACGAAGTCTTACACTGTAGCTGAATGGTTTGGGCGAAGATACCTTAATAGAGAGCACTGGTTCTAATCCCCATGAAAGAAGAACTTTTCTCATTGAATTTCGGCCACCATGGAACGGTTGCCCGCCCAGAATCGTGAAGAACTTGGGAAGCTACAATATTTAGCGGCTGCAGTTAAGAAAACAAGTCATAACGGCTGGAGTATCCGTCATGCTGTCCACATTTCACCCCTATTTATAGGTTAGATGATTGGCCAACTCTGTGATTGGTATATCTAAATGTGAGATCAGCAGCCAGCTGGTAGGCCAAGGACTTTCTAAGCATGTCGCGCCATTCAGTTTTTTTAAACACACAAACTTTTGAATTTGTTGCGCTGAATGTGTGTTTGACAATTTTGTGCATACTCCTATAGCATACGGGTCCAACGCTTTCACGCTGTGAACGCAATGAGTCCGTGGTAGCTGCAAGATGTTCAAATTGTTTTTCTAGAAATTTCTTTCCTTCTTCTACATTCTTTTGTGACCCTTCATGAACAGTTATTTGGTTGGTTTTACAGTTCACATTACAGAATTCTGCACCATTTTGTATTTTATTTCCCAATTTTCCATGCATTCATACCATCCTTTTTTAATTGGCCGCCGATCGCGTCGTACCCTTTTCATGGTACGATTCAAAAAAGTTAAATTTTATGTAAAAATCCAAATATGCAAGTAAGTAAGCAGTGTCAATTTGCTAAATGTATAGGCCTACTTCTATTTAAATTACCTGCTGCTCCAACTGAAACATTTTTATTACCTGAAGTTTTCGATGAAGTTCAGAAAACACTCCTCTTAAGTAAACATTTATAGCACACTTACCATGTGTCACATAACCTGACATTGGAACAAAATATTTCTTCTGGACTCCTCTGTCACCTTCCATCTAAACTAGGCAACAGCAATTAATATTGAGATATGCTTTTTGTTCCAATGAGCTGCCTGGATCTCATTTACTTCTTTGTTGGTATAATTTTCTGAGAAAATAACAAGTATGGCTGTTTTATTTACTGCAACCTATTCCCGAATATATTTAAATGCTTCCGCTGACTGCCTTTTAGCTCAGATTAACAGAAGAATGGCCAGTAAGTATTTATGGGACAGCTGAGCTGAGGAGTCTACCAGATTTCCTGAACCATATTTATGTTAATCCTGAGCGGAGTGCAGCAAGAAACAGAGTGAGCCATGTGTATTAACAATATAAATGAGAGGACAAAAAGTCAGTCAGTTACGGGACTCTAGCGGGAAAAATAATAACTTTGCAAGGAAATGTCGCCAAAACTTTTTTGTTGGTTGTGTACCGGTAACGTAGAATGCAAGATGAAATTTTGATCCATCAATTATTATGTTGTGTACAACAATTTTTATTCGTTTTCCGTGACTGACTGACCATAACTTACAGTTAACGATTATAGGACACATGTAAGGTATATAGAACATTACGTAGAATGCAGTTAATATTACTACATTTACCACCAAGGAGAAACAAAGTATGGTTTAACAAAAGAGTTTGTGAAATAAAACGAATTAATAGGATCTAATCATTAAGCAACAAAACTGGTAAAATTGTGCGTGTTTTTACAAGTTAGGAATATGACAAATTCTACCACTAATATTAGATTACAATAAAACACATTTGAAACGTTATCTTATAGAATCAAAAAATTTCATCTTTAAATATATATATATTAGGTCAACAAAATTTTTCCTGCGTCAATTTAAAAAAACAAAATCACGTCGGTATGGCATTTTCATGGAATCTCTCAATAATAATAATAATAATAATAATAATAATATAACTAATATTAACAATAATGGTATTAATAACAGTAATGATGATAATAATATAACTATAATATTAACAATAATGGTATTAATAACAGTAATGATGATAATAATAAAATTATAATAATAATAATAATAATAATAATAATAATAATAATAATAATAATAATAATAATAATAATAATAATAATAATAATGTCCACCCATGTGGATTCGGGGTATTTCGTTACCTCGCAAACAGCACCCCTGGATTCAAACCTCGGTTGGGACAAGTTTCCTGGGTGAGATTATTAAGGGGGTTTCCTCACCTGTAAGACGAATGTCGGAAAACTTTAATACCTTAATCGTGTCCGAACATAGTCCGGCTATCTTAATGATCATCTATGTCATATTCGCCTTGTTTAGTATGAATGATTCAGTGAATTGTGTGTATTTTGTCTTAAATGTTCGTGTTGTCTCGGAGGTGGCTCGTGCTTTGATTCCTCGTCCATCCATGTAGAATTTCCAAGTTGTTGTGTGGTCAAAAAAGTAATGTGTTTATCTAGAGTTACAAATCTTCTCCAGACAGCTCGTGTCACTTTAAGGCTCGGATGTTGTGGAGCATATAAAATTACCAATAAAGGGAGTGGTTAAACTAAAGAGAGAAAAGAGAGGAAGATAATGATATTAATTAATGATTATGATGATAATAATAATAATAATAATACGAGTAGTAATAATAAACATGCTTTTTAATTGCCAGCGATCCAGATAAATTAAAAATTACGGTTCGTTTCATTTCTATAATATGCGAGTTGAAATAATTATTGCGAAACCAGAAAGAACAGTATTAGAGTTAGGTGATATGATTCCTTTATTTAATTATCCACTATTATTATTATATTTATTATTATTGTTATTATTATTATTATTATTATTATTATTATTATTATTATTATTATTATTATTATTATTATTATTATTATTATTATTATTATTATTATTGTCCACCGCTGCGGTCTCGAGGTAGCGTGCTGCCTTGTTACGCAGCGGGCCCGGGACAGGCTCCTGGGTGAGATTTTTTTTCCGGAGTTTTTCCTCTCCTATAAGACAAATGTCAGGAAGCTTAGGACCCAACGGTCCCCGAAAATCATCCGGCAATCACCATCATCCTTATCATTTATCATCATCATCATCATCCTTCATCGGTGTGGAAAGCTGCTAAGCACAGAATGAAAATGCTACGATTGCAGTGAAAGACCTGGCCTAGGGCAGAATTACTATGGATGGATAATAATAATAGTATTATTATTACTATTATTATTATTATTATTATTATTATTATTATTATTATTTCTTTAACAAAATATGTGTAGGGCTTGTATATAATTTACTGGTGGAGAATTGATAAAATTGATCATTATCACATAACACTATTTTATTTAGAAAATTAATGTATTATTATTAGTATTATTAGGTCATTATTATTATTATTATTATTATTATTATATTATTATTATATCATCATCATTCATTCGTACCCTTTATTCATTAGAACAGTAGTATGTGTATTAAACAAATACAATTGTTTGCATCTACACAGAAAAAATAATATGTAGTTAAAGTAAACATTAAACCACAACTCGTTGTAGGTAAATTAATTCACGCAATAAAGAACATAAACAATAAAAAAATGTATGATTATATAGAAGGAAAGGTTTGAACTAAATAAACGAGAAATACACCCAGCTACAAACCCAGAGGCTGGTAAAAAGTTCAAAGATCTAACAAAGAATAAACCAATTTAGGAAATACTCGTGAGTTTACGTACGTCCCTTCCAGGATTAATCTCGTTTCCGAGAAATAATAAGAAAAAACAATTTAAATTGTGTTTTATAAACAGTACCACATACGTACTAACTTTTTTACGAAAGCCTTATTGAATTAACATACTTAATAGCTGTGGGTCGGCCGCGGTGGACTAGTGGTTATGCTCCTTGCCTCTGGTCTCAAGGGTCGCGGGTTTAAACCCGACCAGGGTCGATGGATTTTTTAGGACGGAAAAATCCAAGGAGCAAGTCCTCCGGGAGGGACATAAAGCCGTACGTCCTGAGTCTGAAGATTTTCAGGCTCGTAAAAAATCCTTAAGCCTGAATGAAAAGGCCTTTAAGCAAAATTTACCGAATTTTCCCGTCCTAGTACTACCTTGGTTTCCTAGATGGCAGTATGAGGCGGAGTGCTGACCACGTACCACTCAAAATGACATCTATACGAAAAGAAGTGTAACTAAATTAATATGGTTCAAATTCTTTCCTGTAGGGGGAGAGCGCCTAAATCTCTGTAAAGGAAAACATAGGTTACAATACAATAATAGCTGTGGAGCTGTGGTGTAGGTGTCTGCTCCACAGATAGCTTGGTTTCGATTCCTGCTCTGATTTCATTTCCATATTTCAAATTATCAACATTGGACCGTAACACATAAAAAACATATATTTTATTTGAATATTTGGGTAAGAACGGTGATTAAGCGTGCATGCTCTTGATTTCTCAATTTAATCAGTTAACTGATGTTTTAGCTCAGAATTGTATGTCCAGGTAGTTAAAATATGTGGTTGGACGTTGCTGAACTCGTTCCATGAAGTTAATAAAACAGCGTATTAGCTAATTCCGAAGGATTGAAGCTATTGATGTTGCTCTTATGAAAATATTTTTGTAAAATATTTAAGCTTACATATCTTCAGTGAAATAAAAACATCATTAACAGAACAAAACAACTAATTTAGAAATCCATAATAGTAAGTAAAATGTTATATGGATCGGAAGTTTGGACAATGACACAACAACGTGTCAACAGAATAACTTCAGTTGAAATGGATTTTTGGAGAAGGACTGCCAGAAAATCTCGACTGGGAAAAAATAGAAATACAGAAATTAGAAAATGGATGAACGCAGAAAGAAATAAAATGGATGAGATTGAAAACAGGAGGCTAAAATGGTATGGACACATAAGAAGAATGCAGGATGAAAGACTACCGAAGGCTGTCTATGCATGGAAAAAGAAAGAAAAGGAGGGGAGCAGGAACAACCTGGATGAACAACATTCAAAATTCAATGAGGAAATTTGGCGTAACAGATGAAGACACAGAGGACAGAGAACGCTGGAGAACTTTAATTAAGGGAAATTTGTGAATGTTTGTTGCAAAATTATAGTCTATAAGTTTGTAGTCATTTATATATATATATATATATATATATATATATATATAAATAAATAAATAAATAAAGCCTGATATGTCCCTTTAGGGCAAAGGCCTCCCTGTACAGGGGTTAAGCTCTATTTGAGAGTGTCACCCGGTGAGCTACTCCGTGGTGAGAAGTTGACTTGGATGTAGCACTTGGTTTGTATACACTGTCTGTTCTGTGATTAGTTAATACACAGTTGGCTCTCCATCGTTCTCCATCTTTTCCTGCATCTGGCGACTCTGGACCATTGCGCCCCTGCTCGTTCTTTGAAGATGTCAGCCCATCGTCGTCTTGGTCTTCCGCGCTGTCTCTTGCCTGTGTACGGGTCCCACATGGTTGTTTTTATTGTCCACCTGTCGTCCTGTATTCTTGCGACGTGGCCTCCCCACTTCCATTTTTTCCTGATGGCTTGTTGTGCGGGATCAGTTGTTGAGGATATCGCTTGAAGTGTTGTATTCGAGATTCTGTCCTTCAGAGTTATGCCTAAGATTTTCCTCTCCATATAGGCCTATATATATATATATATATATATATAAAATTCATGTTAATTACTGATTGGTTGGAGAAAACTCTTAATTATGAAGAAAATTCTCAGAATGAATGAACATATCTTCTCCAATCCTATCTAGTAGACAACGAAAATGACAATGGCACAAATTTCTGGCTTCTGGTCCCGAGGATAATGAGTTCTAATTCAGCTGTCAGTTTTTTTTAGGATGGAAAATTCCAAGGGACAAGTTCTCCAGTAGTGATTTTAAGCCGTAGGTTCCTAGTCTGAAGATTTATGGGCTCGTAAAACAATCTCAGACGTAAATTAGAGCTAACTAACTAACTAACTAACTAACTAACTGGAACTATCGAACCCGTAAGTTCATGGCCGTGCGGAAAAATAATTATAAATTTATATTTTTAGATACCTCGTGCTGTTCGGTTCGAGGGCAGCACCAATTCAAGAAGATATTAACAGGGAACATTCAAACAGAAGGGTTCAAATTACCCGAACTTCCCTATAACTACTGCAAGGAATTTGGGTAGGTTACTTCCGCAAGGGAGCAGCAGTACACCATGTGGGAATGTACAGGTACAGACAAACAAGACTTACGAAAATTATGATAAATGGATATAGAGGTCTATTTGAAATATATTATACAAAAGTAGAGAGTGTGAGAGAGAGATAAGCTATTATGCGAAATATAAGTCACAAAAAAAAACTACCCCTGATAACAAATTCTGATTATGTAATAGATTAACTCTTTATAAAAACTGCCTTGGGGACAATTTTTTTTTTGGACAAAATAATTTTACCATTGTACAATTGCACTGCACTGCTTGGGGTGCTGACAGTTATAATTGCACGTATATCAAATTAATTTACCTTTTAGTATGAAAATTGCTGCAACACATCGTTATGCACGCCTTCCTTCTCTCTACTTTGTCTTGTAATTTATTATTTTTATTGAAGTGTAGACTCGTGTGCGTAATGGTAGAAAATTGTAAACAGAGGCGCAGCGTGTAGGAAGTGTTTTTAACTGCACAGTAAAGCGTAATTGATATTATTCGAGGTCAAACTTGCTGAAACGAGTGTACGTGACTGCAGGAGGGAAAAAGGGGTTTATAAAATAGTGCTTCGCGGGGGAGAAGATAAAGAATACCCTTGTGCCAACATACATTCATATACTACGCACGTGTAGGCTACATTCTTGTGCTACGCAATGGATGACCTAAACTGGGAACATATGAATACTTCGTGGATTTTGTTAAAAATTACGTCAATGATAAACTTGGACAAAACTCCTTGGTCCAGCTAAGATCTGTATTTCATTTCTAGGAACAACATATAATATAATATTAAAGAAACTAATTCACCGGCACTATCGAACCCATAGGTTCAAGGCCGCTCGGACATAAACTGTCCTGTATTCTGAGCTAATGTTTTCTGATCATGCCCTGTATAATCTACTTCCTTCAAATCATGGTTAATGTCTTTCTCCCACCTCATTTCTGGTCTACCAATTGTGATTTTTCCCTCTGGCCATCCTACAAGAAGCTTCCAAGACCCACTTTTTTGTTTCAATATTCGTGCCACATGTCCTGCCCATCGAAAACTACAGGACTTACTGTTCTTGTTATATGTTTCCTATAAAGAACATGTAGTTCATTGTTATTTAGTCGTCTCCATTCTCATGTCTGTTCTTCCATCTTTGGTCCAAAAAGTTTCCTAAGAACATAATATAATATTACACAACATTACTAAACTTACTCAAACTAACTCATTCATTGGTACCATCGATTCCGGAGGTTCGTGCCCGCGGATATATATCTCCATATATTCTTATCATGAGTCAACTCTTTTCCATTCATCCCTAGTATAATTTACCTCCCTCAGTTTATGGTTAATATTATTCCCCCACCTTATCTTTTGGCCTACCTAATAGGCGCTTCCTCTCAGTTATTGGTAAACCCAGAAAAATGGATAAACTTTGGAAGATTTCTGGACAAAACGCGGAAAATAAAAACAACAATTATTCAGGAATAAATAAATATGTTAACAAATTGCAATGTCATTAATTCTTAATAATTCTAAATAACTAAGTTAATGTATAATGTAATTGTATTGTTATCTAATTGTAATATTATTGTGATTTCTTGTTTGTTTTTTAAACATCAACTTATTGTAACGGACTGTCAACAGCACGTACGGCTTACTGCCCGTGCGATCCATATTTGTAAATAACATTATATGTATCTTACTTTTAGTTTAATAAAGTACTTATGTATGTATTTCCTATAAGGAGTTTCGAATCCCCTCTTGCATTCCCCATTCGTGCCACATGTTCTGACATCACAATCTACCAGACTTGTTATACGTCGTGTAGCTTCCCACGAAGATCATGTAGCTCACTTCCAAGTTCTTTTCTGCATTCACCTGATGTTTGTCTCTCTCTGGTCAAACATTTTTCCTGAGAACTTTATTCTCAAATATTCGTAATCTTTTCTCATCTCTTAAGGTATGAGTCTACGTTTCGTAACCATATATTATAACTGTAAGAATAATAATTTTACATATTCTCAGTTTAATATACAGGATGTTATTGAAACGAGTGCAGATTTTGCGTGTGGTGGTAGGGAACATCCATACAAGTATTTTAACACAATGAACCTTTGGTGAGAAATGCATTGTTGTGGGTCTACAGAATAAAACAGCATTATAATTTTTAATACATTGTTGTTCATTTATTAATTCTAAGAAAAATGGAAGGTATTACATGTTATTTTACAGTAATTGTTGGAAATGGTGACCATTGACCTGGATGCACAGCTCCAGAGCTTGTATCAAATATCGTGGCAGCGGCTCTGGAAATCAGGGAGCATCCAGATATGCTTCTTAGAGTTCAACAGTCCGAGGTGAGACGCGCGGAGCTGTGCATCCAGGCCAATGGTCGCCATTTCCAACAATCACTGTAAAATAACATGTAATATCTTCCATTTTTCTTAGAATTAATAAATAAACAACAATGTGTTCAACAATTTTAAATGCCGCTTTAGTCTGTAGACTCACAAGAATGTATTTCCGACTCGAGGTTCATTGTGTAAAAATACTTTTACGGATATTCCCTACCATCACACGAAAAATCTGCACTCATTTCTGTAACACCTATATATTTTAAGAGACGTTTAGGATGATAGAAGTCCGGCTAATGTAAAATAGGATACGTTTCCAGAATTAAGAAGCCTATGTTTATTTGTTTCTAATCCTCAATGCTGCTTGTAATTATTGTTCCATACTTGCTTACTTACTTACTTACTTACTTACTCACTGGCACTATCGAACCCGTAGGTTCATGGCCGCGCCGACATAAGCTCTCCATACATCCCTATCCTGAGATAATGCTTTACAATCATTCCCTGTATAATCTACTTCCCTCAAATCATAGTTAATGTTGTTCTCCCACCTCATTCTTGGTCTACCAACTGGGCATTTTCCTTCTGGCTTTCCTACAAGTAGTTTCCATGCACGTCTTTCATTCCCCATACGCGCAACATGTCCTGCTCATCGCAGTCTACGAGACTTAACTGTTCTTATTATATCTGGCTTCCTATAAAGACCATGTAGTTCATTGTTATGTAGTCTTCTCCATTCACCTGTCTGTTCATCTCTCTTTGGTCCAAAAATTTTCCTAAGAACTTTATTCTCAAATACTCGTAATCTCCTTTCCTCCCTTAAAGTAAGAGCCCATATTTCGCACCCATATAATATAACTGGTACAATAATAGTTTTATATATTTTCAGCTTAACGTTTTTTGAAAGGAGTTGGGACATCAAAAGTCTCTGCAATGCATAATAGCATGCATTTCCAGAATTGAGCCTATGTTTAATTTTTTTGTGCATTTCATTCCTATTTGTGATTATTGTTCCTAGGTATTTGAATTCAGCCACATCCTGAAAATTTCCCTCATTTGTCATTAGCTGTCCATTTCCATTATATACTGAATTTCTACGTGTGACCATATATTTAGTTTTACTGATATTTACTTCCAGTCTTAATTTCTTAGTGTTACTCAATAGTGTGTGCGTGTTGGCCTTTAGTATCTCCTCGCTATCGGCCAGTAGTACTACACAATCAGTATAAACTAACAGCTTATTAATACCATTCAGTTGTAAGCATTCCTCATTCCCTAAATGAATACAGCCACTTCTTCAAAATGTCCCTCACTTTTAATTAACTATCATTCTACTTTATGTAATGAATTTCAATGTGCGACCGTTATTTAGTTTCATTCATATTTGTTTCCAAGTCCAATAGTTTAGCATTACTAAATAGAATATACGTGTTGCCCTTAGTATCACCTATCGCCTAATAGTATATCATCAGCATTTATATTAACATCTTATTAATATGATTCAATTATATGCCTTATTTATCATTCTAAATATTTGACGGCATGCTCTAGTTCAAAATTGTATAGTATAGGATATTGGCATCTCCTTGCTTTAACCAATTTTTTATTTCGAAAGTATCTGAAAACTATTTTACCTACGTGCACCTTACTCTATGTCCATTTAGACAAAGTCGAATAAGTCTAATTAAGATTTTGGGAATTCCAAACTCCAGCATAATGCTGCAGAACTTCTGCTACTAATATTACAAACATTAATTTCATTGGTCAACATGATTTTTGTCTCATGAGTACCAATAGTTGTACTTAATGCAGTTTTTTATCGTGTTTTCAAATATGTATTCGGAATTTCTCCATCACCCACAGTTTTTTTATTTCAATTTCAATTAGGTTATGGATTAAAATAAATATTTTTTAATAAACGTTTTTTCGTCCGTTTGTCCATTGTAAAATAATATCAAATGAACTAACTCAGGAGAATTCAGCTATGGAAAAGAGATATCAAGGCAAATGGAATCTTAATATGCTGGTCGATTATTGTAGGACCATAAAGAGGGATGCTCCACAGGCGAAATATAGCAGAAAATCGTCATTTCTTACTTTCTAGGTGAGTCCGAATGTTCGAATATTGTGTAATTACGAATGTAGAAAATATTGAATTGTTTGAATTTATAAATGCCTGTCTCTCGGAAATCATGCGTGATGGAGAGAACCCGATATAATATTTGAATTCAGGAGAAAAAATACTATCTAAATCACATATTTCTCTTTTTGAGACAAAAACTAAGTTTATTTTTTTGTTGCTCAGTGTTACTATATTGATATTAATTGTTACTATTATTTTATTATTATTTTGCCTGATGAGGTTAAAGCCAAGAGATCGTCTCTTTCACTTCAGCAGGGATAAAAGTATACTGACAGTGATTATGAATTAACTATAATTAAATTAATAACAATGTAATCACTAGGGCTAGGATTTTTATGTAATAAAATATAAGATTGCAATGCAGATAGTAAATATTATTCAACTGTTTGTGTGTGAAACAAAAACAAAAGATAGTCATAAGTCTAACTTCTCATTATACTATGTTGCAATCTTAACATTTAGTACATACAAATTCTAGCCTAGTAATCACTATATGTATTTCATAATAAAGGTACAATATATAAATACTGCTATCATTTCCACTGCACTACTACTACTACTACTACTACTACTACTACTACTACTACTACTACTACTACTACTACTACTACTACTACTACTACTACTACTACTACTACTACTACTACTACTACTACTACTACTACTACTACTACTACTACTACTACTACTACTACTACTACTACTACTACTACTACTACTACTACTACTACTACTATATACTACTACTACTACTAACTCACTACTCTACTACTACTACTACTACTACTACTACTACTTACTACTACTACTATACTAGTACTACTACTACTATTACTACTACTACTACTACTACTACTACTACTACTACTACTACTACTACTACTACTGCTAATAATAATTATAATAATACTACTATTATTATTATAATAATAATAATAATAATTATTATTATTATTATTATTATTATTATTAAAATGATTATTATTATGATTATTCCTATAACTGCGTTTAATTATTATCGACTTGAAATTACAAAATATAAAAGAAAAATACATATTTCCCTGGCACTTAATTATATATTTTATTGTTTAAGATAGCTTACAAATAGCAGCATATCAATTATTCAAAATTGCCAGCAAATATAATATGAAAATTTCCACATCAAAATCCAAAACAATGGCAATGTGTGGAAAAAACATACAACGGGTGAAAATTGAGATTGATGGAAAAATTATAGAACAAGTGTCAGATTTCTCTTACTTAGGAAGTGTATTTGCAGAGTATAAGAGTGACATTGATTCAAAATTGCAAAAATATAATAAAATGAATGGGGTAATACGAAGACATTTTGGTAAACAGATGAGGACAGAGACAAAACTAAGATTACATAACGTCACATCAAAAGCTGCTCTAAAATAGGGAAGTGAAATTTGGATTTTAAATAATAGAAACTCTCATAAACTTCAAGTAAGCCAAATGCGCTTCTTACGATCATTGTTAGGAGTTAATAGACTGGATCACCAAAGGAACACTACTATCAGAGGAAAACTTGGAGTAGCAAGTTTAAATGAAGATATCCAAAGATACCAACAAGAATGGAAAAATCATCTGAGAAGAATGGCAAGAAATAGACTTCCAAAATTGGCATTCCAATATACCCCAACTGGACATAGGGACCAAGGAAGACCAAAACATCGGTGGAAAGATCAAGACCATCTTCGCTAGGTTTACCGTACAGGCCACATGGCCTAAAACGAATTTGTTCATGATGATGATGATGATGTTTAAGAAGTGTTCAGAGAGCTTCTTTTTAACAGTTTTTGAGTAGAGCGGTCCTTAATGTAAAGGGGCAGGGAATTCCAGAGACGAGTAACCAAAATAGAGAAAGATGAATCCCAAATAACCATGGAGTGTCTTCCTATCATGATAATCACCCATATCATATTCACATTATTTATTATAAATCGGTGGCTTAAATAATCGTGTTGTCTCGGATGTGGTGCCTGCCTGCAAAAGGAATAACTCCATTGCTTCAGATGGTAGTGGTTGAGACTAATATTCGTGAGAATCAGGGTTCAAATTTTAGTGCCGACGAATCAGATGCTTTTTCCTGGTTTTCCTCATCATTAAGACAAATACTGGGTTCGAATTTCATTAACAGGACTCATTTCATCGTATTAATAATTTCATATGATTAAAAATTAGTGAGTAAAAATCAGAAAATACGACAGACAAAGCAGAAACACAGATAGTAGTAGGAGTCCTGATTACTCCACTGGGAAGCATAGGGCCTTGATAAAAGCTCGTTAACGAACTCTGTTGTTTCAATACTAATAACATTCATTGTTAAAACCGTTGAGGTGGAGGGTCATAAAATAAAATAAGTTAAAATACCTTCTTAGGTGAAATCTGTCGTCCTCAACTTTTAAAATATGTGATCTTTATGCCTGTAGGCCTTTCAGGACATCCGCCCCATCTTCAGCAGTTCATTTTTCGCTACAGAATCCAGGTTGATGTTTAATGCTGTAGCGAAAAATGAACTGCTGAAGACGGGGCGGATGTCCTGAAAGGCCTACAGGCATAAATATCATATATTTTAAAAGTTGAGGACGACAGAGTTTACCTAAGAAGGTATTTTAACTAATTTTATTTTATGACTCTGTTGTTTGCCTATGCCTTAATTTCATTCCAACTCATCTCTGCCTGTTCAGCTTCATCCCTGATGGCATTACTCCATGTTATCCTAAGTCTTCCTCTTCATCTTCTTAATCCTTGAGGCTTTCAATCAAATGCCATTTTTGTGTTGTTATCATTCTCTCTCCTTAACACATGACCAACCATTTTAATTTTCTAAATTTCGTTTATTTACAAATTTAATTTTGATTCGTTATTCTCTAAAATTCTTCATTAGAAACACAGGGCTCACTGAATAAACTACTTAAAAATCCTGGCTAAGATATGATCTATATCTCTTCTGAGCTTACGTTCCAGTTGTAAAGTAAACAAACAAGATCTATGACTGCATTTCCATTGGTCGTATATTGGTTTTACCTTTAAGCGTGAACAGTACGAGAATGTAATTAGCTTTCTAACACTCCAAATAAATAAAATAAAAATAATAGAAATATATATTATCTAGCATATGTCTATATAAGTTATATTAGATCGTTTTAATATGTATAATTATAATTTTAATAGATTAAATAAATAAGCATTACATTGTTTAATTATTGAGCATACACAATGCGGATTACTTTGGAATTTCAACTGTTCAAATGGCTGCTTTTTTAATACAATTTTTGAAGCATCAAAAAGGAAACCTTTGAAACCGGAGACAAGAAAATTATTTTTAATGTTTTCACACAGTTTTTAAAAATGACCTACATTAGTCATTGAGGATGAGGTGAAAATAATATGATGGGAAAAGCGTAAATGTCTAATTAGCTAAGACCATATAAAATGTTTGTCATAAATAAATAAGAAATGGAAGTTACTAATTATTGGTACCATCTTATCTTGTATTCAGTCTTAATTCCCGTAAAATACGACGTAGCCTAAGAAAACTGTTCCTATCAATGACAGTTCCATACAAAATTCACTCATATGGCGGGTAAAAGTTGCACCACGGTTCCTCAATAGACGGATTCGGCGGAATAATATATTATACAGGATTGTTTACAGTATAACTGGAACTTAGCTCGGATACAGTTTAGATATTAAATTGTTTTTAAATAAGAAGTAAAAATTAGGTTTTGTAGATCGACAGTTCAATTATGAGTCAAAATATGTTGTCGCCATTAAATAAATAAATGCATAAAATTATTTAATTGTGTAAATTTAAAACTAAAATACACTAACAAAGTGCCCCTTAAGCAGTGTGGAATGATATTTTCAACAATAATAATTAAATATAGGCTATACGAATATTAAACAAAATATGATGTGGGAAGTAATTGTTACAGTTTGGTATTGACATACCTCTAAGCATGGCTGTTATGGTTGTATGATAATTCTGGAGAATTCAATTTGCAATGTTAATTGAAACACTAGTCTGTGGTTAAAATAAACACCAGTTTCCATTGCAGTCAAAGATGTGGAAGACTGCCCTATTTCTACAATATTATGCATTATACGATTTAATAAAGCGACTATTATCTGCTCTGCGCTAGATAACAAAGCAGTTTCAACATGTTGTGGTTTTTCTCACTAGATAGCAGCTGAATGTAACTAAAATAAACGTATCTTCTGTCCAGTTGGTTCTTGTTGAAGAGTTAGTGCACAGTATCTCTTCTGTATATTTTATATGTAGAATATTCGAGTTGGTTTTGGCAAAGTTTGTGATATGATAGGTGATGTTAAATAGAAAAATGTTTGCTTATGACCCATGTATAACTACGAAGACTTATAACTTACAATTATATAGCTCACAGCACTAATGAACCTGGAGATTTATGGCCGCGCGGTTATAAGCTCTCTATACATCCCTATCCTGGATTGTTTTCCAATTATCCCTGTATTGCCTCAAATCATGGGTTATATTAATGTCACATATCTGATTTAGGGGACCTACTGGATGTTTTTCAGTCTGATTTTTCTACAAGGAGCTTTATTACCCCTCTTTAAAAGAGAATAATAAAATGATGATAATATTCAGTGATCCCTAAAATCTGACCAAATGAAACCAGTGAATTATTGTTGGAGAAAAAAAAACATTACCTATAGATGTATATTTTCTTAAACATTTTTTCAAAATATTACGTTTGCAAATTAAATATTCATGCTATCCTACTGAAAAAGTAGGTTTAATGAAATGATTGCTTAAGAAACTTTTCATTCTTATTGGTTATTTTTATAACGAAGACATAACATATAAATATTTATATTTAATAATAACATAAATGCATTTACAAAACAGGAAGAGATACTATATTGAAGTTTCATAAAACATAGGCAGTTCCTGCATTACTTTATGGGAGAGAAATTTGAATAATGACCAAAAAAGTACTTACAAATGAACGTCCATAGAAGAACTAAAGGGCCCACAAGATTGGATCGGATAAAGAATGAAGATACAAGAACAGAGTTAAATATATGTCCACTGAACGATAAAATCAAAGAATCTAGAGATACATTGTTTAGACATGTAGAAAGAATGAATGTAACAAGATAACCAGGAGCAGCATTTAACTACAATCCAAGAGGTTCAAGTAATGTAGGAAGGCCAGTGAAAAGATGGACAGAACAACTGTGAGGCGTAACAAGCAATTTGCCTAGCCCGTGAAGTGAAAAAGAAGAAGAAGATAATAAATTTAAAAGTTAAATATCTTATTACGAATTAAATGTTTTTGCAGCATTGTCTTGTCTGATAATAAAATATATTTCTTCCTATCAAGTGTTGAAGCTAGTTTGTTGTATTGGATCTGACTAGTTATATTGAACATGAACAATCATTTCACTGTCAAGGGAGGGAAGGTACACTTCGTCAACATTTTCCCTCAACTTCTCATCCGCGTGCTCATTAAACCAGCAGCTTCTAAGGAAGCATGCTCCGAATCAAGTGACTCACCAGTTGATTAAACTGGTCAACGTGATTTTTGTCTCATGAGTACCAATAGTTGTACTTAATGTAGCTTTTTTTATCGTGTTTTCAAATATGTATTCGGAATTTCTCCATCATTCAGTTTTTTATTTAAATTTCATTTAATGGATTTAAATAATTATTTTCTGCTTAACAAACATTAAAGAGATTATGTCAAAATCAAAACATACAGTGGGGTACCCTGACTTACAATCTGCAATGAGACCAGTTGCACACTGCGAAGAATTGCCCATACCAAAGCCTCCAGAACATGTGACATTAGATGAAGAGAGCTCAGATTCTGATGGCAGTAAGGAAGAAGAAAAAATCATATTTTGGTGTTACAGCTTTTGAACAAAGCTGTTCATCTGAGCCTCATTTATTAACTCAAGAAGATCTTAACGATCTCATACGAGATTTAAAGTTATCCAAAAACCAGTCTGAAATGCTTGGTTCACGGTTAAAAGGATGGAATCTCCCGGAAAAATTGCGTGATGGAGAAAACCCGATATCATATTTGAATTCAGGAGAAAAAATGCTATCAGAATCGCATATTTTTCTTTCTGAGACAAGAAGTTTCTTTTTTGTTGCTCAGTGTTATGGCATGATTTGCTTCATGACAACGGTATAGGTTTGAACGTATACCTTTGTTTATGCAATTACATGCATAATATGCATTGTTCAAAATAACGTAAACCAGACGATAGATAGGTACATAATTCTTTCATTTTCTTCGAGTTCACAAATTACAGTGATACCAGCTCTGATTTATTTCTTATTGTTCCTTAGTGTATTATGCAATTAGTATAATATATGTAATTAGATGTCAGTAGGAAATTAAAGAATTACTCAATCGAAAGTTACGATTGATATTTCGTGTTATGTCGGCCTCGGTGGACTAGAGGTTATATTCCTTGCCTCTGGCTCCGAGGGTCGCGGGTTCAAACCCGATCGAAGACGAAGGATTCTTTAATGTAAAAATCCAAGGAGCAAGTCATCTGAAAGGGACTTTAAGCCGTGGATTCCGAGTCTGAAGATTTTCAGGCTGGATGAAGATCCTTAAGCATGAATTAAAGGGCCTCTAAGCGAAATTTATCGATCTGATAATCCTATTAATACCTTAGTGGTCACCTAAATGCCTCATTGGGTCGGTTTGTTGACCACATACCATTCATAACATCTTTGGGCAAATAAGAGTAACTAAATTATCTTAATCTAGTCACTCCTAACAAAGGAGAGGCTAAAGCTCAATATTGGGCCGTTACGCCAATATATACAAGTTGCTTTAAAATTCTCCTTAAAAACTTCTAGGACTTGTAGAGGGGACTGAGTTGATAATATTCAGAATTGAAAACCATATTCGGGAACTTACCATTTCCGTGCTACAGCCGTTTGAAAACATGTTTTTACGTGCTCACTTATACAAGCAATTTATTATGAGATGTGACACAGTACATCACTTGTTTTACAATCCAACTCATTAATAACCAAAGAAACAAAATTGAAACGGATCATGACTTGCATTAATATTTCCTCCACAATCAATTTTTGTACTTTTCAAATTTCGAAAAATTTTTATATTAAAAAAAAACACCAAGTCTTGGAATACTCGATAGGGAAATTTTCGATTTAGACGAATCGCGAAGCTATTACTTGTTGAGATACGTGACGTACGTTCAGGCAATACTTGTCTTGAAACGGCTGTAGCACGGAAACGGTAAGTTTCCAGACATAGTTTCCAATTCTAAATATTATTAACGCAGTCCCCTCTACAAGTCCTAGAAGTTTGTAAGGGGAATTTTAGAGCACCCTGTACATGTGTGTGTGTGTAACGAACTACATTAATTACAAAAGAGAGGACATGATACGTTGGTAAGGTGGCATAATCCCTGGATTTTAATACAAAAAGGTCACTTAAAACTGTCCTATGAAGAACACGCTTCTTCCAAGTATATGTAGCTTTGTAGTGGAGACTCTCCACTGGAGAGCTGCTGGATGTGGGCTTAAAGCTTACTACACTTGACATCAGATGTTTTTCACAAACGCACCCGAATATCCTGCATATATCATATAAAAATATTAAATTCCAATTTCTGTAGCAACATTTGAATATATAAAATTTAAGTTAACCCTACATCCAGCTAAATACAGGGATTCAGTAAATACCAATTATAAAACTGATTTACTGTAATTAGATTAAAGAATAGATAAGATGGAGATATTAAGTGATTAATTTTTTTCAGAAACATAATTATCTTCATATAGCCAATTTATCTGTTGTTTTTTTTTTTTCCAATTGAATATGAAATCTTTAATGTAATAATACCAATTATCTATGTTGGCGGTACTTTTGCAAACCTGTGCAACTTTGTGATAAAATGAAGGACTTTTTAACATATTTGTTCAAATTTTGTGCCGGTAGTAAAGAATAGCCTCATGAAGATAGTAAAAACAATGGGGTTAGATTAGTCACCTTTGCCACATCAAAGAATCGCATTGTTAAGAGCACAACATTTCAGCTTGCAGTACTCTTTACATCAATTAAATCAGTTATGCCAAGAATATAATTTCAAAATATTAAAAGAAAAAAACAAAAATAATGACATTTTGGGGAAACGATCATATAAGATCAAAAATCGTAATAGACAACAAACCTCTGGAACAAGTAACAAATTTTAATTATTTGGATTGTAATTTTACTATAAGCACAAAAACTGAAAGAGACATACATATGAAACTGTCGAAATTTCAAATGATATGCGGAACTATACATAAAACATTAAAGAATAAAACAAGAAGAAATACTAGATTGAAGTTTTATGAAATATTGGCAGTTTCTGCATTACTTTATGGGAGCGAAACTTGGGTAATGACCAAAAAATTGCAAAAAGTAGAATACAACGCACAGAAATGAACTTCCTTAGAATAACAAAAGGCTGCACAAGATTGGATCGGATAAGGAATAAAGATATAAGAACAGAGTTAAATATATATATCCATTGGATGAGAAAATCAGAGAATATAGAGAGAAATGGTTTACACATGTGGAAATAATGAATGTATCAAGATTACCAAGAACAGCGTTCAACTACAAGCCAAGAAGTTCAAAGAATGTAGGAAGGCCAGTGAAAAGATGGACAGAACAATTGTGAGGCGGAACAGGCAATTTGCCTAGCCCGTGAAGTGAAGAAGAAGAAGACATTTCAGCATAAGGATATTCATAAATACACCTGGACGTCTCCAGATGGCAAAACTCGAAACCAGATAGATCACGTATTAGTAGACAAACGCTGGAACAGGAGCATCATCGATGTTAGATCAGTTAGAGGGAGAGACTGCAATTCGGATCATCATCTGGTCAGGGTGAAAATCAGACAACGGCTATGCTTATGAGAGGAACAAACGCTAAAGATGATTCTGAATTGTCTCGTAGACTGGGATGGGCAGGACATGTGGCACGAATGGGGAATGAAAGACGTGCATGGAAGCTTCTTGCAGGAAAACCAGAGGGAAAACGCCCAATTGGTAGACCACGAATGAGGTGGAAGAATAACATTCACTATGATTTGAGGGAAGTAGATTATACAGGGGACAATTGGAAAACATTGGCTCAGGATATGGATGTATGGAGAGTTTATGTCCGAGCGGCCATGAACCTACGGGTTCGATAGTGCCAGTGAGTTAGTTAGTTAGTGATGAATAGCCATATACGTATCTATAGAAGATACACGGGAGTGAAAATCAACGTAATAAGATACGGAATCCTGGATTTTAAATATGTACATAACAAATTCGAAAATTGTAACCAAACTATAATATTTGTTACGAAGATACTCAGGTGTACGGTCAATTGTTTTTAATTAAATGGAAAATGTTTATTAGAATTTATTCCATTATCATCTTCATTCCTGAAGTGAAATTATGTAATTGAAATTTAACAGATTCTTCATTACAAACCACTAGGACGAAGAAATGTTGGAAGACCCAGTAAAAGATGGATAGACCAATTCTAACATGAGATCGGATCAGACCAATAGGTCTAATTCTTGATGATGATGATGATGGTGATGATGATGATAGAATTTAATTTTTTTTGTACTTTTGAGTGGGAGGTAATAATTTTTAAAACAGAGTTCTTGGGCTTAACTTTTATCGTATGTATGTGGATCCAAATATCATATGTAGTGTTGTAACTTAGGTTTTGTTACATGAACTATCAAACAGCAAAATTACATTTGGTAAACAAAAGAGGAGCGGATTTAATGAAAAATTAGTGTTTATTGTTTATGATACAGTAGGTTTCAATTACATCAGTTTTGGTGATCTAGCGGTTAACTTCCTTGCCTTTGCTCCTGGGTCGCGGATTAAAACCAAATCAAGGTAGATGTATTTTTAGGAAGGAAAAATTCAAGGGACAAGTCCTTCGGGAGGAACGTTAAACCGTGAATCCCGAGCCAGAAAATATTCGGGGTAATAAAAAAACCTCAAGTCGAAATTAGAGCTTCAGAGCAAACTTTAATAGGTCTTTCCCGTCCAGGTAATACCATAGTTGCCTAGTAGATGTCTCATTGAAGCGATGTGTTAACCACATGTCACTTGCTGATAATTTAAGTAAATAAGCTTAACAAAATAAGCTTGGTTAAAGTGACTGTAGTTATGGAGCGCCCTTGTCCCCACCTGGGAACGTAGGGTATTGACTAGCTTTTATGATCTTTACAATTCTGCCCACCCAATCTGAAGTTAGATATATTTTTAAAATATGAGCAAGGGATATAGTTATATAAAATAACTAACGGATCAGACAGACATTGTTCTTCCAGAACATTCAATTCTCGTGTGATGGCCGGACGATAAAAATATAAGTTACTTTTTTACCATAAAATTCACAAATTAAGACATAATTAAATAAAATAAATAAATAAAGCCTGATATGTCCCTTTAGGACAAAGGCCTCCCTGTACAGGGGTTAAACTCTATTTGAGAGTGTCACCCGGTGAGCTACTCCGTGGTGAGAAGTTGACTTGGATGTAGCACTTGGTTTGTATACACTGTCTGTCCTGTGATTAGTTAATACACAGTTGACTCTCCATCGTTCTCCAGCTTTTCCTGCATCTGGTGACTCTGGACCATTGCGCCTCTGCTCGTTCTTTGAAGATGTCAGCCCATCGTTGTCTTGGTCTTCCGCGCTGTCTCTTGCCTGTGTACGGGTCCCACATGGTTGTTTTTATTGTCCACCTGTCGTCCTGTATTCTAGCGACGTGGCCTCCCCACTTCCATTTTTCTTGATGGCTTGTTGTGCAGGATCAGTTGTTGAGGACATCGCTTGAAGTGTTGTATTCGAGATTCTGTCCTTCAGAGTTATGCCTAAAATTTTCCTCTCCATTTTCCTTTGGCATACTTGGAGTGTGTACTTCAGTTTTGGAAGACATAATTATATATTATTAAATAAGATCGCAAGAGAATCTTTCACAGCTATCTGTTTTGGCTCAAGAAGGGTACATGATGACGTCACAATGTTGTCGCGCGGAATATGTCGATAATGCAAATGAGTACACATCGTACATAAAGAAACCTATACAACTTAATATTTGTAAATAAATATATTTATGTAAAATATTATCTTTAACTTTTTAAATGGTTATGTTAAAATTTTTACATTTAAAAAAATATTTAATTTAAGTAAGTCTCGAAGTGTAGTAGTACAAACCTGAGAGTTTTGCGGAGTTGTGGTTGCAGGAAGTTTGGAATGCCCGTTGAAATCAGATTTCCTTGCGTTACAGATCAAAGGAAGAAGTAAATATGAAGCTTCAAAACCAGTATCTTTCAGTAACTATTTCCAGAAATTTGTAAACACCTCAGATCGTTAAAATATGTTTGCATGTTTTAAAAAATGTTTTAGATAACACCACCCTAAAAATTCAACATGTTTAACGTTAAGTCAGCTATAATCTTTATATACAAAAAAATAGCCACTTATGTTTGTGCTAGCAAAACTCGGAAATGTAGTCAGTGGACTGACACGAAATTTTGACACTACGTTGTATTCGAATACGCGCGTGATTTCATAGTTAAATTATATTTTGGAAATGAAACCATTAGGTGTATGAGCTCATCAGAAAGCGAATATTTAAAAATCGTTCGAACTGTCCAATTTTCGATGTTTCACAACAAAACTTAGTTTATGCTAATAAAATAAACATATTCTCCTAAATCAGCTAAATCTGCCATTAGAAGTGGGGGGGGGGTTACCTGAAATCCGAAATTAAAATCGACTCTAGCAACCGCTACTTTTGGTTCATCGCAATTCATACCATACAACTTAAATAACTGTATTAGGCGTAGGAGTGCACGCCAGGTATTAGCTAGTACATTATATGCTATTAACGTAATTTATTTAATAAAATTATTAAATGAGGGCAAAAGAAAAAAAATACATTTTGTTGAAATGAACGTATAAGACGAAAATCATAATAGACAACAAGCTTTTGAAGCGAGTAGCAAATTTTGATTTTTTATTGTAATTTTACTATAAACACAACAACTGAAACAGTCATAAATATGAAACTGTCGAAATTTCACATGTTATGCAGAACTGTACATAAGATATTATAGAACAAAACAAGACGAGATACTAGATTTAAGTTTTATAAAACATTGACAGTTCTTGCATTACTTTATGGGAGAGAAACTTGGGTAACGACCAAACAAATTACAAATTAGAATACAAAGCGTAGAAATTAACTTACTTACAAAAATAAAAGGCTGCACCAGGTTGGATCGGATAAAGAATGAAGCTATAAGAACAGAGTTAAATATATATCCACTGAATGAAAAAATCAAAGAATACAGAGACAAATGGTTTAGACATGTAGAAAGAATGAATGTAACAAGATTACCAAAAGCAACATTTAACTACAAGCCGGGAAGATCAAGGAATGTAGGATGCCCAGTGAAAAGATGGAAAGAACAATTGAGGGGTCGAGTGAGAGAGGGATCTATGCCACTTTGAGAAGAAAGGGAAATAAGTTGAGTTTTATAAAGCATTATATTTAAGACATTATTTGTACAATGAAGGGGTCACTCCTTTCTTCTTAACATACTGATATGTAAACAATTCAAAAGGAAAAAATGTAAATTTTAATGTAAATAGCATTGATTATTATTTCCATTTCTTCTCAAAGTGGCATTGCTCCCTCTCTCACCCTCAATTGTGAGGCAGAAGAGGCCATTTGCCCGTGAAGTGAAGAAGAAGAAGATTGCCTGAGGGCATCATGGGACTGAAATAACTTTAAAGAAACATGTCCACATGATGACGATAATCATTTCTTAAATTAAAAGTATGATGTATTCCAGTTTAAATTTTATTCCTAAATGCAACATTATAATTAAATTGCAAATATTATTTGATGAATATGTTACTTTTATATTACAAATTAAATAACAAACCACTAAATAACTGTAATCAAGTTTTTTCAGGAGAACATTAAATTTTTTTTCACATAGTCTTCTAAAAGAAAGCGCAGGGAAAGGGTAGCGCTATTGCCCAAGTAAATAGAACCCACATCACACTTAATGGGGGTAATCAATCTCATCTTATTCTAGTGCAACCCCTACATTACATCGCACACCCTCACAATTTCTTCCCTCACACATCCCCTTTCTATATGTCAACACTGAATTATGACTGCGAAAAATTGTTTGAACAAAAGAGGAAGACTCCCAACAGGGGTTTTGTTCTTTTGTCTTATATTTCATATTTAGTTACAGGGGAACTAGAAGCTCATCATGCAATGAAAGTGAACTAAAGTTCAAGCGAATTTCAATGAATTTTCATTCAACCAAAAATTAAGAATATAATTGAGTGTGTTTGTAACTAAATGGAGCGCCTATTTGTTCACATTTTATCTCTTCTTCCTCATTGTATTCAAGAATAACTCGAAAATACACACACATACATATACCTCGTTCGTACTTTCGATGCCAGTGTTCCATGGCCGAATGTACAGACTTTGAAATAAATGATGGCGCAACTCTTGATGATGGAAAGTTAAAGAGTTTTGAAGAGCGATTCACACCAGTACGTTGTTACATGTTCTGACTTGTTTGAGTATAAAGCGGACGACGTAAGCCTCTCTTCATGCAGTATTTTAATCGTTCGCTTCAGTGGAGCAGTCGGTTAGATGCTATTTTTCCGACGTCGCGGGCCCATGTGCGATTCTCGTCAGGTAGTTTTTTTATTTATTATTTAATAACGCCGTTAATTTTCATAATGCCTACATGTTACCAGGCTTCGTTATATAAATAAATTTGTATATAGAAATATTCCCGGTCGGGACAGGCTCCTGGGTGAGATTTTTTCGGGGTTTTTCCTCACCTGTAAGATAAATGTCAGGAAGCTTACGGCCCAACGGTCACCGAAAATCATCCGGCCATCATCATCATAATTGTATTATTCAAGTAAGAACTGAAGTACTGCATCGCTTCATACAGACAATATCTAGGAGAGATGGTTGTGGTCTAGTGGAGGGAGCTTCTGTTTCCCGTGCATGAGGTCCCGTGTTCGATCCTGCTGTCATGTTTTTTCTCTCTCTCGTCCATATTTTAATTAATTTTCTTTCTTTTGTTTAATTTATTTTGCTTTGTTTTATTTTCAGTATTTACCGCACTATTTATTTACACGAAATTGTTTTCCATTGCACGACACACAACGAAATAGAACGGATTTAGTTTCTCAAATAGTTGTATACTTGTGAACCATATAGCTGATCTCTGATCATGCGCAGTGGCTTCGTTCTGAGACTTGAGAATTATCTGTGCGCCATCAATTATTTCAAAGGCTGTACATAAGCTCTTACATACTTCCCTAACTTGAGCTAATAATTTTCCAGCAATTCCCTTACAATTCACCTCCCTCAAATCATGTTAATGTTGTTCTCCACCTCAATACTGACCTGCGTACTGAGTGAATTCCATCTGGTTTCCATGACCCTCTATCACTCCCTATTCGTGCCACATACTCTGCCTATCGCAGTATAAGAGACTTCATTGTTCGCTCTTCCTTTGCTCCAAACATTTTCCTAAGTAGTCTACATATTTCCATTGGAAATTTTTTAATTAGAGTTACTGTATTAAATCCATCAACATAGATTACGTACAAAAAATCTTATAAACGAATTAGTTTTTATTAACAAATTTTAATTCATTCGTTTTGAGAATTTTCTTCCTCATTGAGGGTTTTCTCCAATCAATCTTAATATTTAACATGAATTTAAAAAATACATAAATGACTACGGACTTATAAACTACCAGTTTGCAACAAACATTCACAATTTTTCGTTAATTAAATTTCTCCATAGTTCTCTGTCCTCTGTGTCTTCATCTGTTACACCAAATTTCCTCATTGAATTTTTAATGTTATTCTTCTAAGCTGTTCTTGGTCTTCCTTTCCTGCTCCTTTTTTAAATTTTCTACCATAGACAGCCTTGGGTAGTCTTCCATCCTGCATTAACATATTTTCACAATTAGTAATTTGAAATTCATGTAAGCGTAAGATACTATAGCAGTACATTTAAGATAATGGTTTAATTTGCAACCAGTTTACCCATTTAAACAAAATATTATATATTCTCTACTGATATTTATCAATGTACTCGTATTCAATTTTGAATTTTCCCAATTGCACCAATATTTGCATTCGAGCATAAGAGTAGTTATTAAACCTAAAAAAAAGTTTGTAGAATAAGTTTGTATCCGTTTTTAAGATAATACCGTATTTCAACCATGAAAATAACTTCAATATGGAATTGAAAAAAATCCAAAACATTGACATTTTGTAAAACGTCTCGTGTTTTAAGAGGAAAATATCCATAAATATCTTCCCCTTTTAATATCTAATCTCATTAAATTTCGTATACTAAAATCATCATCATCATCATAGTACATTCACGAATTTAGGCCATTTGTTGACCTGTTTCGGCCTAAGAGAAACACCATCCAAAAGTCTTTTGAGTGGACGTCCTGGTCTTCTTCTTCCTGCAGGTTGATATCCTAATATTTGTTTGGGTATTCTGTGATCTTCCATTCGATGAACATGTTGTATCCATCTTGACTTACAATCAGAAATTTTGTTTTCTAAAGATTCCATGTGTAATTCTTCTAAGATGTCTTCATTTTTTTGTGATCTAGTAGTGTGTATCCTGCAGTCCTCCGAAGATATCTCATTTCAGCAGATCTAAGTCTCTGTATATCCTTCTGTTTCAACGTCCATACTTCGTTACCATACAAAAGAGTTGGAAGAGCCAAATCTTGAATGCTTTTGGACTAACTGTGGCTTGAAGAATTTATTAACCCTAAAATTCTTAAAAATTCAGATATTTTTGCATTTACATCCTTTTCCTCTTCATATGAGATATTGCATCCTAGATATGTAAAATTATTCACCTGCTCCAAAATTTTATTGTCCAGTACAATTTTACGTCTGACAGGATCTACACCTTGAAATGCCATAATTTCTGTTTTTTCTGTAGACATCTTCAAACCATATTCTTCTGTAATTTTGTTAAGTTCATACAGACCTTTCTGTAGATTATCTTCGGAATTTGCTATTATTAAACTAAAATATGAGTATTATTATAACTTATTCAAGATTTTTAGTGTGTTAAAAATTACAAATATAACTGCATGAAAAATACTTTTAACATTGTTTTTTTTTTCTCAAAGGTAAGACATTTATGTAGGGATTTTACGGCTACACTCTCATAAAAGGTGTTTGTTTTATGTTACTTTAAATTATGTTTAATAAATTATTTCTTAACAAAACTCATTAACTCTCCTATCAAATATATTAATACTAAATCACAAAGACAATACAAAACTTTTAATTTAAAATACATGAAGCGTAACACATAATATACTCAGATTTCCCTCTGGCCTCTTGGAAATCATATTAAAAGAATGTATAATGGGTATTAAGTTGATCTCAGCCGTAATATTTCAAGACCCATTCTGTTCATCAAGGAGAAAAAATGGCGGGAAGAAGAGATGCTCCAAAATTAATAAGGAAAGTTTAGTTTGTTATGAGCCCACGTCATGTTTTATAAGAAAGTTAAATTGGCTCTTTACATAAAGCTGTGGACACTGGTGATCACCAGCACACTTTCTTTTATGCACCAATACTTTATACAGGAGTAAAAGTTGTCGGTTTAGAAGCAGACGAATACAGCCTAAGACATTTCGCTGATGACGCCTTTCAACTAAAGTTTCAAATTCCCAATTTTCATGCAAGAACATGGAACTTGGCGTCTTGTGAGTGGCAAGGCTTTAAAACTTCAACAGCCAGTTTTAACTTAACGTAAGATATAAAACAAGAAGCTAATTTGTTTGCTCGTCAAAGCTTATAACATAGACAAATGTCGCATGTGTTTATATATTCCCAATAATATTCCAACCAATCTGTATACAAATAGAGCGAATTTGAGTAACCAAGTTAATAATAATAATAATAATAATAATAATAATAATAATAATAATAACAGTAATAATAATAATAATAATAATAATAATATATTATTAGGAATATTCCTTCAATCCAAAGTGATTTGTTGCCAGAGATTACTGTCTAGAGCATCTTCTTCCACCAAATCTCTAGCTTCCTTACTTCTTCTCACTCGATCCATCTAACGTTCTCTAGTTCTTTCAGTTCTTCCATTAGCTTTCCAATTAAGGATCTTCCTTGGTATTCTCTCTTCTTCCATTCTTATGAGGTATCCATACCATTTCAAACTTTTTGTTCTATTTTTTCTATTTTTTCAACTTGCATAATTTCCCTTATTGTGTTGTTTCTGACCTTATCCCTTTTTGAAAGTCTTGTCGATCGCCCTTCCAAAAATGTCCATTTATTAACTACTGCTGACAGCTTGTTGGATTGTAATAATAATAAATAATAATACTACTCATACTAATACTAGTAGTACTTACATAGTAATAGTAATAATCAATACTAATAATAATAGTTAAGTCTCATATACTGCGATCTGAAGGACATATTGCACGAATGGGGAATGTAAGAGGAGCATGGAAGCTTCTTGTAGGAAAACCAGAAGGAAAATGTTCAGTTGTATACTAAGAACGAGGTGGGAGAGTTACATTAACAATATTTTGAAGGAAATAAATTATACAGGGGATGATTTGAAAACATTAGCTCAGGATAGGATTTGTTGAGACATTATGTTCGCGCAGCCATCTACTTATGGGTTCAATAGTGCCAGTTAGTTACTTACGTCATCCATCCATAGTAATTCTGCTCGAGGGCAGGTCGTTTACTGCAATCATAGCATTTCCATGCTATGCTTTGCAGCTTTACTAGGGAATTACATATGTGGTAGCTTCCCGTTGCTTTCCACACCGGTGAAGGATGATGATGAGAATGATAATGATAAGGATGATGATGATGATGATGGCTGGATGATTTTCGGCGATCTTTGGGCCCTACGCTTCCTGATATTTGTCTTACAGATGAGGAAAAACCCCGAAGAAACCTCACTCAGGAGCCTGTCGCGACCGGGAATCTAACCCGGGCCCGCTGCGTGACAAGGCAGCACGCTACCTTGAGACCAGAGCGGTGGACCGTTACTTAATGGTGATAATAATAATAATAATAATAATAATAATAATAATAATAATAATAATAATAAATCTTATATATAAAAATTAATGTTTGTTTGTTTGTTTGTTTGTTCGTACTTTATGCGCGGCCATACCGTGGATCCGACTGTGATGGGGTTTTTTGCAAAATGTTCAGGAGATTCCCGGGATGAACATAGGCTATAAGGGAGTTGTGATACTCAACTCCTCCACTCTTAAAAACCGCCCTTTGTAGTGGAAAACGTGAAAAAAGTAGCTCTTTGGACCCTTAAATGGCTTACCCTGCCTAAACCATAAGAAATACACAAAATTAATGTACACAGAATTGAATATCTCAAAAAGCTCTACAAAAAAGTCCGCGACAGCGGATAACCCACAAAAACCATTTTTGTCTTTCATTGATACCAAGAGTCCCTTATCTCTTATGGATAACTCACAATAACCATTTTTGTCTTTCATTGATACCAAGAGTGTCGCGCCGTAGCCGAGAGGTTAAGGCAAGAAGTCTTGGCGTAGAACTACGGGACTTACGCTGGTTCGAGCTCTACGGGGGAGGAAATTTTTCTCATGGATTGTCGGCCAGTATGGGACCGGTGCACAGTGGGTCAGAAATGAAATCTAGCTGTAAAAAAAAAAGTCTCACTCTCATCAATTTATCTTTTTTTTTTACTCTAATATAATTGTTATATGACGATTCTTAACTTATCTGCAAAGGAGGGTACAATTCTAATGTTCATGACTATGTGACGTCATCATTCACACTCCTTGAGCCACAACAGAAGGTTGTAAGAGGTTTTCTTGCGAACTTATTTAATAATATCTAATTATGTCCTAATTGCTGAATTTTATGGTAAAAAAGTAACATTTTTATCGTCCGCTCATGACATGAGAATTGAACGTTCGGGCAGGAAAACGTCTGCCGAGTACGCTAGTAGGCTATAAAATGATTTTTCTTCACAAAAGCCATTTAATTTAACTCTCTCGCCGAAAATGGAACTGAAATACTCACACAATGGTGTTTCGATTTTTTTTTAAATGTACGTGCCTCAGACGACAACCGAACGTTTAAGCTAGAAAAGACGTAATCATCTTTTCGCTCTAGGGATTGAGCTAGAGTTTCCCTGCTCTGGTAGGGGGAGTAACAGACACGTAAGTGAAGATACAGGCGGTTCATTGAACTGCGTAGGAGGGGGCCTAATGCTGCTATAAAAATTGAATTATTATTATTATTATTATTATTAAAATCATTATTTTTATTTTATTTATTTTATTTATTTATTTAGCAGGTTTCACAAAGATTACGAGTATTTTGGAATAAAGTTCTTAGGAAAATGTTTGGGCCAAAAAAGAGATAGACAGGTGAATGGAGAAAACTACATAATAGTAAGTTACATGATATATACAGGGTGTATCAAAAAGGATGGCGCAAACTTACATGATTGAAAGTACACGATAATAGAACAACAATGTCTCAGTAAACATGGGTCCGCAAACGAGCCGTTTGCGAGATAATTACGAATGTATAGTTACAAGCTGCCACTGACGTCATTGTTTGTAACAAATACGGCAAAAGATGGATAGGTCGAAGCGGATCTGTACCTTGGCCTCCAAGATCACCTGATCTAAATATTTTGGATTTTTGTGTCTGGGGTCACCTCAAAAGCGAAGTGTACAGCACACCCGTTAATACGGTTCAAGAACTGGAGCAGAGAGTTGAACATGCGTGTCAAGAATTCAAAAATGATCCAGAGGTTTTCGAAAGTATTCGACATTCATTGCAGAGACGAGCACAGTATTGCATCCAGATGCAAGGAAGACACTTCGAACACCTCCTTTAACAGGTAACCCATAAGTGAAATGTGAACTAAATGAGATGAAAAATTAGTAGTAAAGTCTAAATTCAAATTAATTTGTACTAACTAGGACGATGTTTACAATGAAGTCAGTGGTGGCTTGTAACCATACATTTGTAATTACCTCGCAAACGGCTCGTTTGTGGACCCATGTTTACTGGGACATTGTTGCTTCTATTATCGTGTACTTTCAACCATGTAAGTGTGCGCCATCCTTTTTTATACACTCTGTATATATATGAATCCAGATATAATAAGAACAGTTAAATATCGTAGACTCCGACGGGCAGGATTTTTTTATTATTTATATTATAGATGTGACGTATGGGGGATGAAAGAGATGCATGTAAGCTTTTTGTAGGAAAACCAAAGGGAAAAGTAGACTAAGAATGAGTTGGGAGAATAACATTATCCATGATTTGAGGGAAGTAGATTATACAAGAGATGATTGGAAAACATTATCTCAGGATAGGGATGTGTGGAGAGATTATGTCCGCGTGGCCATGAACCTATGGTTTCGATAGAGCCAGTGAGTTAGTTAGCAGGTTTCAGAATGATTCACAACATCTTCCTGCGCCCAATGTATTCTATTGTCATTCTCTTCCACATCTCTCTGTCATTCCAATCTCCTTCGTTCTATCCTTTTCCTCTCATGCTGTTCGAAACACCATCAATCCACGTTGATTTTTGGCCGTCCTCCTCTTCTATGAAGAGGCACCCAATCTAGTAATATTTTTTCTTCTTCTTCTTCTTCTTCTTCTTCTTCATCATCATCATCATCTGCATTCATGGATTAGGTCTGTTGACCCGTTCTGACTTCAGCCCCATCTCTTTCTAGGTCTGCCCACATCTCGGGTGCCTTTAGGTTTCTATTTTGTTATTTGTTTAGGATATCTATCTTCATTTATTCTATTTATGTGCTGCTTCCATTTTTGTCTATATGTATCTATTTTATCAGTTATTGCAAATATTTCAAGTTCCTGTCTTATTTCTGTGTTCTTGATTCTATCTTCCTTAGTGCATCCTTTAACAGATCTCAAAAATTTCATTTCTGCCGCCGCGCCGTTATCCTACTTAGATCTTGTTTTTTATGTCTCGAGGCTTCAGAACCATAGAGCAGTACCGGTACTGCCAACGTTTTGTAAAATCTCAATTGGGTCTCTATTGTTGTTTTGTTATTTAGTGATCGTTTTATCGTACCACGTATTCCCTGGAATTTTGATATCTTATTATTTATATCATTATCATAATTAAATGAAATGTCACATCCTAGATAATTGAGATGTTTCACCAGTTCTATGATTTTGTTACCTATTAATATTTTGGATCTGATTTGATTTTTCCCTTGGAATGCCATTACCTTAGTTTTTTCTATGGATATTTTGAGATTATATTGTTCACATATATTGTATAGTTTAAAAATATCCCTATGAAGTTCGTCTTCCGTATTTGCTATTATTACTTGGTCATCAGCGTATAATAATGTTTTCAAATAGTGTGTTTTATCTAATTTTATTCCTTTATTTGTTTCTTCGTTCCATGTTTTATTATATCTTTGATGTATAGGTTAAACAAAAACGGGAGAGATACTGCATCCTTGTTTCTTCTTCTTCTTTTTATTATTATTATTATTATTATTATTATTATTATTATGTTATATTATTATTATTATGTTAAATTGTCTTATAACGTTATATTAAAAATTTATATTTAGAGTGTATTATAGACCTGCATATATTTTGCCGTAGCGTAGTGGTTAAGGCACTACGCTATAAGCTGGTAGGTCGAGGGTTCAAGTCCCGCTGGGGTCAGGATTTTTAAACTGACCCAAACCTTCTGGCGGAACTATGGCCCTCGGGTCGACTCGGCCTCTAACTGAAATGAGTACCCGACACTTGTTCTGGGGTAAATGCGGCCGTCACGCAGAGCTGACAACCCGGCTGACATCAAAATGCCGATTGTCCAGAAAAAGTGGGGGCCTTAACCTCCTACTACCCAAGAGCCTCCCGAGGCCTGTAGTGGGATTACATTACTTTAATGACTAACACGCTATCGCTATTGAACCGGACGTTCAAAGTCACACGCAATTAAGCTCTCCATGTATTTATATCCTGTTCTATTATTTCCTGTACAATTAAACCCCCGTCGGCCGCGGTGGAATAGTGGTTATGCTCCTTGCTGTAGTCCCGAGGGTCGCGGGTTCAAACTCAGCCGGGGTCGGTGGATTTTTAGGACGGAAAAATCCAAGGAGCAAGTCCTCCGGGAGGGACTTTAAGCCGTGGGCTCCGAGTCTGAAAATTTTCAGGCTCGTAAAAAATCCTTAAGCATGAATGAAAAGGTCTCTAAGCAAAATTTACCGAATTTTCCCGTCCTAGTACTACCTTAGTTTCCTAGATGTCAGTACGAGGCGGAACGCTGACCACGGACCACTCAAAATGACATATTCTTGTTTTCCTTCCATGTTAACTGTTTTCTTCTTTTTGGTCGGTTGCCATTGATATAGTTGCTTCGACCATCGTTCATCTTCCATTCTTAAAACATGACCTAACCAATTTAATTCCTTCTCCTCAATTATTTCAATTATGCTTTCCATTATGTTTCTAATTTCCTTAATTGTGACATGTTCTAATTTTGACTTTCTGGCGCTTCTGCGTCAGAATAATAATTATTATTATTATTATTATTATAGTAATCATAATAATAAGAATCATGGATTTCCATGAACTGATCAAATGGAATGAGGATATTTATCATAGGAGAAACGAATATTTAATTATTTTTGTTGAATATTTTCTTAAACATTTTTCATTTGGTTACTTTTACAAACGAAGAATTAAGGTGGTCCTGTTGATTGAAATTTATTAATGAAAATATAATTTATGAAATTATTGAGTATTTTTGAACTTTATATTTGTATAAATAGAAATTAACATAAAAATATAAAGATTTAACTTTAATAATAGCTAACAAAAATAAATATAAAGGTAATGTAATATGTTATTAAATATTAAACACTTCGCAGTACTTTCTTGTTCTGTAATAAAGTATGTTGCTCCAATGAAGTGTGAGTGTTGATAATGTACTGATTATGATCTAAGGACTCGAATCAGTACACGAACCCACATCGTGCTGTCAAGGGAGGGAATGTGCATACAGGGAGTTTTAGAATAAGTATTACAGACTTCTAGGAGTTTTAGTGGGGACTTAATACATACAGATTTGATAAGGAACCCATGTCCGAAAATGTACAATTTCGATGTAAATTAGGTTTGAAGATCGAAATACAATGGGCTGATATATTGTGTCTTGTGTTTCAAAATAAGTATCGCAGACTTGTGGGGGTTGTACTACACCTGTCGAGTCGGAGGAAGATCATCTTGTACGAAATGTGCGGCAGCAGAAATTATTGAGCACACACCAGATCTTGGGGGGCGTGTGTATGAAACATGCGTCGCAGGTACGCTTTGTGCAACGAACAACAGGATCGCCACGTAGAACCACACTTGTAGTACAACCCCTACAGGTCTGCAGTACTTATTCTGAAACAAAAGACACGCGATCTCAGTCTATAGTGTTCGATCTTCAAACCTATTTTACATCGAAATGGTACGTTTTCGGAGATCGGTTCCTCATCAAACTTTATCTACTAAGTCCCCTCTATAACCCTTAGAAGTCTTTAATACTTATTCTGAAACATCCTGTATATGACAAATATTTCCTCTCAACTCCTTAGCCATGCGCTCTCTCAACTCACAACCACAGAGGAATCATTATCCGAATCGAGTAGCTTACCTGTCGATGATGGCTGTGCTACGGAGTATATAGTATAAAAATAGTATTCTTCCAGTTATATGGGTGCGAAGCATGATAACTCAAGCTTGAGCGATCGAGCAATTGCTGCGCAGAATAATTTAATCTTTAATCATCGACTAGCGGCAACATCTTTGTGGAGAACCGATTTACATGGCTCCCGTCTTGCTCCACACAGTCTCTATTGTATTAAGTGGATCTGCCAATTATTTCTGCAGATTTTTTTATTTATGTTATAGATGTGACATAAAATTCGTACGGAGTCTTCATTTCATTAAGGATATTACAGGCTAAAACCAACCATGCATCATAATAATGAATCATAACTTTATTGTATGGAATTCGATCAAAAATTGTACTGGATAACAAAATAATAGAACAAGTACCACATTTCCAATATTTAGGATGTGATATAACATATAGATAAAATAAAGATATAGAAAATAATGTAAATAAATTTCAGGCTATTTGTGGAACCATAAAAAGAACCTTAGGTCGGAAAACAAGGAAAGATACGAAACTTAAATTATATAAAACAATGGCTGTTCCTTTGTTGTTGTATGGAAGTGAAACTTGGATAATGAAATCAAGGGATAAAAGCAGAATATAGACTGCGGAAATGCTGTTTTTACGTAATGTGAAAGGATGCACAAGAGCGGATAGAATAAGGAATGATACGAGAAGAATTAAATATATATAAAATTGAAGATAAAATCAGCGAAAATAATAAGAAATGGACAGAACACTTAATGAGAATGAACAACGAAAGAATACCAAAAAGAACCTTCCTGTTTAATCCCAGAGGAACAAGAGATGTTGGCCGACCACGTAGAAGATGGACTCCACTTTTAACTTCGCCGGAACAGGCTGCATAGCCTAAACCTTGTAGTAGTAGTAGTAGAAGAAGAAGAACTTTATTGTTGGTACCGATGGATTAGCAGTCACTATGCTCGAACTTGGTTGCGTGATTCCAAGGTTCAAACAAACTCGGCTGGGGTCGAAGGAGTTTTAAGAGCGTAAAATATCCTCAATTTGGTTTCTTTCGGAAAACATTATAGCCTAGAGTCCCATGTCGCAAATTATTACAAAGGTAGAAGATCCTAAAATCTGAAATAAATCAATTATACAGCCAATGTTAGTGTTAAGTTACAATTGTGGATAACTGTGTAAGGTTTCAGGTTTTAAACCCGCTAATTCTGTTCTTGAATTGAATTATATTTATTTTCTGATCTATCCCCGTTGTTAGAAATCCAATCCGTACCATAAAATAGAGAGTGTATATGTTAGCTGGAATTTGTGATATGCCAGGACGCTGAACTATTGTTAGTGCTGCCCTGTCTCTCCTTGATTGCACTGGGAGTCAGCTATTCCCAGCGGACAAGACCGATGCAGATCATTCACATCCTGAACCCTAGTTTACACTACAACATCCGGTTCCTCAACAAACTTAACCAAATAAATGTATTGTGAATACATATTTTTAAGAATACGGGAGTTTCCCAATCAAATATAGATTCCTCTCTATATTCAATACCTATCACAAAATCTAACCAAAATTGTTTATGGAACCTTCACCATTAATTGAATGTTTCAACATACAAATATAATTAAACATACGTATGTTTTTGTTATTTTATTTTATTTTTTTGCATTTTTCAATATCGAACCTAAACTTGCTCAACTCACAAAAAATAAAAATAAAGCAATTCAAATTAATCATCATCATCATCCTGTCCAAAAAAATAAAAATAAAGCAATTCAAATTAATCATCATCCTCCTGTCCACCGCTGTGGTCTCGAGGTAGGGTGCTGCCTTACCACGCAGCGGGCCCGGGTTCGATTCCCGGTCGGGACAAGCTCCTGGATGAGGTTTTTCCGGGGTTTTTCTTCACTTATAAGACAAATGTCAGCTTAGGGCCCAACGTTCCCCAAAAATCGTCCGATCATCATCATCATTCTTATCATTATCATCATCACCATTCTTCACCGGTGTGGAAAGCAACGGGAAGCTACCACACCTATAATTCCCTAGTAGAGCTGCAAAGCATAACATGAAAATGCTATGATTGCAGTGAAAGACCTGCCCTTGGGCAGAATTACTATGGATGGATGGATCATCATCCTTGCAGGGATTAGGAAATCTTGCCTGATCCGTCTTCACACTGTTAAAACCATCTCTTCCTCGGACGTCCCACATCTCTTCTTTCTAGAGATAGTTATACGCTAGTGCTGGGATTCTTTCGTTATTCATACGATCCAGGTGCGTTCTCCAATTGTCTTTATAGTCGTCTAATTTCTCATTTAAGTAGTATATATTCAATTCATCTGTTATATCTTCATTTTTTATCACATCAGATTGTGTAGCAAGAAGGAACTTCATTACAGTCGATTAAATCTTACTTCTATCTCATTCCTGTATCACTACCGAACATTAATACCGGCACAGACATTACTTCTATCTCATTCCTGTATCACTACCGAACATTAATACCGGCACAGACATTACTTCTATCTCATTCCTGTATCACTACCGAACATTAATACCGGCACAGACATTACTTCTATCTCATTCCTGTATCACTACCGAACATTAATACCGGCACAGACATTACTTCTATCTCATTCCTGTATCACTACCGAACATTAATACCGGCACAGACATTACTTCTATCTCATTCCTGTATCACTACCGAACATTAATACCGGCACAGACATTACTTCTATCTCATTCCTGTATCACTACCGAACATTAATACCGGCACAGACATTACTTCTATCTCATTCCTGTATCACTACCGAACATTAATACCGGCACAGACATTACTTCTATCTCATTCCTGTATCACTACCGAACATTAATACCGGCACAGACATTACTTCTATCTCATTCCTGTATCACTACCGAACATTAATACCGGCACAGACATTACTTCTATCTCATTCCTGTATCACTACCGAACATTAATACCGGCACAGACATTACTTCTATCTCATTCCTGTATCACTACCGAACATTAATACCGGCACAGACATTACTTCTATCTCATTCCTGTATCACTACCGAACATTAATACCGGCACAGACATTACTTCTATCTCATTCCTGTATCACTACCGAACATTAATACCGGCACAGACATTACTTCTATCTCATTCCTGTATCACTACCGAACATTAATACCGGCACAGACATTATCTTATACAAGTTTAATTTTGTGTTTTCGAGTTTTATTGTGGAGAGTTCTATTTATTGTCCCACATACTGACTGAAATGTGCTCCATTTGGTTTCTAAGTCTCTGTCTGTCGTAGCTTATATTGCATTCAAGATAATCAAAATTATACTTGTTCCAATATTTTGTTTTCTATTATTATTTTCTAGCGCACGGGGTATTTTAAAATGAATATTCTACACCTATTTCTTTCCAAATTCACGTACACTCGGGGATATAAGTCATGGACCTTGTATGAATGTTTACTCACAATCACGGAAGAGACAGGTGAGGTACGTTATTTGCTTCCTCATCACTAGAGAGCGGCATTTCCCCCCCCCCACAATTCCAATGACAATTATACTACTAAAGCGATCGGGGATGGGGTTTAATACATGTCTGCATACCTATCGGGCGTTTCTTCTGTAATATAGAAAAATTAAGAAGCAATATAACGCAAATGATAAAATAAGATATATATATATATATATATATATATAATTAGGTTACATTGCATTGCTTACAATGTAATGAAACGTTTTAAGACAAAGATTGTCCAATCGCATGCACATATTTTTATCGTTTTGGGTTGCATTTCACTACACGTAAGATCAGGTACGCGCAATATCTACTACCGACGTACTCTATAATAACTCCACCTCTTTACTAAATGAAACGTTGTTTACTGTGTCTGCCTTTTTACATGATAGAACTCTCTTCCTACACCAGTAGGTATGCAGCTATGTTATACATCTAACCCATCCCCTCGCACGTGTTCTCATATAGTACATACCAATAAAATAAAGCCTTTGACATTGTGGCACAGATTCCGCTCTCTGCTCATCACTAAGCCTAGAGTCGTATTTCCTATGCAAGCTATAAATTATGTAACTTACAAATAAGACAAGTGCAACATAAAGCACAGTAACATAAATCGGACACTCACATATCGAGTCATATGTTATATTTAAAATAACGATAAATCAATGAAGCATTTACATGTTTAGAATGAATTCATAGAGAATAAGATCAGAGAACGAGTCATAGTTTTTGGCTACGACTGTTTTGTTTTGAATAACAATTAGTACATTTTAAGACATTAAACAGCGATTTAGTATGTTTTACATTTGTCCAGAGAAATTTGTTATCTTTTTGCATTAGCCGCTGAATGTAAACACAAGACAAGAACTGAAGTAGAGGGCACACATTTCAGAACTATGTCAAAAAAAATCAGATGTTAGACAATATTAAAATAAATGGTTTGTATGTGGGTACAAAAAGGAAAGCTGAGTTAAGGAAAGAGTGTAGAATGCTGAGTTTGCAGTGAACGACCCGCTATTGGGCAAAACACTACGTATATATGTAATATCTATAAACTACAATCTCACGAATCATTGATTTTTAGAAGCAATTTTAATAAATACATCAAAGGAATAAGGCAAGAATATTAAATTATCAAACTGTAACCAGAACGGAAGCTAGTTATGTCTTAGAAACTTATAAATAATGCGGTTGAAACGTTTCGAATACCTGACAAAATATTTGTCATGAATTCCATTGCTTGAAGCCCATCAGCCTAACAAATAATGTATTGTCACTGATGGAACTATTGGCGTAATTCGGTTACACGGAGAACAACAATATGACAGATGACATATCGATGTTGTTAATGTTGTTTTGTACTTTAAAACACTATAAATTCCAGAAGCAGATTGACAGTAAGCATTAATGCACTACATTTGGCATTCAATCAGTGCATTCGGTAATCAATGTCACTTGGTTCGTATTTTAGAAATGAAATTCACGCCTCCACACATATTCAAAATGATTAATAAGCCAAATGACTATTAAACTTGCTCTTTCAATTGGAAATTTCAAAGAAAGGATCCAGTTCTCTGAGAAAAATGAAGTTAGTATTACAATCCCCTGGGAAATATAAAAATGACAAAATTCTGATTTATAATGTAATAAAAATTAAACCGAGCTCACTGTTATTATATTTGTTCGTATATTACTTTCATATGACACAAACAAATGAATAATGTTACTTTTATTATTATGTCTGAAACCTTTGATAAGGTTTGTACTAAGGTTTGGCAACGGTGTTACCGAAGAGAAAGTACAACTCTTCTGGGACTAAGTGGTTGGCAAACGGCCCGAGTATAGCTTCGCCAGAGAACTCTGACTTGAACCGCCATTTTATTCTATTTGAACTCAATTTATCTCCATTTTACATCCAGGCTTTACTAACCTTTTTGAGCTTCGTATCCTTTGAAATCGAAAGGAAAATAAAGAAGTATAGCAACTCTTTAGTCTATAGAAGTAATATAGTCCTGATTTACAATCCATATAATTACAATTTTACCCATACCAATAGTGTTGACATATTAATTAATGACAACCTCGATGTGGGGTTCGTGATGGACGAATCGGAGCCAGGATAAGCTCTCTCTGTATTTTCCATGTTTTCTCCTACCAAAATTTAATTCCATAACTTTTCGACAACCCGCGTCGTCCATGTGGTCTCATTTCATTTCATCTGCCCCTATGATGGTGCCGGCTTTCTTATATATCTAAAATCTTCAATAATTGGGGCTTGATTTCATCTCATCCTTCGATCTGCCATTACACTGAACTCAAGTAGGGAATTTACTTTTTACTTTACCACAAAGTGCTATATTGTACACGATTGTAATGTTTTATGTAAACTGCGAAGAGAAAAAAAAAATTATTCGCGGGGGATATGTTCCGCAAATATGCCGCGAATACAGAAACCGCGAATATGGAATGGTAATTAGTATGGATATAAATAAATGTTATGAAAATAAAAATTATCAAAATAAAATCAATTAATGAGAGATTTTGAACAATTTCTATTAATTATTACTGTCAGGTTTAGGAGGACTTAAAGAACAGTCATTTTCCGTGTTTTGCAGCTTTTAAAAGGTTTTTCAATTAAGATCGATATTCAGCTTGAATTGAGCGATATAATTCCTTGTTTTCTCTTCGGATTTCTTGATTCATTAACACTGAAACAGCGTGATATAGAGCAAACGACTCGCCAACGCGCATTTATATTTTTACTTTAAGCGGCAACACTATTTTTTTCGGTACTAATTTTTCTTTCCTTTTACTGGACATTGTAAACTGGGAACGAAGCACAGGAGACACGTGTTATTCATTCAAAATTATTGCAACGAATGACAAGTTGAAACAATAATATACGGATCATGGCAATCAATGGAGGCATTTATCAAAGTAGATATCGGCACGTGAAATGCTACAACAGCTTTTAACAATTAACTTTAGTGTTAGTGACAACAAGGTTTGTATTATTTTGATATTTATTTGGCTGTTTGGTTTGAATCACTACAGTATTTGTAAAAGCCGCCTTGGAACCTGACTGCAGTAAAAAAAGAAAACTGCTGATTGTTAATAAAGGATACTAATCCTTCTAATATACCGACTGGATCCGCGAATACAGGAATTTTTAGCCGCGAATACAGGAACTGTGTCGTAATTTTCTAACCCGCGAATAAGCAGCTTTTACTGTATTCATTTTATGCTAGATAACATTAGTAAACAAGAAATAGAAATAAACCAGGGAGTAAGACAAGGGTGTCCGTTGTCACCCGTATTGTTTAATTTATACTTGGACCATGTCATAAATGAATGGCAAGAACAAATTAATATAAATAGTGTATTGACAAGTCTGCTTTTTGCAGACGATCACGTAATAATAACAGCATCAGAAAATGCTTTACAACAATTCCTTTATACTTTAAATAATATCTTTCTAAAATACAATTTAAGAATATCTACATCTAAAACAAAAATATTAGCTCTGAGAGGAAAATGTGCAATAATAACAAACATAGTGACAAACAATGTAATTATAGACCAAGTTCAGAATTTTAATTATTTGGGATGTCATTTAGGTAATGACAGAAATTTAGATAAAGGCACTAAAATACAGCGATTCAATTATCTATGTGGCACAATTAAACACACTTTATTGAATAAAACTAGAAAAGATACTATTTTAAAATTTTACAAAATATTGGCAGTTCCATCTCTTATCTATGGATGTGAAACCTGGACATTAACAAAGGCAGATAGTAAACAAATAGAGGCTGCAGAAATTAAGATGTTGAGAGCAATAGCAGGATACCAAAGGGCCGATAAAAAGAAAAACGAAGATATAAGAACAGAACTTAATATATTTAATCTCTGTGAAAGAACAAAGTACTCTCAAAATGCTTACCTTCAGCACGTATTACGAATAATGAACAGCGCGTACCAAGAAGAATGTATAATTATAAACCAAAAGGGAGAACATTGTTGGGAAGACCATTGAAGAGATGGAAGGACCAATTCGACCTATAATGAGATCGGAACAGGCCATTGGGCTTAATCCTTGTTGTTGATGATGATGATTTTATGCTACTTTCTCGGTGATCGCTGCTTAAATGTACTCCACACGATTCCCTTTTACTCGGACTCACTTTTTGAAGTTTTCTAGGAGTGCAGCTTCAGTTTATAAGAGATTATCTTCATTATGTACACTGTTAGAGCACAGAGATAAGTGTTTTTATGTATAAAATATACGCCTTTTGCAAATACGAACCCACTTCCTTTCAGGGCAGTATAGAGTTCGATGCTAAATTTCCGAATACTTGGAGTGACTTAGCCTCTAATAGAAATGAGTACCAGACGCTTGTCTGGGAATAAGGACGACTGTCACGCAGGGCAGACATCTCCTGCCGATTGCCTATAAAGGTGGGAGCCCTAAACTCCTACATTTCCGAGGGCTTCTTTAGGCTTGTAGTAGGATAATTTTACCTTTGCCTTTCGTCACTGTGAGAGAGATGAATTTGGAATTTTTTTACGTGGTCGGGTTACCAGCCCAGACGCACAACCACATTTCCTAGTGAATCGGGGATTTATTTCGGATTTTCCTTCCCCTAGACGGGTTGCTAACCAAAGCTTTGGTTTAGACATGTAGAAAGAATGGACAATATTATCAAAATCAACGTTTAACTACAAGCCAAGAGGTTCAAGGAATGTAGGAAGGCCAGTGAAAAGATCGACAGAACAACTGTGAGGCGGAACAAACATATTGCCTAGCCCGTGAAGTGAAGAAAAAGAAGCCTTCCGCCTTCGAGGCCGGCTACACGGAAATTATCAAGTAATTTCTCCTTTGCATTAATTCCTTGTATCTCAGATTGCGTTGCATATTTTGAAACTTTCTCCTAAATTTGTTTTGCTTTATAAAATTTCCTAAGGTATTTAATTACGATCTTCAGTATGATATTAATTTAATCTATATTCTTTCCTTTATTTTATATTTCCTTTGAATTATTATTTATATTTTTATGTGCTAGAATTTATTTTGTATCTTGAAACCGGCTTCTAAATTTATATATTTGGTTTTTTCTCTCCCTTTAACTAAAAGTTTGTATACATCCTACCTGTAGGCTATTATTTCTAAAACTGAAATGCACCCGAGCATAATCACATGCTCTTTCGGGTATCAAGACTGTATATAACATTTATTTGTGAATAAAATGTAGTCTTATTCTTTAAAAAATTGAATCCAAAGTGTCACGCAGTAAGTAAAAACGACCTAGAGACCGAATACTTTCAAGAAAGGCTCAATTTTATTGTAACTGGTGAAATTATAAAACGTTGACCACAAAACTGGCTAACAAATTAGCTCATGAGACTGGCATCTCTGTTCCTCCTGTACCTGGTGGGAGTAGTTTTCAACTGTATTTTACGGTCACAACCCTGATATACTGTTTCTGAAAGGGATGTTATATCATGGGTCCCGGCGCGTGAAAGAACTTCGAGTCAGAAATAAGATACCTCTAAACAAGATTTTCCGCTCTCTCACGCCAAACTTTGAATCGAGACTTTTAAAGGCCTAAAATGTTAAAGAGCGTCGTTAAATAAAAATACAACATATCCAATTCAGACACTCGCGGCACAGTCCATCCCTACTTCCTGCTTATCATATCAGAAAATCGAAAAACAAAACTATTAATAATGCTATGTAACATCTTAACTATGTTACATTATACAGTGACCATTTTCATAAATCGAAATCATCTGAATGAGTAAAGATCTCGTTCAGCTATATTTAAAAATGCGGGTAAAGAAATTCAAAGAAAATGGAACAATTTCTATAAAATGTTTTCATCTTTTTAGAAACAATTGTGTACGTTTGATATAACCCTTTCAAAATTATTTCGGAAGCTCATAGAGCATGGACGTGTACTTTTAAGTCAATTTGCGTTGGCTGTACATTATACTACCTGAGAGTGTCACGTTTGTTTAAACGGTTGTTTGTTGTACAAAAAGTTAAAATACTAAAATTTGTACCTGAAATATCAGTCATATTCAACAAATTAAAATTCACTAAAATGGTGAAGGTATTTCAGAACTTTTTGTTCCATCTTCAGCAGCTGAGTAAGTAATACCTATTTATTAAAGTAGAGAAGGTCTTCTTTCAGAACTTACCTACCCAACAGCTGAAGATGGAACAAGAAGTTCTGAAAGGCCTTCACTATTTTAACGAATTTTAACTTTTTGAGAAGACATATTTTAGATACAAATTTCAATATTTTAATTTTTTACATTACAACCACAAAGGTGGTTCAGATTGAATTTTAGAAGTATTGGCTGTCTGTTGGTTCCAGAAAATATTATTTACTTAAAATAATTTGTCTCTCCTAATGAGATCAGTTTATCTTCTTATAAATCATCATCCTCATCATCATAGTACATTCACGAATTTAGGCCATTTGTTGACCTGTTTCGGCCTCAAGGGAAACACCATCCAGAAGTCTTTTGAGTGGACGTCCTGGTTTTCTTCTTCCTGCAGGTTGATATCTTAACTTTTGTTGGGTATCCTGTGATCTTCCATTCGATGAACATGTTGCATTCATCTTGACTTATAATCAGAAATTTTGTTTTCTAAAGGTTCCATGTGTAATTCTTCTAAGGTGTAGTAACGTGTATATAACCTCTCCTACTCAATACTCATCCTCACCTTCTCGTGGTACAACCCGTTTTCACAAATGAGGCTCTGACGACCGAGGTACGGTGGTATAACCGTTCTATCGGGTACTGAGTAAATGCGGTATCCTAATATCTGTCCAGAGACTAAAAGGTAGCAGCCCTACCACTGGACTACTTAGCGTCGGGTCAGTAACCCATCCTAAGGAACTTCAACACTACTTTCAAGTCTCGACACGAAAAAATCCAGAAGGAATTTCACGAATTTTATAATTTTTAACATGTTATTTCAAATTGCTATTCTTATGTGAGGACAGAAAACTAGAATATTCAAATTTACAGCAGAATAACGTGATGTGGAAAGAATAATGTTGTATTATACAGTATAATATATATTTGAATTAGTTGGAATTGCATATTTTGGACAGCTATATTGACTGTAGAAGTTTTATTCATACAGAAGCAATAAAAATATTTAAAGGTTGAAACCAATATCGATTCTGAAAGCGGCAGATGTTACGCAGGATAATGGTATTCCAGAAAGGTCCTCAGAAACAGATGCAGAAAAGCGATGTGATTTCATCTCTTCTTTGTTATTGCAGGCACGTCAAATAAAGGTGATGAGTAGGCTAAGCGAAATTATATTTCCACAGAGAAGTAGGTCAATGATTGGATTCTTGTTTTTATTCTTTGCTTAATATTTATTCCATATTTGAGAGCTTTCAACATGTATCGCATGGCATCCTTTGCATGTATACCAGCAGTCTCTCTCAAATCTCTCTATCTCTCTCTCTCTCTCTGTCTATATATATATATATATATATATATATATATATATATATGCATAAAAAGAAAAATATAGTCCTGATCCGGGATTTAAACCCGAGACCTCTAACTTTATACGTTAGTGTGCTACTAACTGCACCACCCATGTTTTTGGCACAAACATTTATTTTTCTTCCTGATATGTAATTCTCTCTCTCTCTCTCTCTCTCTCTCTATATATATATATATATATATATATATATATATATATATCCATCCATCCATCCATCCATAATAACTCTGCCCGAGGGCAGGTCTTTTCATGCAATCATAACATTTTCATGCTATGCTTGCAGCTTTACTAGGGAAATGCAGAGGTGTGGTAGCTTCCTGTTGCTTTCCACACAGGTGATGGGTGATGATGATAAGATGAATATGAATGATGATGATAAGATGGCCATATGATTTCGGGAACCATTTGGGCCTTAAAGGTTTCCTGACATTTGTCTTACAGGTGAGGAAAAACCCCGATAAAAACCTCACCCATAAAAACTGTCCCGACCGGGGATCGAACCCTGGCCCGCTGCGTGACAAGGCAGCACGCAACCTCGAGACCACAGTATTGTCATGCTCATACATGAGGTAGGCCTCAGGTTACTTTCTTCTTAAATAACATATAGACATTCACTCTAAATAATTTATAAACTCATTTTATATAACGTCACAAAATTTCAGTGATTCTTTTTTTATTTCAGTGATTCTTTTTGTACAAATTGCCGCCAATATATTTTATGGATTTCAATTTGATTATCAACAATAATCTAACAAGTGTTTGAGTTGTTCTGAAAAAATCCGAGTTCAGGCAATAATTTTTTTTTTCATGACTTATATATATATATATATATATATATATACACATATATATACACATACTAGCTAATACCCGGCGTACGCTGCTACGGCTAAATAAATCATACTGCGTTTTTACCTTTAGTTGAATAAGTAAAAGGAAATATATATATATATATAAATTTATATCATAATTATTTTTATATACCCCGTGCTATTTACCCGGCGTTGGCCGGAAATCTACGTAGTCCGATGTACTTGGTATAAATGAGATGAGAGACTAAATTCGTTATTTTGAGTTATTCGTAAAAGAATACCCGCCGTGAGCTGCTGAACTTTACCGGGAATCTACTTGTCCCGATCTTCTTGGCATCAATGAAAGACAAAAAATGTTTATTATGAGTTATCCGTAAAAGATAAACGTATGCTGTCACGGACTTTTGTGTAGAGTTTTTGAGATATTCAATGCTGTGTACATCGATTTGGTTTATTTATTATGGTTTAGGCAGAGTAAACCAATTAAGGTACAAAATACTTCTATTTACATATTTTTCACTACAAAGGGTGATTTTTAAGGGTCTGAGCATTAAAACTCTCTTATAGCCTATAACGTTCCCGGGAAAATCATATACATTTTGCAAAAATCTCCATCACAATCGGATAAATGGTATGGCAGCGCACGTTTGCTCGGGAATTTACTCATCCCGATCTTTTTGACATCAATAAAAGACAAAAATGGCTAATGTGAATTATCTGTTATAGAAGCCGTAAGGTTGCATTGCGAGTGGTGTACCACTTCCTCTTATGTCGGAGAATTGTGTATTAGGAAAGGGAAATTATGTTTGCACTTTTAGCCTGTATACCGAAGACGTTATCACACTAAAGTATAAAGTTAGAGGTCTCGGGTTCAAATCCCGATTGAGGCGTATAATTTTATTTTCATGTATAATATATATATATATATATATATATATATATATATATATATATATTTGAACTTGGAAGCCTATAAAATATCTTCTTCTTCTTCACTTCCTGGTTTAGGCAAGAGTTACCTGTTCCGGCTAGGGTATATAATATTTTACATTTACAAAATGTTGTACGGTCATTTAGGCCTAGCTCACGATTAAGCAAAGACTCGAATGCTCGCCTCTTGACAAATTTTCATCATCAGGAGATACAAATAACACTGAGCAACAAAATATAAACTTCCTTTTTGTCTCAGAAAGAAAAATATGTGATTCTGATAGTATTTTTTCTCTTGAATTCAAATATGATATCGGATTTTCTCCATCACGGAAGGTTTCCGAGAGACAGGAATTTATAATTTCAAACACTTTAATATTTTCTACATTTATAACTACAAAATATTCGAACATTCGCACTCACCTAGAAAGTAAGAAATGATGACTTTCTGCTATATTTCGCCTGTGGAGCATCCCTCTTGATGGTACAACAATAATCGTATTAGGATTCCATTTGCCTTGATATCTCTTTTCCATAGCTGTAACCATTCGAGTTAGTTAATTTTTATTTTACAATGGACAAATGGGCGAAAAAAAGTTTATTAAAAAATTATTATTTAAATCCATTAATTGAAATTGAAATAAAAGAAAAACTGTGGGTGTTGGAGAAATTCCGAATACATATTTGAAACCACGATAAAAAGTTGCATAAAGTACATGAGACAACAATCATGTTGACCAGTGTAATCTATGTATCGCTTTGTACTAAAGAATCAAATCGGCACTTAAGTCTGGTTTTTGTTTCTATAAGAAGAACTCGTGAAACGGGATTGACTTTCACTCTCAATCTTTCTTCACGCTGTTGTGTCACTTAGTTTTTCAAAAGTTTCCAATGTGTTAAACTTGCGATAGATTTCTTTTAGCTATTTTGAGTTGTAAATAACATAACCCATGTCCGTAAAATCTTCAATTTCTCAGTCTGCTTTACGGAAGTTGTATGCAAATTCACCAGAACAGCTCGTAAAATATATTTCCCTATTTATCATCAACATGGAAAAACATCCTTATATAAATTTTTGGCCACACTTAACAAAAGCGGTACGTGCAGAATAAAATTAAAAACAAAATAATTCAAAGGAATGTAAGTTTAACAAAATGTTATAGCCGAAATTAAAGGTAAGAGATTAACCTGATTGAGCCATATAGTCAAATTGTGCAATAATATAATGATTGAAGATGTGTTCAGTAGCACATCGTGTGCAAAACGAAGATACGAAAACCAATGCATATATGTTAGATCACATGAAGGACGGCTTGAGAATAATGAATATTGAGGGATCGATAACACTGGTGAACATGATTTTTGTCTCATGATACTTGTGCTTAATGCAGTTTTTTTATCGTGTTTTCAAATATGTATTCGGAATTTCTCCATCACCCACAGTTTTTTTATTTCAATTTCAATTAATGGATTTAAATAATTATTTGTAATAAACTCTTTTCGTCCATTTATTCATTGTAAAATAAAACCAAATGAGCTAACTCAGGAGATTTCAGCTATGGAAAAGAGATATCAAGGCAAATGGAATCCTAATATGCTGGCCGATTATTATTGGACCATCAAGAGGGATGCTCCACAGGCGAAATTAGCAGAAAATCGTCATTTCTTACTTTCTAGGTGAGTCCGAATGTTAGAATATTGTGTAGTTACGAATGTAGAAAATATTAAAGTGTTTGAAATTATAAATTCCTCTCTCTCAGAAACTTTGCGTGATGGAGAAACACCGATATCATATTTGAATTCAGGAGAAAAAATACTATTAGAATCACGTATTTTCTTTCTGAGACTAAAAAAAAAGTTTCTTTTTTGTTGGTCGTTGTAATCAAGGCATTGGATAGAGAACAATATAATGCCATCGATAAGGGAAGCTACGGACCTAAGTGGATTGTAACGCGATAGAGTAGTAAAGTAGTTATATAATATCTTGCATTTTGTTAACATTATTTTAAGAGGTTAGCATACTTCTGTGTTGTATACAATTTGAAACAAAGCAATAAGACTGTTAATTTTATTTAGGGAAAAAATACTTTTTGCTGTTATGGCTCATTCATTAAATCAGAATGGTAGATTTAATTTCATGGCAAAATATAATTCATTAATATTATATAATTTGATAGCTCTTCATTTAAAAATAGGATCAAACTAGCGATCTTACATTTTGTAAGCAAAGCCCTAACCGAACCCGATATAATCTGTAGAGATATGTACTCCATCCATAGTAATTCTGCCCGAAGGCAGGTTTTTCACTGCAATCTAGCATTTTCATGCAGCTTTACTAGGGAATTGTAGGTGTGGTAGCTTCCCGTTGCTTTCCACACCGGTGAAGGATGATGATGATGATAATGATGATAATGCTGATGATGATGGCCATATGATTTCGGGGACCATTTGGGCCTTAACGTTTTCCTGACATTTGTCTTACAGGCGAGGAAAAACCCCGATAAAAACCTCACCCGAAAAACTGCCCCGACCGGGGATCGTACCCGGGCCCGCTGCGTGACAAGGCAGCACGCTACCTCGAGACCACAGCGGTGGATAGATATGTACTAATATGTTGAAATATATAATATTGTCATGTTTATCAGTATTTCTACTTCAGACTTGAAAAGTAACCGTAGCAAATAAATTTGTGTAGATAAAATATTGTACAATTTTCTATTGTAATTTTTTATGTTCATGAATGATATATTGATTCGTACATGACTTTTTCTTATAGGCCTGTATGTTCATTTAATCCATAAGATCCACTGCTTTTGTTATTTTCCTAATTTTCCTTACTTGATCACTGTTTTTTCAAAGAGACCTAAAAAAAATGTTGGGGAAAATAATCTTATATACTCAATCTAGGATCTAAAGAGAGATCAGGACTTGCTTGCTTCAGGCTAGGGGCATGGAAATTTTTAAAAATTAGTGACGATCACGATATGAGAATATGTCCAATGTGCGGGAGCTTTGAAGACGAGATACATGTATTAGGAAAATGTAACGATTTGGAATATTGGAGGCGTCAGTTATCACCGGAAAGATTTCTAACTTAAAATCGTGAAAGATTGGCATGCTACGAGTTATTGGTAAGCCCAGAAAATTGGATAAACGTGGGTAGATTTCTGGACAAAACGCGTAAAATAAGAACAACACTCATTCATGAATAAATAAATATGTTAAATTACAATACCATTACTTCTTAATAATTCTAATTAACTAAGTTAGTATAATGTAATTGTATTGTTATCTAATTGTAATATTATTAAGTTATATAATTACCAAACATTAATTTATCGTAACGGACTGTCAACAGTGCGTACGGCTTACTGCCCGTGCGACCCATAGGCCTATTTGTAAATAACATTGTATGTATCTTAATTTTAGTCTAATAATGTCCTTATGCATATGTATATATACTTATTGATATTATCATTTTAAAAGTGTGATCCCGCTACAGGGCTTAAGAGGCCCTTGAGTTAGTAGGAAGTTGAGGCTCCCATTCTTTAGACAATCGCACTTGATATCAGTCCTATGTGGCTACTGCCTTTACCTCCAGAAAAAACTTCTGGTACTCATTTCTGTAAGGGACTGAGTCGACGCCAGGACCATTGTGTCGCCAGGAGGTTTATGCCGGTTTAAATATCCTGACCCCAGTGGGACTCGAAACCTAGCTCTTCCGGCTTGAAGCGTATTCCCTTAACCAACTATGATACGACCGACGTGCCCCTGTATTGTCATTTTCATACCCTAATTATTATTATTTTTACTATAATCATTAATTTTACTGTGTTTATGTATATACTATATGGCATATATATTTTAATGTTAAATAATTGAATGTTAAATAATTAAAATTATTTTAATGTTAAATAATGATTAATAAACGAATGGAGGAAAACGCAACGAGGATATATACCCATCAATAGGAACCTCAAACTCGATGCTATTCTTTTTGCACACGATTTAGCTCTTCTGGCACTTTCCGAAAATTATTTGCAACGATCAATTTATAATTTACAAAAATAGGTGCCAAATTTAATATATAAATATTAATTAACAAAACTAAAATTATGGCACATCTTGGGAAGGACCCCATACAAAGTAAAATCTGTCTCCAGAATAAACTTTTAGAGAGATCTAATCAATTTAAATATCTTGGATATTATCTCTCTATCTGGGATGAAAAGGATATCCCTGAAAAATTACTAGTTATAATAAAAGTTTGGGAATTATTAATCAAGTTATGAAACCATCCCTTGTACAAAAAAAACACCAGATTATGTTTATATAACACTTTGGCTAGACCAGTGTTGACCTATGGTAGTGAAGCATGGACACTAAAAAGATAACATGAAAGCAGAATAACGGCTTGTCAAATATTCATGCGCAGAACAGCGGGTTACACCAGATGAGATCGAAAAAGGAACACCGATATCTTAAAAGAATTGAAGACTACGCCAATTTTGGAATATATTAAACAGTACCAACTAAATTGGAAACACCATTTAGAAAGAATGAGTTCAAATCGGATCCCCAAAGCTGTTCATAATTATATACCAAGAGGAGGAAGATCACTGGGCTGTCCTATGAAACGCTGGTGGGAATTATTTCTATAGGATCGTAACAGGCCTTGGCCTAATACTTGGAAGGAAGAAGAAGAAAATGTTAAATAATATTCTATTGCTTAAACTGCCTTAATGGAAGAAAAGATATAATGTAATATAATATATTAACACTTTCTTTCTCTATCTATCTATCTATCTATCTATCTATCTATCTATATATATATATATATCTACTTTAGTTTAACCTCTCCCGTTTTAGGTAATTTTATATGATTAAATTATAAAATTATCAAATAGTTAGGTAATTTTAATTTTATATGCCCAGTGTTACTCTGCCCTTATAGAGACACAATCTATCCAGTGAAGTTTTTTTAAATTATTGAACATTCGTATATTTTTTTCACTATCAAGGACATTGAGGGTCTCCTGGATGAGTGGCGGGCTTAATTCCAGGGCCAATACGAACATTTAAGATTTTATCTACACCAGGATAAAGGAATGAGTAAACACATTGTATATTAATTTTCAGAAATAGGTTGTCAGTGTCAAAATGTATTTGCAGTTAAATATTTCGTTTAAATTTGTATGTACGATAGGGCGTTTTGTCGTATTTGCAGCAATGGCGACCATGATTGAAAGTTCAGCTTTCTATATTTCGGGGTTGCCAACCTAAATAACTATAGTGTAATAAAATAACTATACTGTAATATTACATATTACAAACCACGTGTGGGAAGTAAAACAATTGCCCTTTATGTATACTACGCACAATGTATTTACAAAAAAGAATCCAAAATATAGTGTTAATGTGCATTATACGAAACAAATCACTGCATTTTAAATGTACTGAACTTTATTTGAAACAATATAGAACAATAAATACGTACTTGCCGCCATTTTATCACTTGATTGGTGTCAGGACATGCTAGAGTTTGAACTAATAAACATTGCCCACACTGTTAACGTTCGTCAGTTGTTTATAATGAACACAAATATTTACATCAAATATATTATTATTATTTTACTATTATTTATTATTTTAGAACACCATCGAGCAAAAAATAATGTATAGCGCACGTTTGAGAAGTGTTTTACAGAGTATCCGAGATTAAAAACCTCGCTGCCGCTCGCTTTTTAAACATTTTGCTCGCTTCCATAAAAACCACTTCCCAACTTCGCATCGTAATATACTATTATTTACAGGGTTAGGCTATTTTCGTAATTGAAGAGTGATTTTAATGACGAGTGAGAAAAAAATTAAATCGTATGCGAGAAAATCCTATGAACAATGGCTCGTAACCTGGCGGTTTGGGTGCGATTCCCTGTTGTTGATATGATTATTTGTCCCACAGGAGAGGATATGTGTTAGCTTGCTAAATGTTTCAGGTATCCCTAGGGACTGGGACCACCAGACACTGGGGACTCGTTGCATGTTCGTATATGACAAATTGCTGTGTGTCCAGGGTATTTAATATACCCAATTATGCAACAAATTTGGGATAACTAATACTTGCTACATTACACTGCTCTAAACGTAAATAAATAAATTATATAATATTTTGTAGAATGTATAATTATTCTGTTATTATAAGATAAAACAACTTAAAATATGTCCCTTGTGGTAGGTGCCGTCGTCCTCAACTGTGTTAAAATATTAAATTAAAAATGTTATTTACCTATTCTCAACGGAAATTGATGTGAATTTTATTAATATTGAATATATTCTGTTACTGTTCATCATCATCATCCATATAAGTATTATGCCATGTGGCCTGTTATCGTCTCAAACAGGAATTTTCCATCCAGCGTTTTTTGGGACGTCCCAGCGATCTTTTGACTTGTGGGCAGTAACGAAGCATGGCTTTTGGAATTGTATGAGACGGCATTCGTTTAAGATGGGCTTTCCAGTTGTTCTACTAGTTTTGTGTATGGTGGAGAATGGGTTCTACATCCAACTCTTCCATAATTTCCTCATTTATTTTATGGTCCCACTTTGTATACCCTCCTGTACGGCGCATAAATCGCATCTCATTTGCTGTTATTCGGCTTTCGTCTCTTCTTCGTATTGGCCATGCTTCACTACCATATCTTCATTGTTAATATATAATAATATCATCTTTACCATAATATAGGCCAACAATATATATATGACATGAAAAGAAAAATAAATGCCTGAAGCGGGATTTGAACCCATACCTCTCTCTCTCTCTCTTTCTGTATATATATATATAGGTCCTATAAACATATGTTCGGAAATGAAAGATGTGCGTGCAACGACAACAAATCGTCCCAGCACACAGTACTTAGCATAATCGCATCCACGTCACAACAGATGTTTTAACGTGGTCTCCATGGGATGCAATGCCCGCGTTCACACTTTTTCGCATATTCCGGCCTCTCTCCGAATAGCGTCACAGGCGACATGGAGACGCTGTTGAAGGGTAAGCACATTAGGAACTGGTTCAGCATACACAATACTTTTCAGATTCCTGCAGAGATAAAAATCCAGAGGATTTAAGTCCGGTGATATAACGAGCCATGCAACAGGGCTGAGAGAATAATGTTATTCATCAGTACCTTCTACCGTGGCAACCATGCATTTATTGACACTTATTCATAGGATGTTTTTTTTTTTTTTATAGTCAGGAATCAGCTCCTGCAGTTCATCGGTGTAATTTAAACTCACCCCATATATATATATATATATTTTTTTTTTTTTTGACATTTGGCAATGAAGGCAAATATGATATGAAAAGAAAAATGAATGCTTGAGTCGGGATTTGAACTCGAGTCTCTAAAGTCTGTACCTTTAGCGCTCTAACCAACTGAGCTACCCAAGAATTCCAACACAAACATACAATTTTCTTATACATGTAGTATTTTCAATTCACACAATAGGTAGCGGAAATTTGTTCCAATTGACATCTGGTGGCTAACGTAACAGTTAAGCAAATGTTTAAAGAGAATATTTACTTTATAGCAGTAACGCTTGTATATATAATAATAATATATAAAACATTTGCTTAACTGTTATGTTAGCCACCAGATGTCAGTTGGAACAAATTTCCGCTACCTCTTGTGTGAATTGAGAATACTACATGTATAAGAAAATTGTATGTTTGTGTTGGAATTCTTGGGTAGCTCAGTTGGTTAGAGCGCTAAAGGTACAGACTTTAGAGACTCGAGTTCAAATCCCGACTCAAGCATTCATTTTTCTTTTCATATCATATTTGCCTTCATTGCCAAATGTCAAAAATATATTTATAATATCTATATATACAAGCGTTACTGCTATAAAGTAAATATTCTCTTTAAAAATTTGCTTAACTGTTATGTTAGCCACCAGATGTCAGTTGGAACAAATTTCCGCTACCTCTTGTGTGAATTGAGAATACTACATGTATAAGAAAATTGTATGTTTGTGTTGGAATTCTTGGGTAGCTCAGTTGGTTAGAGCGCTAAAGGTACAGACTTTAGAGACTCGAGTTCAAATCCCGACTCAAGCATTCATTTTTCTTTTCATATCATATTTGCCTTCATTGCCAAATGTCAAAAATATATTTATAATATCTATATATACAAGCGTTACTGCTATAAAGTAAATATTTTCTTTAAAAATTTGCTTAACTGTTATGTTAGCCACCAGATGTCAGTTGGAACAAATTTCCGCTACCTCTTGTGTGAATTGAGAATACTACATGTATAAGAAAATTGTATGTTTGTGTTGGAATTCTTGGGTAGCTCAGTTGGTTAGAGCGCTAAAGGTACAGACTTTAGAGACTCGAGTTCAAATCCCGATTAAAGCATTCATTTTTCTTTTCATATCATATTTGCCTTCATTGCCAAATGTCAAAAATATATTTATAAAATCTATATATACAAGCGTTACTGCTATAAAGTAAATATTCTCTTTAAAAATTTGCTTAACTGTTATGTTAGCCACCAGATGTCAGTTGGAACAAATTTCCGCTACCTCTTGTGTGAATTGAGAATACTACATGTATAAGAAAATTGTATGTTTGTGTTGGAATTCTTGGGTAGCTCAGTTGGTTACAGCGCTAAAGGTACAGACTTTTGAGACTCGAGTTCAAATCCCGACTCAAGCATTCATTTTTCTTTTCATATCGTATATATATATATATATATATATATATATATATATTATACAAACATTTTAAAAAGAAACATATTTAAATAATCAATGAAAATTCAATTAGCCGTATCTACTCTAATACAAGATCTTGTTATTTGTAAAAAATAATGTCCTGCTAAAGACAATACAACATTTAAATCTTGTTTAATTGTCATCAGGGTATATAAAGATGCAGGAACATTTCTGGACCAAAGAGAGATGAACAGACAAGTGAATGGAGAAGACTACATAACAATGAACTACATGGTCTTTATAGGAAGCCAGATATAATAAGAACAGTTAAGTCTCGTAGACTGCGATGGGCAGGACATGTTGCACGTATGGGGAATGAAAGACTTGCATGAAAGCTTCTTGTAGGAAAACCAGAGGGAAAACGCCCAGTTGGTAGACCAAGAATGAGGTGGGAGAATAACATTAACTATGATTTGAGGGAAGTAGATTATACAGGGAATGATTGGAAAGCATTGACTCAGGATAGGAGTATATGGAGAGCTTATGTCCGCGCGGCCATGAACCTGCGTGTTCGATAGTGCCAGTGAGTAAGCAAGTATATGTATAACATAAGTAAATAAATATTTTAATAGTTTTATTTTGAAACTGAACATGTCCAAATTTTAAAAAGTTCGTTTATTGATTGATAGTGGTAAATCTTGCAGATGTTCATTCATTTTTTAACAAATTTGAACATAACCCATTGAAATCAGTGTGTCAATGTCGAATTTTACTTCAATAAAATTAAAATAAAATTAGAAAATATTATTCTTCTTTTCAAGTAAAGATTAATGAAATTAAATCATGTTTTGTTTTGTGAAATTATCCTCATTTGTAACTTGTATTTGCTGATTATAGACGTACGCAATTCAAGTTCAAACGAACTAGTACATTCACAAGTATGCGTAAGTTTTTTTTTTTTTTTTTGCAGGGGAAATGCTTTGAATGGTACTTGAAACAGTATGACTCAGACAACAAACAAAAGGCATTTGGTTGTATTACTTAATTATATTAAGTAATTAAATAACAAGAAGGCAAATTCGACTTTGTCCACCTCTATGAAACACTGGAAGAGCTTTCTGAAATAGGTTTACATTTTTTCTTTCTTTCTCTTATTTCTTTCTTTCTCTTATCAAACATTATGTATAACTTCCCTCCGTTATTCGCTTCCCGCTTTCAGTATTCACCTGCCTTCACAATTTGGATAAGTGACCTCAAGATGCCATTCTACTAATTATACCTCTTCATACGTCTTGAAATTGATAATACAATCCAGTAGCTCATGTTTCTTGAAAATATCCCTCAGATCAAAACAATTTCAGATATTCTAACCAGGCCTAGTGGATTCTACCCAAAACAAACGCTACAGAGTAGGTACTACGCTTAGTATTGAGAGAGGTGGGGAGCAGTGTACGGTCCTACGTAGTATTGTCCGATTACTGTACAACTATGTAATAAGCTACGTTCAGGGAGTAACAAGCATATCAGTTCTGATATATGTATTACAGATATTGGTGAACTTATAAAGTGTGCATTATTTTGTTTATATTTATTTATGTGTTGGTGGCATCGACAATACTGCATAATGTTTTAGTTATAGTCCAATATCCGGCTGCAAGATTATTACGTTCATCGACTGTATGAACAAAATCTATTTTTTCATAAAATTGTGAATGACTGAATACATTTTTGCTGAGTTACCTATTAAAATCCGGCCGCCAGTATGTTTAATTAAAACATAATTAATTTATTCGAAATAATTTTTTCACTTGTTATTAAAATAAATTATAATCCAGTTCGCAGAAATCGATGTATAGAGCTTGAAAAGTTTTGGTTGCCATTGCAAACTTGGCTGTAAACCTCCTCGCGGCTACTGCAGGTTGTGACACCAATCAGTAATAAAATGGCGGTAAGTACGTATTTATTGTTTTATATTGTTTCAAATAAAGTTCAGTTCATTTAAAATACAGTGATTTGTTTCGTATAACGTATATTAACACTACCTTTTGGATATATTTTTGTGTATACATTGTACGTAGTATACTTAAAGAGCAGTGGTTTTACTTCCGGGTGCGAGGATTTCTTCAATCGATAACTGTCAATACTACACAAGAATATAACAACAACAGGATCAGCATCCTTGAAGACATAGAGATTCCAAAAGAAGCAAGGAATAAAAACCTACTCAAAGAGAACATAACAGACATTAATCCGTTATACAACCTATACAAAACCATCAGTTCCAGTTAAAACGCAGAAGATGAAACATTGTTTTCGAATGGCCTCCATATTAGAATAACTTGAAGAAGTTTAATAACTTAGTTGAGGACGACTGACTTACCAGGTAAAAATTATATAATTAACATCTTATTTCATAACCTCAACGGTACTTTAATATGAATTTCAAAAGTGTTGAATGTATGTATATTGTTTGTCTGTGCGTGTCTATAATAAATGAGGAAAAATCGCTCAAGAAAAATCCACGTGGCTTATATAATGTAAAAATTGAATGTTGAATAAAACGTTTCGTCACAAACCCGCGTAATTTAAAATAATTAATTACTATCTATTTGTCTTACTAATCCCGAGCAAACCTTCTCATTTCAGGGTCCCTGTTTTTCATAACATTGTCAAGTGATACAAATCGCGCTCATTTATCAAACTGATGATTTTTTTTATTTGGTATGTAGAATTTTAAAACGGTTAAAAAAATAATTCACAAAAAATTAAAAATAATACATTCTGTTTATGCGTGACTTTTATATTAGAAATGTTTGATTTTATCAAATTGATTCTTAATCTTTCACACTTAATCGAATTATTTATTGCTACATATATAATACCAGCAAAAGTGTGGCCACTACGTTATCTTTTTAAATTATGTTAATAAAAATGGGGCTGGTTAGCCGGCACCTTCTTATATATCTGTGACATTCAATACTAGACGCCTCATCATTCGATTGGCATTACGTCAGACACGAATAGAGGGTTTATTTTAGTAATAAAAAAATAAGAATGCTTACGAAAAACTTCCCTTTTGAAATCGATCATGACGTGCTATCTGCATGAACAGCGGATAAGTTAAGCGGAAATAGATTCAAACTGTGTCAACTGTCCAGTAACCATCTACCAAACCATCTGCTCACTTTGAAGAAATTAGTAACTCAGGATTTATAGTGCTTTCCGAGTTATAAATATATATATATATTTTTTTTTTGTATATCGTAATAAAATGTTACAGCGTATGTAAAAATTCCAATTCATATATAGACCTTGTCCACCGCTGTGGTCTCGAGGTAGCGTGCTGCCTTGTCACGCAGCGGACCCGGATTCGATTCCCGGTAGGGACAGGCTCCTGCGTGAGGTTTTTTCGGGGTTTATTCTCATCTTTAAGACAAATGTCAGGAAGCTCAGGGCCCAACGTTCCCCGAAAATCATCCGACCATCAGCATCCTTCATCGGTGTGGAAAGCAACGGAAAGCTACCTCACCTATAATTCCCTAGTAAAGCTGCAAAACGTAGCATTAAAATGCTATGCTTGCAGTGAAAGACATGCCCGCGGGCACAATTACTATAGATGAATGGATGGATGGATGGATGGTTGGATGATATGGACCTTGACCATATATTACTTTGTATACCTGCTTTTTAACTTGTTTATTTGTCATAGTTAGTAAACTTATTGTTAGGAAACGTATTATTTGCTGCGATTAATCAGTATTGCCAGGTTGAGTAATTTATACGACATAAGACAATTTTAACTTACAGGGATTGAGGGATTTTTGTAGACAGTACGGATTTATCTTTTCCTTATTTCAAACTGAGTTATTTTATAGAAATCTAATTATTTATTAGTAAAGAGTTTTTTTTTCTTCCAGTTGTAATATCCTTGATAATTAGATGTTTCTTCATTATTAGATTACCGGCAATATAACTCTTAATCCTTTTTCTAATCCTCAAAGCCATTAAATTTGACATTAGGTACATTGGCCAAAAATTGCATTTCCCTTTGGCTTCGAGATGCCTTAATTGTAATTAGTATAAATGCATTGTATTACATGTTAGCTAATCTAGAGCACTGGCAGCTCCCCTACATTCACAATCAACTAGCTGCCACTGAATGTATCCTAATTACTTGGTTTACAAGTCTACATTCTCAAATAATGGTATCAATGATGTTGATAAATATTTTGAATCGTTTACTTTCTTTTCTCTCCAAGGTACATAATAAATAGCAAAAAGTCTAAAATGGCAAGTATAATAATAAAATAATAATAATAATAATAATATAATAATAATAATAATAATAATAATAATAATAATAATACAACTCCTTTGAAAAAAACGTTAAACTGAAAATACATAAAACTATTATTCTACCAGTTATATTATATGGGTGCGAAACATGGACTCTTACTTTAAGGGAGGAAAGGAGATTACAAGTATTTGAGAATAAAGTACTTAGAAAAATTTTTGGACCAAAGAGAGATGAACAGACAGGGGAATGGAGAAGACTACATAACAATGAACTACATGGTCTTTATAGGAATGAAAGACTTGCATGGAAGCTTCTTGTAGGAAAGCCAGAGGGAAAACGCCCAGTTGGTAGACCAAGAATGAGGTGGGAGAATAACATTCACTATGATTTGAGGGAAATAGATTATACAGGGAATGATTGGAAAGCATTAGCTCAGGATAGGGATGTATGGAGAGCTTATGTCCTCGCGGCCGTGAAACTACGGGTTCGATGGTGCCAGTAAGTAATTAAGTAATAAGAATAATAATAATAATAATAATAGTAATAATAATAATAATAATAGTAATAATAAGTAATAGTAATAATAAAGTAAAGTGATCCCAACAAAGGGAAATTCCCAGTAAGAAGAAAAATTTGTATTCAGAATTCAATATTAGAGCAAGTTAATTCATTTAAATACTTAGGATATAATCTAACTTATAATGAGGAATGTGATATATCCTTTAAAATACAAAAGTATAATAAAACTTTAAGAATTATCAACCAAGTTTTTAAACCATCAAAAGTGCAGAGACACACAAGAATGAAAATCTATAAAATTCTCGCTAGACCCATAATCTGTTATGGCAGTGAAGCTTGGTCCATCAGAACTCAGGATGATCGTCATATTACAGACACGGAGATGAAATTTCTGCGACGAACTGCAGGTTATAGCCTTCTAGACCACCAAAGATATTCAACAATAGCCAGACACTTAAACATCATACCTATATCTGAATACCTCCAAGAATATAGAAACAATTGGCTAGCCCATATTCAGCGCATTGATCGTCACAGAATTACCAAAACAAATTCTTCACTACATTCCTCGAGGCAGAAGATCTGTGGGTCGACCTTTTCGGAGATGGCGGGAGACCGTAACGGGCCACTAGGCCTAATACTTGAAAGGACGATGATGATGATGATGATAATAGTACTAATAATGATATTAATGCTAATAATGATAATAATGATGATAATAATAATAATGATAATAATATTAATAATAATTATAATTTAAATAATTGATATATGATTATGAATCATAATATTATTAGTGATGACAATGTTGACGAAGTCGATAACTATAATAGTGATACACCTAATGTAATAATGATGATGATGATAATAATAATAATAATAATAATAATAATAATAATAATAATAATGACAGCCTCGTGGGCTAGTGATCACCGTTACTGACTACTATTCCCGATGCCCTGGGTTCGATTCCCGGTAAGAACATAGGCATTTTTTTGAAAGGGAATTATTCCTGTGGTTGCCCATGGTCTGGAATTTAGGTTAATAACTCTCCAGGCACTTCATTATCGTTTATCACCCATCATATCATCGGGGTAACGTAACTCCGCCTTCCAGCTGCCCCAACCTAAGAAATGTATTACAATTCCGCCAATGCTAGGGGAGAAAGCCAGAAATGTCATAAAAGACAACCTGGTGGCATTAGAAAAAATATTTAAGTAGCCTAAAAACGGTATAACGTAAGATAAATAAACTCGCAAAAACACATGTCTTTTATTTCTTATTTGTATTCTTCTTATGCTACTGCTGCTACTTATTACTGCTATTGCTTCTGTTGCTTTCCGCTTTAAACTGACGCATCGTTGCAAACATGAAATCAATCAATATCGTTTAGTCCTTGTTTTGGGTCTTATTTCATTTAACACTCATTCTCTTTTCTCCACTTATATTATTCAAACTCTCAATTCGTTGGTTCCATTTTATGTTCCTATTAATTTATCCAAGTGTTTATACAAACACACACGCACACACTCACACACGCACGCATACATACACACACACACACACACACATATATGTATATATATATATATATATATATTATTTAAATGTTTTATTTTTTCTTTCATAGTGATTTTTTTATTAACGAAATTTAATAGAATTACTTAATATAAAATACCGTATTGTGTTTGTAAATGTATAAAAACATAATTATATTAGTACTACAAATATATTTCATATAATATTACAATTTACATGAGTAATGGATCTTGCTGGGATAAACGAATCATTTGAAGTGGCTAATTTGTTTAGAATAAGATGATTCATGGGAGACCACTTGCAGTTAAACCTACGTTTATTATCGTACAAAAATACTTAGTCTCGAGGGCAAGAGTATCGCATTGTGCAGTGTTATCACACAACTAAATTAATTTTCACTTAGACTACACACGCGTAGAGATATTTATTGCCGTTAGAAGGGTGAACTTGAGGGCGGGGAAACGTTAGCACAGGAGGTGTATACTCGCTGCAGGGAAAAGGAAATTATTCTGCCTGTGCTATTGCTGATAGACAAAATAAGAGCCTAACGGGCTTCAGAATGTTTTATTTAAAATTACATTCTGTGCGGAGAGAGGTTTAACTTAGTTAACGCATTCCTTACATTTAACCTCTTGAATAAAATACAGGATGTTTTCAAACTTATCGACAATGCTTGGTGGAAGGATTCTTTATAGAGAGTGAAGAAATAAAGTTAATATAACAAAGGTTCGCAAATTACTAGGGCAAACATAAAGCATAAAAATTCCGTCACTCAGGAGCAACGTGACCTAAGCGAAGTAAAATTTGAATCCTTAAAAAAAACTATATCTTAACTTCTTTAAAGCTTTTACCATAACAAAATTAAACAGAATCTGGTATAATCCATTGCTTTACGTACAACATGTATATCAAGACTATTGGACAATTGAATACTCATTCTAATTCTGCCTTTGGGCCCTTCTGTACACAATTTAATTAAATTTATTAATCTGCGGGATAATTCATTCTCAGCTGAAGTTAACCGCAGAATCTCTTTTAATTATGACACATGCTTATTTAAAGTCCGGAAATAGTAAATGGACATATCCCTCAAATTCCTAATACCTTAGTATTACCTGTTTGAGGGCGAAAATCTGATCAAACCTTGAATTTCTTTGAATAAAAACTGCATGATTATATTCAACAGATTCTGGAATATATATAGTCTGACTCTGTGAAGATTGATAGGACACAATTGTGTGGTCTGGAGGTAGCGCACTGCCTACTCACGCAGAGGGCCCGGGTTCGATTCCCGGTTGGGAGAAGCTTCCTGAATAAGATTTTTTCTCGGGGTTTTCCTCACCTGTAAGACAAATGTCAGGTAACGTTGAGGCCCAAAAGGTCCCCGAACATCACCTGACTCATCATCATCATCATCAGTATCATCTCCGGTGTGGAAAGCAACGGGAATCTACCGCACCTATATTTCCCTAGTACGCTGCAAAGCATAGCTTGAAAATGCTATAATTACAGTGGAAGATCTGCCCTACGGCAGAAAACTATGGAATAGAATATATAGTTTTTATATATAGGTCTGTAATGTCTGTTATTAGGTTTCCGGAATTTTTTCTTGTTTTCAAATTATAAAAAAAATCTGATTATACATTTTGATTTTCTCCGAAACAATTTCATCTTATCCTGCATTTCTGCCAGATCTTAAATATTGGACTGCTATTTAAAGTTAATCATTTCTGGTTGTTCTATTATATTCTAAATATTAATATTCCCTCAAAAGATGTTCGCCAATACTTCAGACATTTATATTTATACAACGTTAGATCGTTGTTCTCATCTGTTTTAATCATTTCTGGTCTGTGATATTTATTAAATATTTTGTTTGTTTTATAATATTTTGATGTTGTTGTTTACTCTATATTCGTCTGCTGCTGGTTGATAATTTACCACAACATTACATTTAAATATTTGTACAAAGGTGAAAAAAGAATAAATGTTAATTTGTTTTAGTTTACGTGAGTTATTAATCTTCCTCTCAATTAGTTTTCTACATAGGCCCTACTACTGTACGTACTCTAAAGAAAGCGTAACTGCAGTTCAATAATAGGTTTTAAAAGTCATCTTTATAAACTTATGAGTGAATTAGATGTGTAGTACTGATAATAATTTCTGAATAAATCATTATATTAAAATCTAAAAATTTTATTTGTAAAAAGCATTAACTTATTTGTCTAGTAATTACCGTACGGTAATTTTACCCGTAATTAATACAAAAAATGGCAATATTTACATTCATTGGTTACAATCAAGTACAAAATATTGAATGAGCAGGGTAGTGTGTTCCAGAAATAGGATCACGTTTTATATTATGAAGTAACATGCCGTTGTAACAGATGGATGCACTAGTAACATTAAACTACTGTGATAAAAAAACGATAACATTGTTTTCGGGTATTCAATGAGAAACAAAAAGTATAGCTTGGTTAATGTTAGGAAAGTTTGTAAAATAAGGCGACTATTCTATATAACGTATTTAGGCCTACACGAGAACTCAATATACAATATCACATAAATTAAATTTTTAAAGTTATTACCACTCACATTTATTGAATTTTAATAAATATAAGTGTGTCAGCCTCTATACCGTCGGGTCCGGATTCGATACCCTGTACAGTGGAAATTTTAAAAGTAGATTTTCATTCTTTAGACTGGAAAGAGAGAGATGGTGTACGTTTTACCTTTATGTATAATAAATAATAGTTTAAAAAACTAAAACAACACGCTTTATTAGAAAACCGAACTAATAAATGAAAAATAATTTTAATTTACAACACGCTTGGGATAAAATTAAAGTGGTCAACAAAAAATCATCTCCAACACATTTAGAATAAAACTATAGCTGTCTACAAAAAAATTACCATCAAAAGCGTGGGATGCTCTACATCAATTATATATTTGATAATAAACAGATATTGGTAAAAGTAAAGTCCCCAAGAAGAAAATGAAAAACCATAAAAGCACCCCACGCTTTTGATGGTAACATTATTTTTATTGTCGATAACTATAGTTTTACTCTAAATGTGTAGGAGATGATTTTTCTGTTGACCACTTTAATTTTATCCCAGGCGTGTTGGAAATTAACTTTATTGTTCATTTTTAATTCGGTTTTCTAATAAAGGGTGTTGTTTTAGTTTTTTTAAAACTATTATTTATTTTTAATTTTTTTATTTTGAATATTTTACAGAATAACATAAAAATGTAAATATCTTTAAATTCGATACTATTGTAGTATGGAGCTAAAAGTAATACTCTACTAAACAAAATCCTCGGGCCGAATTTGAACCAGCGACCTATGGATTACTGAAATTATATACCACTACAGTCTACCGCTCTACCAACTGAGCTCTTATAACGATTGACTAAAAAGTTGGTAAGTCCGCAACCTATAATACCGGTTTTTATTATTTTGATTTTCTGATGATTCTGGCCAGGATTTTAGAAAACATTTATGAAATTATTGTATTGGCATTGGTCCTTTACAAGTATACAAAGTTTTAAGTCAATCCAATGATTTTAAGTGGGTGAAAATCGCGTTGAAAGATTCCGTTGCATAGATAGATACAGGTCAAGCTATTATAAAGCGTGTAAAAATGAGTGTGCGTCGTCTTACTGCCCTTTATGACTCAAAAACTTAGAGAATTACTCTGGGTCAATTAACGTATATTACATATTATCCTACGTAAGGGCATCGGTGCACTAAAAAAGTAGCTTCTTGGGCGCTTAAATAGCTTATGTTGTCTAAATCATAACAAATACACCAAATTAATGTACACAGAATTGAATCTGAAGAATTCTACAGAAAATTTCGCGACACATATGTCTACCTTTTACGGATAACTTACAATAACAATTTTTGTCTTTCAGCTCATTAGTTACTAGAAGATCGGGATAAGTAGATTCCCGGACAACACCGGATAAGCAGCTAGTAATCAATAGAATATACACCAGATATCTGAATTAAATTCCAAATTCCATGAAGTCCGTACTTGAGAAGGCATAATTTATATTGTTGATAGTGATTCGTTTGTCGGCTGGGTAAATTAAGCCTGGAAGTCCCTTTGTTTCTTTACGAGAGTCTAACTTCATGTGCCAGACAGCGTTTCACCTTTATCCTTATCTTTTTCTTCATCTTCATATCTCTCAGACAATAAAGACATAAAACACACTCATTCCACTTAGTACACATAAAATGGTCTGCCAAAGTAGTGCTGAAATTGAAAATAATTTATATAAACGCAATGTATCCCTTGAATGAGAAACCCGGGGCACGTAAAGTGAATTGAATACACATAATAAAAAGTAACTAAATTGACGATTGAATTTTCATTTAAATGGGTTTTATATGGATGGATGAAGTGCAGAGAGCTTCTTGACAGTATATGCGAAATTGTAATGAGCTTTCAAAGAATTCTAACACCAAATTATGTGAACTCAATGTTGCTTCATATTTAATATACAATAAAATAAAACGATACTACAGAAATATAATACAAAGACAGAAAACTCGTTACAAGCAAGAGTCAAATTACCTCATAAGTTATAATATGTAGTTTTTACGGTTGATTTATTACCCCGGTACAGAGTTTAAACTAACTCTGGCAACAGACTTTTACAGCTTGTTCATAGCTTAGCTGAGCGTTTCAACATAAACCCATTTTTCCTCGTACCTAGGTACTGGATAATATAATGTAAAGAAAAAACAAGAAATTAACTTTATTATAAGGAAAAATTTTCAGCCAACCATTCTATTTAATAATCTAATTTCACCTAGAGTATTAATGGAAGGACACGTCCCAATAATACTAACAAAACTTACCATCAATTTTAAGTAAGTGGGTAAACATAATATATCAGACAACAGATGTCACTTCGCAAAAAAATGTTAACACAAACACAAACATAGATACGTTTACATAACAATATTTATAAAATTACATTCCTTTAATCGGCCGCGGTGGCCTAATGGTTATGCTCCTTGCCTCTGGTCCCGAGGGTCGCGAGTTCAAACCCGGTCGTGGTCAATTGATTTTTTAGGATGGAAAAATGCAAGGAGCAAGTCCTCCGGGAGGGACTTTAAGCCGTGGGTCCCGAGACTGAAGATTTTCAGGCTCGCAAAAGATCCTTAAGCCTGAATAAAAAGGCCTCTAAGCAAAATTTATCTAACTTTCCGTCCTAGTACTACCTTGGTTTCCTAGATGTCAGTATAAGGCTGAACGCTAACCATGGGCCTCTCCAATGACATCTATATGAAAACAAGTGTAACTAAATTAGTATGGTTAAATTTCTTCTCTGTAGGGGATTGTGCCTAAATCTCGTTGAGGGAAACAAGGGCTTACAAGATACAAGAAGACATTCCTCTATATGGGGCAAAGTATGTTGGCTAATGTAGCAGGCTATGCAACAAGCCGGAAGGTCCGTGGTTCTAGTCTCGATGGAGTGAGAATTTTTAAATTGGCCTAACCTTTACGCGGCACCATAACCCTGAGGTCGACTCAGAATCTAAGAAAAACGAGTACCAGACACTTGTTCTGGGGAAAAAAGGCGACCGTCTCGCAGAGTTAAGCCACCTGAATGACATCAATTATCGATTATCTAGGAAATTGTTGCCTGAAGCTTCTATTACAACAATAGCCTCCTAAGGCCTATAATGAGACACGCAGGACTGAAAACCCAGCTGACGTCAATTTGCCGATTGTCTATAAAAATATGAGCTTTAACCTTCTACTATCCCAGCCGTCTCCTAAAGCCTATATGAGAACACGCTTTTATCATTTACATTACTCTATAGCTGGGTAATCTGGGTCATGAGTAAAAGGTTATTCAGAAAGACATAAAAATGAGGTTCTAGTGTCATTATTAAGTTAAGCTTTACAAGAGATTGGATCTCCAAAGAAATTAGAATATCAGGGATAGAGTAAACGTAGACAACATACAGATGTATAGATGACAAAGTTGTGTTAAGAAAAATGACTTCTACACATATAAACAATGGTACTAACAGCATCCCAAAATCAGATTTAACATAAAAATCTACAGGTAAGATACATGGGTAGATCATGCATATGGCTTGACCAAAACACCTTCGAGAGCCACAACGGAACAGGTTTTAGAAGACGTAAATCGTATCTGGTTCCTAATGATGATAATGGTGTATTAGGCAAATATTATATTCTTTGTATTTCGATATTATTTTTTGAATACGGTTTCCCACCTCACAACAATATCTAGACGGTGAAGAGTTAAGATAGATCGCCATATTTGTATTATTTTTTTAATGACGCTCTTTTAGAAACGCCTTCTGCGGCTCTAAACGAAACTGAAGGGTAAAGAGCCGACACATTTTTCTCGGAGACATATTTCTGGCGTGAGGTTTTCCTTTTCGAACAAACTTGGATCAAAATTTGTATGCCTGAAATATTCATTGGACTCGAAACAGCTATCTTCGTAAACAGAAGCGAGTTGGTACCACTAAAATGAAACGGCCAACACAGTATTGCCGGTAGTAAGCGTTCTCAATATGGTCAGATTTTACCCGCTCCATATCTGTGTTGTTTAACATTAAATCTTAACCATATTAATGTACATACTCATCTGTTATAGTTGTTTTTTTCTTATTTTATTTTATTTTATTCTTCTTCTTCTTCTCTGCATAAGTATATGCTAGACGTAAGCCTGTCCAGTCCAGAAAAGAAGAAGCTTTCCAACATTTCTTTGATCTTCCAGGTAACATCTTCCCATCCGCCAGTAGATTATCTCTTGATATACGAATCACTATGTCGGATACCTTACTAGTTACGTGCAATTTCCGTGGATATGTTTACATATTCGCCTATTAAATTATAAGTTGAATGTCCAGCTATCTTATTTCCTCATTTTAATTTGATTACTTACTTACTCACTGGCACTATCGAACCCGAAGGTTCATGGCCGCGCGGACATAAGCTCTCCATACATCCCTATCCTGAGCTAATGCTTTCCAATCATTCCCTGTATAATCTACTTCCCTCAAATCATAGTTAATGTTGTTCTCCCACCTCATTCTTGGCCTACCAACTGGGCGTTTTCCCTCTGGCTTTCCTACAAGAAGCTTCCATGCACGTCTTTCATTCCCCATACGTGCAACATGTCCTGCCCATCGCAGTCTACGAGACTTAACTGTTCTTATTATATCTGGCTTCCTATAAAGACCATGTAGTTCATTGTTATGTAGTCTTCTCCATTCACCTGTCTGTTCATCTCTCTTTGGTCCAAAATTTTCCTAAGAACTTTATTCTCAAATACTCGTAATCTCCTTTCCTCCCTTAAAGTAAGAGTCCATGTTTTGCACCCATATAATATAACTGGTACAATAATAGTTTTATATATTTTCAGTTTAACGTTTTTTGAAAGGAGTTGGGACATCAAAAGTCTCTGCAATGCATAATAGCAAGCATTTCCAGAATTGAGCCTATGTTTAATTTCTTTGTGCATCTCATTCCTATTTGTGATTATTGTTCCTAGGTATTTGAATTCAGTCACTTCCTGAAAATCTCCCTCATTTGTCATTAGCTGTCCATTTGCATTATATACTGAATTTCTACGTGTGACCATATATTTAGTTTTACTGATATTCACTTCCAGTCCCAATTTCTTAGTGTTACTCAATAGTGTGTGCGTGTTGGCCTTTAGTATCTCCTCGCTATCGGCCAGTAGTACTACATCATCAGCATAAACTAACAGCTTATTAATACCATTGAGTTGTAAGCCTTCCTCATTCTCTAAAGATTTAATGGCATGCTCTAGTACAAAATTAAATAGTAGAGGAGATAGTGCATCTCCTTGCTTCAACACATTCTGGATTTCAAAGGTGTCTGAAAACTGTTTGCCTACACGCACCCTACTCTTTGAGCCATTTAGACACATTCGTATAAGTCTAACCAACTTTTTAGGAATTCCGAACTCCAGCAGGATACTATATAACTTCTCCCTCTTAATTGAATCATATGCTTTTTTGAAGTCTACATATAGTTGATGTACAGTACCATTATATTCCCATTTTCTTCTCTAAAATCTGTCTTATACTGAAAATCTGATCTGTTGTAGACCTGTTTCTTCTAAATGCACATTGATGATCTCCTAGAATGTCATCAATATAGGGAGTAAGTCTGCTTACTAATATATTTGTTAGAATTTTGTACGAAGTTGAAAGTAATGAGATGCCCCTGTAGTTGTTGCAATCAGTTTTATCTCCTTTCTTATAAATTGGTAAGATAATTGATTCCTTCCAATCATCTGGAAGAGCTTCTTTTTTCCCAAATCATACTAAGCAACCAGCGTATCTTGTCCATCAATTTTTCTCCCCCCTGATTTTATCAGTTCTGCTGGGATCTCATCTGAATCTGATGCTTTATACATCTTCAATTTTTCAATCGCCATTTCAACCTCTAATGCACTTGGCTCTGCGACTAGCATTTCTGCTGTCTGTAACTTATCCTCCTCGATGTCCTGTTCTGTATGTACATTTAATAGCTGATTAAAGTAACCTTTCCATCTATTTAATATACTCCTAGAATCTGCAATCATATCCCCATTTTCATTCCGAATTATGTTTGTTCTAGCCTGAAACCCCTTCTTCTCTATCCTAATTCCCTGATATAATTCTCTAATGTTACTATTTTTTGCATTCATTTCAAGATCATTAATCTTCTCTCTCAAATATTCCCTCTTTTTACTCTTTAGTAACTTGGTGGTTTCCCTTCTAACACTACCCAATTGCTCTAAATTTACCTCATTTGGCTCGTGTAACCATTTCATTTTTGCTAGCTTTCTTTTCTTTACAATGTCGGCACATTCCTCATCAAACCATTTCTTGTTTTGCCTCTTTTTTAAACAACCAATGCTTTCTGATGCTGACAATTTAATAGTATCTCTTATAGCCTCCCATTCTTTATTTATATCAGTTTCTTCTTCGTTTGCCACATTGTCTTCTGAAGATCCAGTACTTCAAATCTATTAGCTATTTTGATTTGGTATTCTTGCCGCATTTCATCATTTTTCAAGTTTTTTAATTCATATTTTACAGAATCATCTTTAGCGTTTGTTCCTCTCATAAGCGATAGCCGTTGTCTGATTTTCACTCTGACCAGATGATGATCCGAATTGCAGTCTGTCCCTCTAACTGATCTAACATCAATGATGCTACTGTGCCAGCGTTTATCCACTAATACATGATCTATCTGGTTCCGAGTTTCTCCATCTGGGGACGTCCAGGTGTATTTATGAATATCCTTTATGCTGAAATGTTGTGCTCTTAAGAATGAGATTCTTTGATGTGGCAAATGTGACTAATCTAACCCCGTTGTCGTTACTATCTTCATGAAGACTGAATTTGCCTGTTGTTGGTTTGAATATATCTTCCCGCCCCACTTTTGCATTAAAATCTCCTAAGACAATTTTCATATGATATCGTGAAAGGCTATCAAATAAGCATTCTAATTCTTCATAGAACTCATCCTTGATCTTGTCATCTTTATCTTCTGTGGGGGCATGTACATTTACAATTACAAAATCATGTCGTTTACCCTTTAGAATTATGTATGATATCCTATCACTAACAAATTTAATATCTCGGATAGCGGATAGGATCCTCCTTCTGACTAAAAAACCCGTTCCAAATGCAGGTCTTTCTGCACCCCCATAGTATAATGCAAAGCTTCCTGATTCCTGACTACCTTCTCCTGGCCACTTTAATTTGATTTATCCTTGGTTTTATGTAAGGTGCCCATCAGGGTATTCATCTCATGTTTTTCTAAGATATTGTTCCGTACTTGTTAATATGAGTCTTATTCTCTGAAGCACACGTCAGTACTAGTTGTCTCACTGCTTAGTAAATTATCATTTTCATATTTTATTTAAATATTTATTTTTCAGATCACATAATTCATGCAACCTGTTTTATTTCTATAATAAATTTATAATATAACTTATGTACTTTTCTCATTTAGACACTCTCTTATTGTGTAACATTATGTACTCATATAACAAAAGCAAACATAAAGTTATAATATTCCGTTCGATTCAATCCAATCTCTCACCTTATCGGTACTTTTACATGTCACACACCACCCAGGCCTTACAGTGACACGTCCTATCGGGATCGGATTTTTTTAACTATGGAGCACGTACATTTATATTGACCACACAAGGACATAGAGGGCTTCTCCTAATGAGTGATCAGCTCAATATCAGGGTCTCCCCCGAAACATCACAACAATAAGAAGGTCACAAACACGTTCATACTAAACATGGCGAATCTGATAATGATGACCAGAGGATGTTCGGGGACCGTTTGATCTTAAAGTTTCCTGACATGTGGCTTATAGGTTAGGAAAAATCACGAAAAAAATATCACCCTGGAATCTGTCCCGACAGAAGATCCAACCCGGGCCCGTTGCGTACGTGGCAGCAACGCTACCTCGAGATAACCGCTTTGGCATGCTTGATCTAGAGTCCCGCCTTCTCTGATATGAAATAATTCACTTAATTTAGTCCATTAGTATTAAACAACACAGGATTCCTGAGAATTTACAGTTAATAATTGGCTAATCCCGTTGATCCTCAAAGTACACTTTTGAAATCGAATATACATTATAAAAATATATCAGTAAAATTCGGTGCTATAACTGCAGCCATGGTCTTCCAGAAACGAAATCGAATTAATCTCTGTCCCAACCATTGATTCGGGGTCTTCTCTCTCTCTCTCTCTCTAGGTTCTTTCTCTAGAGGGAGAGAGCGAGGAGAGAGGGCGAGGGAGAGAGAGAGAGGGGTAGAGAGAGAGGAGAGAGAGCTGAGGGAGGGAGAGAGGGAGAGAGAGGGAGGGAGAGAGAGAGAGGGGGAGAGAGGAGGGAGAGAAGAGAGGGGGGAGAGAGAGGGAGGAGAGAGAGGGAGAGAGAGAGAGGGAGAGAGAGAGAGGGAGAGAGAGAGAGGGAGAGAGAGGGGGAGAGAGAGGAGGGAGAGAGCGATGGGAGAGCGAGAGGGAGAGAGAGAGGGAGAGAGAGAGGGAGAGAGAGAGGAGAGAGAGAGGGGAGAGAGAGGGAGAGAGAGAGGGAGAGAGAGAGGGAGAGAGAGAGGGAGAGAGAGAGGGAGAGAGGGGGAGGGAGAGAGGGGGAGGGAGAGAGGGAGAGGAGAGAGGGAGCGGGACGAGGGAGAGAGAGAGGGAGAGAAGAGAGGGGGGAGAGAGAGAGGGAGAGAGAGAGAGGGAGAGAGAGAGAGGGAGAGAGAGAGGGGGAGAGAGAGAGGGGGAGAGAGAGAGGGGGAGGGCGAGAGAGGGAGAGAGAGGAGAGGGAGAGAGGGATAGTAGAGAGAGAGGTAGAGAGGAGAGGGAGAGAGAGGAGTGAGGGGCGAGAGAGGGGTAGAGAGAGAGAGGGGAGAGAGGAGAGAGAGGGGGAGAGAGAGCGAGAGAGGGAGAGTTAGAGGGGGAGAGAGAGGGGAGAGAGAGGGAGAGAGAGAGGGAGAGAAGGGAGAGAGAGGGAGAGAGGAGAGAGGCGGGAGAGAGAGAGAGGGAGAGAGAGCGAGAGGGAGAGAAGAGAGGGAGAGAGAGAGGGAGGGAGAGAGGAGGGAGGGGAGAGAAGGGAGAGGAGAGGGAGAGAGAGAGGGAGAGAGAGAGGGAGAGAGGGAGAGAGAGAGAGGGAGAGAGGAGAGCGAGAGAAAGGAGGGAGAGAGAGGGAGAGGAGAGAGGGAGAGAGACGAG